>OZ020613.1:14748678-14847609 GCA_963971575.1 Liopterus haemorrhoidalis | reverse complement strand
AATCATGAAGTTCTTAACCTTTTTATACTCGGGACCCCCCAACTAACTTAAAATATTTTCTGGACCCCCCAAGAAAGTTTTTAAAATAATATTTTAAATGTTCTTAATAATTTATTGTTTAATAATCAGGTTTATTGTAATTTTAATAGCAAAAACTGGTAAAAATTAAATTTTTTCTTTTATTTCGGGAGTCCCTAAGGTCTTTTCGGGACCCCCTTGGGTGTCGGGACCCCTCGGTTAAGAACCGCTGCCCTAAAGGATAGTATGAAGTCATCGAAAAACGACCAATATATTGCTAAATAAAAGTTGATGTAAACATTAAAAATCGTTCTAATTTCTTCTAATTTTCCAAACCTAATACATATATTATACATAAGTACTTAGATACTTAACGCATATGCATCATTTAAAAAAATGATTACCCATAATTCAGTATTTAAGTCACATAACAATCAATATCATTAAACAAATATTATAAAAATCGTAAACTAAGTTTGCATAAATTTAAATAAACTTATCATAATTTCTTGACCATTAACCTAGCAAATCGATCATTTTGCAATTTTTCTGGTTTCTATTTTTCAATATTAAAATTACCCCTCATGAAGTAGTCAATGACTGTAGATTAGACCACCATGTTCAAGGTAACTATAAATTATAACTATCATTATAAACATTAAATATTTTTAATGATTAGAGCAGCTAGGTTCTAAATATTTATGGGAAAAAAAATCTGATAACAGGAAATTGAAAAATATAAAAATAAGAATTATTTTTACGGGTTTGATTTTTCTCAATTGTTACAATTTTGGCACATGATTTTGACGTAGAATACCTACGTCTTTCCCCGCAGAAGGTATGGAGATTTTCCCCGGAAATAGAGCATAACGAAATAAGGATGGATTTCAAACCAGAAGCGGAAATATGGGCCCAAGGAGCCCATGCCTGCTGGGAAGCGAAAACATTTGAGGGCGCAATATGTAGTAAAAAAGGCGCAATATGTAGTAAAAAAGGCGCAATATGTAGTAAAAAGGGCGCCATATGTAGTAAAAGGGGCGCATTATGTTCACTTCCGAAGTGATGCAATGACACCAAGCCCCAGTGTTGCCAGATTGGGGGATTTTTTATGCTGTTGGTGTATTTTTGGGGGTCTAAAAATCATGAGGAATCTTTTGGGGGAATTTTTTATCAAATAATTTAACTGAATACAGATTGATAAATATATCATGCATGAAGACATTATTAATTTTGGATACTCATTCAATAAAGCTTCTATTTATACCAGGCCTGGGCAAATGGCGGACCACGGGCCGGATATGGCCCGCGCTATCATTCTATCCGGCCCGCGAAGCATTTTATAAATTATTGTGTCCTGGAAAATTATTACTGTCTGTCCAATATTCTTTCAAATATCCATTCTTACCAAATTTTTTTTCAATTTTTTTCTTTAAATTGCATAATAAATACATGTTTTCTTTTAAAAATATTGCTTTTAAAATTTATAAATTAACCTGCGTAACAAAAACAACATTAAAAATTAGAAAAAAAAAATTTTTTTTTGGTCCGCTGTCAAATTTTCATCCGCAATGTGGCCCGACAGCCAAAAGATTTGCCCACCCCTGATTTAGACACTTCTAAAAGACATGTTTTTTCTTGTAATTGAACGTGAGTCCGCCCTAAAAAAGATTGTTTCGAGCCCCCATAAGAAAATAAAAAGTCTTCTGAGTTCCCCCATGAAAAATCTTGGGTACGCGCCTGCTAGAGTACAAAAAGCGGCGAATTTTTATCCATAACACAGTGCAAAAGTGGAAATAGTAACAAAAATTTCTACCCGGCGATATGTCGTAACATTTGTAAAGAAAAAATGTAGAGGGATACAAGGTTTGGGTGTTGGAAGAAAGAAGACAAAACACCGAACAAAATGAAGACTTATTGAGCGGTGCCAGGTGGGTACGGCACTGGAAAAAGCGTTGTAAATAGGCGACGCGCGGCGTCAGCATTGGCGCTAGCATTTTTACCGCGAAGCCGGCGGTGTCTATGTAAAAACGAATGAAATTTATCGAAAAGGAATATGAACTTCTCGCTATCTCTAGTACACACCCTCTTCGTCAGTTTTTTACCATCGGTTCGCGAACAGTTTGTTAACAGGTTGCGAACATTCGCGAACAGATCTTGTATTTGGTTTGTACGCGCTTTAAGACGCAAAACAGATCTGAAGTACACTAGTTCATGTATATATTCAGGGCCGTAACTAGTTTTTTTCGGGCCCTGGGCAAGATTTTATAATTGGGCCCCCTTAAACAGTATATAATACAAGTGATGTGCCCTAGAAAAAAGGTCCTCACAATCAGGGCTTCGAACCGGAACTGAACCGAAAACCGAAAAAAAACGTTATTTTTGTCGGAACGAAAACCGGAACTGACCCGAAAAAAAAATATCGGTTTATTTCGGTTCAGATAATGTTTATGTGAGTGAATACAAAATACATTTTATTTAAGATTATTTTTTAAACTGATGAGCAGAAAAAAAATCGTAATTTTTTTAACTGCGCTTCTATTATTTCGGTAGGGGGGGGGTTGAACGCCAAGAATCCCCCCCTGGCAGCGGCCTTGGTATGATTATTACAAAATTACAAAATGTTCTACTAAATTATAGTACAAAATAAATTTCTATTACAAATACAAGCATTTACAAATTTATCACTCGGAACTGAACCGAAAACCGAAAAAAACCGTTATTTTTGCCGGAACGAAAACCGGAACCGAACCGATATATATTTTTTTAATTGAACCGGAACGAAAACCGAAACGAAAAAAATAACGGTTCGAAGCCCTGCTCACAATGCAAGTAACGATCTAAACATAAAAAGGTCCTTACCTCTAAAATACAAGTGATGACCTAAAAAAAAGGTCTCAGTCAAATACAATTATTATGCCAATATTTTTCCTTTACGCCCCCACCCCCCTTCGATCTGGGCCCTGGGCATGTGCCCCTGTTGCTCCTACTTAGTTACGGCACTGTAGATATTAATGGCCATAATACTATGCCCTTAAATTTTCAATAAATTCAAATTTACTCATTCAAAGTTGGTATTTTGAGTACTTCTGTTTTTTTAAATTATGTTTAAATCAAGATAGGACTTTAACAATAAATTTGTTGTCAATTAGCACATCGTAAAACTATAAACCTATTTGTAAAGCAGGTAGTTCGGTAACCAGTTCCTTATCTGGAGCAATTATTTACGCATCTTTAGTCATATTGTGTTGAAATTTGATACTTTTCAACCCTCAGGTAGTTGCGGTCAGTTCGCACATCATAAACTAGATATACCTACCTACTGTAGTAAAAGGATTACATTGATTTGTAGAACTTGTTTCTTATCGGAATACAAATGGCCAAATAAAGACAGTCAAACAATTATTGTTCGGTTCTATCTTCTGCCTTATATTTGGTTTCTACATGTTTCAGATGATTAAAAGACGGTATTGGTATAGGATGACCATTTTCTTAAGAAGGCAATGCGGGACGGAGCAAAAAAAAAGGTCCTCACCTCCCAAATCCAAGTGAAGAGCAAAAAAAAGGTCCTCACCTCCCTAATCCAAAATGCGGGACTTTTGCGGGACGCATCTTAATGCGGGACAAAATGTTAAAATGCGGGACGAATGGTCACCCTATATTGGTATGAAATCAGTTTCTGTCTGTCTATCCAAGATTACGAAAAAAAATATGGATGAACATATTTTAACGTAATTTGGTACGATGGTAGAGTAAAAGCAGGATTGGAATATTTGATTCGTAGATTCAAAGGCTGTATGGCATCCCAATTATCATTCTAAAGGAGTTATTCGGATTAAACCTTAAAATATTTCCCTTATTATTGATTCGACAGAAAAACATTTATATAATAAAAGTTAAAAATTAAAACTGAGTATTAAAAGACAAAATATCTTCCTTATTATCGACTTAACAGAGTAATATGTATTACAAACATTGTTTACAATAAGAAAACAGATGTTGGCACCAAAATTTTATTTTATGGGGGTGTTTCGGGGTTAAAACTGTTTACTAAAAAATCTTGAAATATCTTCCTCATTATTGACTTCAAAATATATATAAGTAACAAAAATTGTTTACAATAAGAAAACAAACCTTTTTTGTTAAATGTATTTTTTCAATTGAATGAATATTTGCAGAGTTATGGAGTACCTCAAGGTTCCACGAAAACCATTTTGGGTACAATGGTCTATGCCAGTGTTTCCCAAAGTGTGGGTCGCGACCCGGCACCTGGCAAAAATTGTCCTGGCTAATTGCCACAGTAGCAAAGGCCATTAAAAATTAAAAAAAAAAAAAAAAAACGTATTTCTTGACAGAAGAAAACTAATTAAGTATTTAAGGTGAATTAACGATAAAACTTAAGACTTTTGCAGGGGGAATTTCCATAAAATAGTGTTAAAAAAAGATTTTTACCGTAATTTTTTAATTTTTTTAATTTAATTTTATTTTTAATAGCGACGAGTTTTATAATCGACAAGTGCGACAAAATGCCTTATTATATTAAAACGAGTCGCGAAGCGACGAGTTTTAACAACGTAGGGGAGAAGACCGGCGAAGCCGGGCTGAGGCCCCTAGTTTTTTTAATATAGTGTATAGTTTTTTTTAGAATAGTGTGTATTTGTGCTCTTTATTACTATACTATATTCTTTATTACTATACTATACTCTTTATTACTATTTATTACTCTTTATTATAAAGCTACTGCTTTAAAATAAAATTTGTTTTGTAAATAAATGTTTTTTTTTCATAAGGTGGGTCGCGAAATTTTTTAAAACCTCGTACCGGGTCGCGGTCAAAAAAGTTTGGGAACCACTGGTCTATGCCAAGAGTCAACCTTTATTACTTCGAGGGCCGTATTTAGTAAATTTTTTTTTTAAATTTTAATCTCAAGCCGCATGCTTTTGTGAGGGATCTTTAAAGGAACCCACATTTGTGTTTCAGAAAAGGTGTGGGGGGGGGCATTGCAAGGTCCAATTAAAGCATTTATATTAATATTTTTATAATACAGTAATCATTCGAAAGGATTAATTTTTAATCATCTTGTATATCAATGGTACACAAAAAAGTAGTATTAAAGAGACTTCATGGTACACTAAAAAATGAATTTTTAGTGTACCATGAAGTCCCTCGCTTTTCGTGTTAATTATTTACACTTCTTTTTTGGTTAAATTTAGTGTAAAATAATAGTTAAGTTTATGGTTAACTATTATATTATCTACGGACATAATTCATCAACATATATTTAGTGTAAAGTTTACTTTTACATAAGTACTGGTTAAATTATAGTATTAGAAAATAAATAGTGATAAAGTAGTGTTATTTTAACATTAAAAAAGTAACATTTCATAAAAATAACACTATCTGAATAAATAAAGATTTGCACTTTTTTTAAATGAAAATTGTAATACTAAAATTTTAACCAAACTGAAAATGAACTTTTACACATGAATTTTCTGCTGTGTAAAAAACCGTTTCCCTTGATTCACGAGAGTAGAATTTTTAGCACACAACACCAACGGCTATTAGCGCCTAACAAAATCTATTACATATGATAAATGATATTTTAACTTATTGCATCTCGATGAAAAAAATGTATATTGCCCTTCATTCACGAGTTGTAGATAATTTTTTGCCGCGTAAGATTTATGCATTGTTTTTTTTTCTTCTATGTTTGGTGTACGTGCAAAATACGCTAGGCTAAACACGCATAATATCTACTGTCGTAATCGCTAAGAAGACGAGAGCATTGAACTATATGTTTATGCTACATGTGTATGTGTGTGTATGTGTGTGTGTAAGTGAGTTTGTGTGTGTGTACGCGTGTGTTTATTGTTCTATCAGTCGAGATGATAGTGAAATCATTGTGAAAAGAGAGGATTTAACCCTTTACAGACGATTAAAAAAACCGGACGGAGCAAAAATGACAATTTGAAACTTATTTGTAATTAAAATATTTGCAGGAGAGTTAAATATGTATGAACGGTGAAGAGCTCCCCCCTCTTGCGCAGCCACTGTCGTATAATATAGTAAATATAGTATAGATCAGTGTTTCTCAACCAAAACGGACCAATAAAATATTCAATTCTCTACCGCGGACTAATAAAAATAATATTGTAGGTACATTTTTTTTGTAATGAAGTATAATAAATGTACTATTAAATAAACGTATTGTATATATGTATGTAGACTTTAACTATAATTCCCATGTAAAAAAAAAAATCACAAAAATTATCAAAAATCGCAAAAGATCATAAACAGATTGAGGCCGTTACTAGGCGAGGTGGAATTAGTGCAATTACAGCAGAAATTTACCGGTCGCTATGGCGTAGTGGTCAGCTCATTTGACTGCTAACCATGGGAACTCGGGTTCGAAGCCCGGTAATGGCCTGGATGTTTGTATTTGTTATAAAATTACTAAAGTATCCAAAATAAAAATAAAAGATATACTGGTTAATGCCCATCAATAACTAAGACCAGAAAATTAAATTAAAAAAAGAGAAACAGAAAATTATTAAACAAAGCATCATATACAATTTTCCGCGTTTATTGCACATATTCCGCTTCACCTAGCATTACCCTCACTCTGATCCTTAAGGAGTGAAACTTGTTAGTCAATAAAGCAATAAGAACAGCAAATGTTAATCCATTAATCCAGCTAAAATTTCGATGTACAATTTTATAGACAGAAATAACTAAATTTAATAATAATAATTAATCAAACGTTTGTGGCAAATAATTAAATCTCTTTATCGAAATTATTCCATTCGATCTAACATTCTTCGGTCTTAACTGATCATAAATGAACAAAAGAACACAAACATAATAATTTATAAGCCGTTCGTGGACCACTAAAATTTTGCTACGGACCACCAGTAGTGCACCGGTTTAGAAACACTGGTGCAGAGTATTGTTTAAAAATTTTATCGAACAGAAACACATATATATGAATAAATATTTTACATATCTGTATGAAAGTTGGATTTAAACAAATTTGGGACTCCACTAGAACAAACTCCAAAAGCCAAGAGATTTATTTAATTAAAAGAAAGAAAAAATGTGATAGTGTTAATTTTCACACATTAGGATTTCGTAGGTATTTAGCGAAAGCCCGATACCAGATATAGTAAAAGGACTCAACGATTAAGTAAGTAAGTAAGGTATTTAACGAAATGAAGTGAAACAAAGCCTAAATTGCTAGATTTTTACCATAATCGTATCAAACAGTTTTTGAAAATTATTCTTCGTCCAGATAGGAAACAAATCGATACCTGAAAGGTCAATAGGCGTAACGCTCAAATCCAAAAAATTCAGAAAAACTACATTTTTAAATTTTACTCATTGTTTGGCAAATTCCAGCCAAAATTCGTAAGCCTCTATTAAATACAAATTAATTTAATTGTAAAATAAAACATTGCTGCAATTTTGTTCTTGTTCCTTGTGACAGTTTTTATTATATTCCAAGATATTTAAGTAAGAGAGAACAAAAAATTAATATATTCATGTTTAATTTTATTACTTAAAAAATATGAAGTAGTAAAAATAAATAATAATAATAAAGGTTTTTTGTCTTCCTGCAAATCTTGTTTTGAGGGTTACGTCCTTTTGCCTAATATGTTTCGAAATAATCTAAATACATAATTTAAATTAAAATAAACTATGTATAGCAAAACCAAAACTGCATAAATGTAAAGGTTAGTTTACATAATATTATACAAAAATTAATATGAAGTATAAATTTGCAAGTCAGGGTTTCGTAGGTAAAAACCAAGAACCTTTTGAAAATCATGTTTCATCCGCTAATTTTAATATTAATAACTATAATTTAATACTTCATACTAAATTTCAAAAGTACAATAGGATCTACATTTATCGAACTTCCGTATACCGAAATTCTCTGTAAATCGAAGTCCTCGTTAATCACCACGATCATTACATAAGAAAGCTGTTTCAGTATATCGAAAAAATAATAAATAAATAAATAATAATAATAAACGTATTTAGGTATAGGTATATCAAATAAGTATATTTTTTTAAGTAATTTTTTCCCACATTTTATTTTTTAAATACTTTTTATTTACATTTATTAAATACCTTGGTTGAAACAATGTACATTAAAGAAAAACATTTAATTTTGAGCAAGATAATAGATCTTTTTTTAAAACAAACGTAAATAAAGTATGTATACATTAGTTATCAAAGTATGTAGTTTGTAAAATACATTTTTTAAATACCTACATATCTATTTATATTTTCGTTAATTGTTTTTTTAATAATAATTCGGTTCTTATTCACTTAAGAGGGTAATGTAGCTAGGTTTCCAGCAAGATAAACATGCATTTGTTTCGGCCATAGAATTTAGACCAAGCATGAGCAACCTTCGGCCCGCTGCCTCATTTTGTCCGGCCCGCGAATATATCTTTGTTTTCAAAGATCAAATGCGGTTAAACGGTTTATATGGAACAAGCACCACTTTCTCTGCAAATGGAACTACTTGAGGTGCAGAAGAACTTAGATTTGAAGTCAAAAATGAAGGGCAATTCACTGAGTTTTATAAGAAATATTTCCTAGATGACAAATTTCCGAAACTCATAACTTTTGCTCAGAAACGCTTACAAATGTGAGCATTTATTTTCTAGGATGAAGTTTGTCAAAAACAAGGGAGCGAATAACGGAATCGCACCTAGAAAACACGTTGCGTGTTGCTACATCAGTTGTTTTCCAGAATATTGATAAACTTGTGAGCAATATGAAGCCCCAACCGTCCCATCATTATCCATCGTGTTTTTTATGAATATATCGAAAAAATAATAAATAAATAAATAATAATAATAAACTTATTTAGGTCTAGGTTTATCAAATAAGTATATTTTTTTAAAGTAATTTTTCCCCACATTGTATTTTTTAAATACTTTTTATTTACATTTATTAAATACCTTGGTTGAAAGAATGTACAGTAAAGAAAAATATTTAATTTTGAGCAAGATAATAGATCTTTTTTTAAATAAAGTATGTATACATTAGTTATCAAAGTATGTAGTTTGTAAAATACATTTTTTAAATACCTAAATATCTATTTATATTTTCGTTAATTCTTTTTTTAATAATAATTCGGTTCTTATTCACTTAAGAGGGTAATTCACTTAAGAGGGTAAATCAGGTTTCCAGCAAGATAAACATGCATTTGTTTCAGCAATAGAATTTAGACCAAGCATGAGCAACCTACGGCCCGCGGGCCGGATTCGATCAGCTGCCTCATTTTGTCCGGTAAAAAGATTTTTTATTTTTTGCTTGTGTTTTTTATGAATGTTATGAATGTTTATATATTTTTCTGTTCTAGTTTACAAAATGTAGAATGTTTTATTTTTTTATACTAAGGCAATTTCAGTGAAGCAATTTTAAAAAAACTGATGATTCTAAAAAAAGGTCTTCAAAAAGTTCTGGGGCGCGAATTTATTTCAGATCGCTATCCGACCCTCGGTTTTTTGGAAGTTGCCGGATTTAGACCAAATATAGTCGGATCAATTTGATTTTTCTTTAAATTTTCAATTCATTCAACAATTCATATCGCTAGCATCGGTAACTGTCATATATTTGTAGATGTTTTTCATATAAATAGTGTTTTGATTGTGAAGGGCCTAATTGGTACTAAATATAAATTAATTTTTACAAGCAAGGGCTTATTTTAAATATAAAAGTACAATTTTGTGTGTCCTTGAGTTGAAATTTGCAATTTTTATTTATTTACTGAGTGACAGTAATGTAAAATTAGATAAAATTTAGGTTATTGTAAAACTGAAAATTAAAAATCAAACAAAATTTCAACACACGGAAACACCAAGGTCAATCTTTATCTCCAAATTAATAAAAAATATCAAATTGATCGAACTATATTTGGTCTAAAATTTAAAGTGTATGTTGATGTTACGCGAAACCTAGCTAAATTAACCTCTTAAATAGTTAATTGAAGGAATCTGCATTAAATAAAGAAAAAAAAAATTGAACAACATTTTTTTTTTGAACTAATGTAAATAATATACGTATACATAATGAGTTCAAGGTAATTGTATGGCAAATGTTTTAGGTATTTTATATATACCTAATACATTTTTAAAATATATACATATGTATTTTTTCGTTAATAGTGTATGTACATTTTTTTCAGGTATGTACATACACACATATGTAATTTCTATTGAAGGAAAAGTTCATTTCTATACATCGAAATTTTTATACATCGATTTTTTCTTATAGAACCACCGACTTCGATATACGGAGGTCCTAATGTACCAATTTTAAAATAGGTATCGAAAAAATGATCTAATATTACTATTCCACTACAAATCAATATGCATTACTTTGAATTTTTATAGATTTTTAATACAGTCCCTCTGGAAACTGAAGAACAGCAGTTTTTTTGCATATTTTAAACAAAAACTTAGTAAAAATATGTAATAGCATTTTCAAAAATAAAATATTATTCATTCAACCACGTGTCAGAGTTTCATTTCAAACCTCACAAAAAAAAAAGAATAATACATTTGTTTATTATATGTGTATGATGTATTTTGTCGAAGTATCAATATTTTTCCTATATGTAGGTTAATTAAATATATATATATGCCAAATTTCAATACTTTGGACACAGTTTCTACTGTTTAGATACTTAAGTGACGATATAAGAGTATTTTTGGTTATACGAAACCTTAAAAAAGTGGATCTATTGACTCGGTGCCCAAATAGCCCATTCTGTAGAATATTTGTATGGCGACAAAAAGGAACCAATGGTCTGCAGTAAATAAGTAATAAATAAACATAGCATGGCCCAAATGCCAAATTTAAAGCAATATTTGTGTGGTACAGGTCTGCAATGTCCAATAAATACACAATTTATTGACAGATTAAATATGAAAAATACTGACTTAAATGAACAAGTTTTGAACTATGTTTTGTTTTCTTTAAAAATTGTTTACTATCTCAAATGTTTACAAAAAATGTAATTATCTTTTATATATATTTATGAAATTATTTCAACAATCAATTTACAGTTGCTTTTTTGACTGTTTTTGTAAGTAGGAAGTGTTTGTTGAAACATAACCTAACTTATCTTTCCGCAACTTTGTTTAGTCTAACAATTAATAATTAACTTTTACAAAATATGTTTATTTGTTAGAGAGTGTAATATAACATGAATAAATTGTGATTTTTAGTATTTTTTACACAAGAATAACTATCAATATTGGATTAATTTTAAAAATAAACAATATACAAGTGACAAAACTTATTTAGAAAGATTTAAAATCGATTTTGCAATTGTTACAGTTGCGGTAGCATGTTGTCGGTGAAATGGTATTGAGTGTCTTATAACCTACTTGCAATGATGTGCTGCAGTTGAAGATTTTCCAAGATGTGAATCGTGCCGCTGAATCGAACCCAGGACAACGTGTTGTCATAGAGAGGAACGTTTAACACATCACACAGAGTAACATACACAAATTGGCGTTTGAAAAGCGCGGTTATACAGCTCGTATAGCTAGCCAAAACTAGTAGCCCGGTCAGAGCAAAATATCCAAGTCACAAATATATATATTCACACTATTAAAATTTTAACCTAGAAACGAAGAAAAAACTATTCACAATTCTTTAAATCCAAATGTTTCACTTAAATGTTATAAACATTAGTATTGTTTAGTATGTTTTTTTATGTTGTATGTCATACATATAACACTACGCAAACACTTATCTCAAGTTCAAAGGTTTTCTGATGAGATAAAGTGTGCTGTATTTAACTCTTGTGAACGGAACATTCCTCTACGAGTTGCAGTCACACACTAAGCACGTAGAGTTTGGTTTGCCTCGCCGCTGACGGCGAGCTCCGGCCAGACAGAAATCCGAACCCACCTTCGGCATGTCTCGTACGCTGCACGAACAGACAGGACAGACAACTACGGGCTTACGTAATACCCCACCAAATGTTTGGTGTCTTCTGTAAAAATCATATTCACTGCCGGAGAAGAATCACCACGAAAATCATTGATCACTTCCTACAACAACGGCGGAACACAAAAAATTACCCAAACACCCGAAAAAATCCACCACAAACACCATTTACTGTCCTAAACTATAGAGCTAAGGGAATTCTGTTCCAGTGCCTAGTTTTAGGGCATAATTCTCTCAAGAAACTAATCTGTAACATTAAAAAAAATCACTGTGTTTATAAAATGGCACCACTTCTTGTAGCTGGTCCCAACCCTGACCAATTCTAACGGAAATCCGTTCAATTACCGAATTTTAGCGCTTATTTCTATTTCTTTCATCTGTAAAGCTGCATTCACAACTCTAAAATTAATAGACTATACTCAGCTATTTCATTTTACATAATCAAAAAACACTGTTGCATAAATTTCGGAAATCGTAAAACGAAAACGAATTGCTGTAGCTGCGGCTATAATTTTGTTATTAAAATTTAGTAAAAAAATCACTATTTCGCCGATGGAGGGAACGTAGGGAATGTCACATAAATGCATTTATTCCTTCGTAGTTGGTTTGAAAAAATATAGATGTCACAACATTCGTTACGCATTAATTTTATAGCTTGTTTCTTTGGTTTAAAAAGAATTAGTATTTCAATTTAGAAACTTTTACCGTTTACGCGAGGCTTTTGATCATTTTGTTTAGCAAAAGCCCTCTTCAAACCTCAAAAGAAAAGCTTATGACAGCGTACAAAAATGAAAATTCCATTTAGTTCCGCTGAAACGTTTGAAATATCCTAGAGCTGTGAACGCTGTCATTAAACGTTAAAACAGTCTATTAAATTACAGTCTACTAATATTGAAGCTGTAAGTGCAGCTTTAATAACAGTGTATTCCCGAAATACGTCCCAAAATTGTCAAAATTAAAATGTTTATATAAAAAACTAGCTGGGGGCCCATACCTCGTACGGTATTTGTTGTATACGTCGCAGGAACTCTAAATAATTCGTTTATTTGCAAAATTACTAGTGATTTCGTAAAAAAACTAATCAAATTATTAGTAATTATGCAAAAAAAAAACTAGTCAAACTACTAGCCATTTTGCAAAGAAACAAATTAGTGAATATTGCTTCAAATATCCTTCTTATTAAAAACAATCTTAAAGAGAAATGAAACGTTTCTTCATTCCAATGTTTTTAATTTTGCTGTTTGCAGTAAACAGTACGTGAAATATTTCAAGTTTGTAGGTAACGCTCTTCATTGGTCTCCAAATATATCGTATTAAAAACTGTATTGAACACAAAAGAAATGTTACCTCATTCTAAACACATTTTCTCATATACATTTTGGATGTAAAGTTAATAATAAGCATGATATTTCAAGATTTTTGTTTTAGGATGTCCCCTCGTAACTCCCCAAGTATTCATCCAATTGGCAAAATGCATTGAACAAAAAAGATTTGTTTTCTTTTTATAAACAATTTTTGTTAAATACGTTTTTCTGTTGTTAAATAAGTTTCTCAGAAAACAATTTAAACCCCATAACAACCCCTTAGAATGATAATTTTGAGATGTTCTATAGCAGAGTTTCCCAACCTTTTTTCATGGCGGATCGGACCTGCAAGTTTAGAAAGTAATGTGTATCGCAAAAGTTTTATATTTTTATTGCACTGATTATAAACACAAAAAAAACAAATAAAAAATCATATTTAATTAGTGAAAAAAGAAACAAATTATTACTTAAGCAATTAACAGATTATGGGCCGAGATTTTCATCTCAAAATTAAGTGGGTTATAACTTATTAGGCGAATAGTTGCATAGTAAAAAAACATCTCACGGACCGGCGGTTGGGAAGCACTGCTCTATAGCTTATGTTCGAGCCCTGGTTTTACAATATCATCATAACAAATTACGTGAAAATGTCTACAGCCGTTTTTACGTGAATCTCGGACAAACAGACTAACAAAAAATGCCTTTTTGCATACTTATTTTTCTGTTCAGTCAATAATAAGGAAGCATTTTAAAACACAGTTTTAACCCCAAAACATCCCCTTAAAATGAAAATTTTGAGATGCCAAGATATGATTTCTTTTTATAAACAATTTTTGTAATACACATTTTTCTATTAAGTCAATAACAAAGTAGATAATTTAAATTTTCCACTAAACAGTTTTAATCCCATAACACCCCCTTAGAATGGAAAGTTTGAGATGTCATAGAGTCTATGTTCGAATCCTGGCTTTACTCTATCATCCTACTAAATTACGTAAAAATATGTACAGCCGTTTATGTATGAATCTCGGACACACAGACAGACAAAAATTGCTTTTTTTGCATACATATTTTTCTGTTCAGTCAATTATAAGAAAGATATTTTAAGTATTTTAATAGACAGTTAACCCCGAAACACCCCCTTAAAATGAAAATTTGGAGATGCGAAGATTTGCTTTCTTATTATAAACAAATTTGTAATACATATTTTTCTATTAGGTCAATAATAAGGAAGATATTTTAAGTTTTTAATAAACAGTTTTAACCTCGAAACTTAATACACAGTTTTAACCCCGAAATACCCCCTTAAAACAAAAATTTTGAGATGCCAAGAATTGTTTTTCTTATTATAAACAAATTTGTAATACAAATTTCATTATCAAGTCAATAATAAGGAAGATATTAACATTAATACTTAGTTTTTAATACTTAACACTCTCGTATGCCCGTGTTTGAATCCTGGTTTTACTCTCTCTTCATTCCCAATTATGTAAAAATATGTTTTTTGTGTAAATCTTGGATAGACAAACAGACAGAGATTGATTTTTTTGAATATCATCTTATAATCATCTAAAACGTATAGAAACCAAATATGTCGAAAGAATAAAAAACGATATAGCTTTCAATTTTATTAATATAAATTTGAAATCCTTTTTCTTAATTTCTCAATTTTTACAATTAAAATTATGCAACAGTTTATTTTTTATTCTTATTAGAATCTGTTAAATTTGTGTGAGGAAGTGGAATACGTCTATTTCCACCTCCAACATTTACTACTGATTCGAATGTTTCGCGCCGTCTGGAAGCGTCGTCGCGCGTCGCGTCGTGGAGGGGTGAATGAAATCCAACAGAATGGACAGAGAGGGGTCTGGAAAGCAAGTGAGATCGTAGCAATCCATCAAACAACACCGTCTACAGTCTAGACTGCGTCTGAACGAAAAACCAGGAGATGCGGTATTGACTTTTACTCTAGAGGTATTTAAAGGTGTTTTTCCCATCAAATACATCGGAAAATGACCTCAACTCTTTGCTGGAAGTAACGTGAATGTTTAACTAACACCTAATGCACGATTAGACGGATTAGGATTACGATTTAGGTGGATTACCGATTTACCGATTATCAAAACTAGGAGACTAGAAGATAATTTATTTACTGCTATAAGGAAAAAATCCAGCTTCATGAGTCTTTATTGACAAGATAATAATTCAATAAAACATATACAGGGTGTTTTTGGGAACTTGATAAGCATTGCAAACAAATAATACAAGGTGTCTCAAAAGAAATTTTATATTTAGTGGATCGATTAAAAAAAAAGTAAGCCGTATATAGAAAAAATGTTTATTAATTATTAATATACGCTTTTTGGGGATTTATTTCTTAAAAATAATATAGTCTAAATGTAGACCCTCGCGTTCTCGGCACTCATTTAATCGAACAGTAAAATTACTTATAACGTCTCGGCAGGTGGACTCAGGGATGGCTGCCATTTCGTGACGGATATTTTCTTTCAAATGCGCCAGTGAAGTCGGTTTATTGGCGTAAACTTTAGATTTAAGATAACCCCATAGGAAAAATTCCATAGGGGTTAAATCTGGACTGCGTGGAGGCCAATTTATGTCACCTCTCCGGGAGATCAATTTGCCTGAGAAAATTTCACGAACACGTGGCAGAGACATATTGGACGTGTGTGAAGTTGCTCCGTCCTGTTGGAACCATGTTCTTTGGTTATAGCCAGGAAAGTTTTGCAGTTCAGGTACCAAGAAGTTGTCTAACATCTCCATATAACGCTCTGAATTCACTGTAACTGCACGCCCCCTTTCGTCTTCCAAAAAGTAAGGGCCGATAATTCCTCGCGCCGACATCGCAGCCCATACGGTCACTTTAGGCGAATGTAGGGGTTTCTGATGTTTGCGTTTCGGATTCGTTGCACTCCAGTAGCGGCAGTTCTGCTTATTTACGTAGCCATTAAGATGAAAATGAGCTTCATCCGAAAACAAAATGTTGGTAAACGTTGAAAATCGCTCAATCACCTGATTTACGAAATTAAGCCTCTGACTGGCATCTTGGGGCTTTAATTCTTGCACCAATTGAATTTTGTAGGGGTGCAGCTTTAGGTCTTTGTGCATAATGCGATGTAATGATGATCTATGCACATTTAAAGCACTTGCGCGCTTCCGAATTGAAAGGTTCGGGTCGTCACGAACAGACTGATTAACATTCTCCACGTTTTCTACCGTTCTTGATGACCTAGGTCGACGGATTTTGATTTATCCAGCGTTGTACCAGTTTCTTCAAACTTTTTAACCCAATGTCGAATGAGAGGAATGCTTGGCGCATCATTTAATATTAAATTATTCAAAATGTAGGTAAATCTAATAAACGAGTTATCTCAGAGGGACTCGCTGTATTCTATACCGTATGTAATAGTATTTTATTTAACAAGCTAAACAAATTGTAGGCTATATTACACGAGGATGAAGTTTACCATCTGAGCAGTAGGCGAGTGTTGTAAACATCCGACTGTAATATAGCCATTATATACCAGTCAAATACAATATTTTATCTACAACTATATAGTTTTATCATTAAGAGATTATAAACAGAGGTTCTTGGAGGGAAAAAGAGATCAGTAGAGTCAGGAGTATAACGAGGTTAAGATGCGGCAACGAAGAGAGGAACAACAGGTACTGGGCAAAGTCAGAGGACAAGCTCTGCAGAATGTGCAAGAAAGAAGAGGAAACCTTAGAGTATTTAGCGAAGAGATGTCAGTCTGGGAGGAAGGGATAAAGGAACTGATGACTGAGGAAGGCAAGAGAGAAATGGGCGAGGGAAATGGGGGCAAGAAGGAAGGAGATCGGAAAGGGAAGTTGGAATGACAAGAGGAAGAAAAAAGGGAAGCACTGGAGGAAGAACAAAGAAATGAGATAAAAAATATTGTAACATTATCCATATTGTACGTTATTTTGATTAATGCCCTAAACGCCGCAAGCCCTAGGGAAATAAAGAAAAAAAAAAAAAACAGCTGCGGCCACCACAGGACCAACTGCCATCATAAAGTACTTATATAAAATACATTCTAGCAGCAGAGTAGAAATATCTTGGCCTAATATTTTCTAACATAGATATCATTTATCATGACCATGGAAACGTTACATATAAGTATGAAAAAAATTTACAAAAATTATTCGAAATTTTTCGTTTTATCAAAAAACGTTTCAAATAAAAGTTATTAATTATTGCTTTTATAGAAACTTTTGTTCAATAAATTTTTTCGAAATATTTTTCTGTTGTGAAATATTCACAAAAATATTAAAATCGACACGAGTAAACTCCCATTTTTAGTTAACCGATTTTTAACAAAAGTTGATCAACTCGTGCCATTGATGACGAAAGCTTAAATATGAAGTTTCATAAAAATCCTTTCAGCCGAATTTGCTTTGCACGTGTACACAGACAGACGGACAGACAGACGGACAGACAGACAGACAGACAGACAGACGGCCAGACAGACCGACAGACATCATGCTAAAAATAGTCAAAACGTTATGTAGGGACCTCAATTCATGGAGATCCATCGAAATCTCGAAATGTCAAAATCGGTATGATCACAATACCTCCGTTATATATGTTGGCGGTCGGTAATAAAGAATATATATAGTAATAAATATTAGGAAATAAAGAAAAACAGTTTTTTTGCAGAAACCACCTTGTGCAAGTTGGAGTTAGTAGAGCCCGTATTACTTTGACAACACCAAAACAGTGTTTAAATACCTAGTATTTTATTTAAGAATATATTGTAGGCTATAATGCAAAGGGATGAAGGTCACTACCCGAACCATAAGCGAGTGTTGTAATCATCCGAGGGTAATATAACCATTATATACCAGTCAAATACAATATTTTATCTGCAACTATATAGTTTTATCATTAAAATATTAGTAAATTTAATTTAAAAACACAGAAATTCTGAACGTCAATTGTTAAACTTCAGAACCTACGTCATTAAGATGGCTACCGAACCATCAACTGATTGTAACGTACAACAATATTTAAAATACAGTGGTGTTTTGACTTACGAGTTTAATTCGTTCCGTGACGGAGCTGGTAACTCAAATTATTCGTACGTCAAATCAATTTTCCCCATTGGAATGACCTGAAAAGATATTAATACGTTCCGGACCCTCAAAAAACACAGCAATTTTTTTGTTACATGTTTTTAGATAAGAAAATTGTGTTTATAATTAAGGATTATTGTATAAAAGCGCAATACAATAGAATTACTGCAGTAAACTGATTAAGTATTATGTACATCAAGGTAAAGAAGATCAGATGACTTGAAGATACTGACAGAGGTGGAGGAGAAAGGTTGAAGTGCATAACTGAATCTTATTCGCTGATTTTTGTCCTTTTCGCCACGCTTTCTTCACTTTCATCTACAGTGTTTTCGATAAAAACCTGTCCAATACGGTCTGTTTCATCCTCCCTTTCACAATGTTTCTGAAATGAGGTCGGCAAGTGTCATTAAATAGCGTCGTCGAACGCCCAGTTGCAACTTATTCTGATGTTTTTTTTTTTTTAATAAAGTCTGAAACATTCTGTCACTTCAAAACAAACATTTCGTTCATCTCACTTGTATCACTTGTCTCATTTCAATTTTAGCTCTCAACTCAAAGCAAAACATTGGCCGCGAGATGGCTCGTATCTCAAAACACTCTTTAGTTGGCTGAGCCACAGTAAGTGGGGAGGGCGGAGGGGGCGACGGCCCTGGGCGCACTAAGCAAAAGGGCGCTGATGGGTTTGATCAAGGGGCGCCATTGCGAAGACGAGGACCTTTTTTTTTTGCTCGTCACTTGGATTTTTGGAGGTGAGGACCTTTTTTTTGCTCATCACCTAAATTTTGAGAGGTGAGAACCTTGTTTTTATTTGCCAAGAGCGCCAAAACACTCTGCCCCTAGCGCAAGTTTTCCTTACTGCGGCTCTGTTAGTTGGGACACTCGTAAGTCAAGGTACCACTGTACTATTATTTATTGTTTTATTTATTCTAACTTATAAATAATATTCTATATCCTAATAATTGTAAAGATGGGCAGTGTGAGATGCAAATAGCTATCGTTGCTGAGCGCCAAACATTATAACTTATTAATTTGCCGTATATAAAACGCTCATTTTTCACAGATGAAAACGCATACGCGTCACATTATACACCGCGTACAATATAAGCAGCTTTATGTATTTACAGTTAGACATTTTGGTCTTGCACGATAATGCACCCACTCACATAATTTTCTTGTTGTTAAGTGGACGTGCACTTAGTATTAACAAATGGTTTTGCTAATTGCAATGTTAATAAACAATATAATTCACACAATGTTAATTTATTCAATAAAACTGTGTCGAAAAATGCTTCATTGTTTAAATAATAAAAGTAGCAAATCATTGTTCATTAATAAATAATAATTCTTGATAGGTGGCCATTTCCTGGGGAAAGAAGAACAACAATACAGCTATAAATAATAAACATTTTAATTAGGAAAGCATAAAATAGGGGCAGAAAACATAACTCAGTTTATATTAACACTGACTTCTAACTATATTATTAATGTTTCATTTTAACTTTTAAAATCTTCCAAAGTTTTAAATTAATTAAAAGACAATTTAAAATTGTGCTTTAGCTAAATAAGACCATGAAGAATAGTTTCCCCCGAAGCTATTTGAATTAAGCTCTATAAAACGTTAATCTGAATATTTATATAAAGCATTTATGAAAGGTACACAGACTAGATTTGGATCAGGGGTTAGAAACATGTGGTTCCAGAGCCGCATGAGGCTCTAAGCTTGAAATAGTACTTACAATAGAAAAATAAAGAACTTCTTACAATAACACTTTTAAGTGTTAAAAACTATTTCTTTATATATGTATGATGTTTCTTTATTGTGATGTAACCAGGGGCGTATTTAAGGGGGGGGGGGACTAGGGGCTGCAGACCCCACTAACAATTTTTAAATATGTAGTTTTCATTTACAAAAATGAAAAATTGTGATACCATTATTTTTATGAATTTTACTGCAACGATTTAAATTTTGTTAATGAAGATGTTGTGCTAAATGAGTACGATATATGGTTCGGGAAATATCTGAATTTTTCGAATAAACCTACTAACGAAAGAGAATGTGTAATTCACTGCGACAAAAATATGTAAAATTTTTGGTAACGTTACCAGTAACGACGGTGTCACATGAATGATCATTTTCGACCTTAAAACGTCTTAAAAATTATTTAAGAAACACCATGAAAGAAGATCGGCTTAATGGATTAGCAGCACTAACTGGGAAGTTGATATAGAAGAAGACGAAGTATTGGAAGAAATGAAAAAAATGCCTCGCCGAATATTAATTTAAAAGTTTATTTAAAATATTATTTTCATTTATCATACAATTGCTTTGCATCTTGTAATTAGTTTATTACTATTATTAAGTTTATTACGCGAATTTAATTTAATTTATTGTGATTTTGGTTATGAACGATCAGAGTTTAATTTTATTTACTGTGATCTTTGTTAGTACATGACTGATATTCTTTGTTAATTGTTATTTTTCGTTAGTGCTTCGTTATTAATTGCTAGACAATTTTTTTTTTATCTTATTTCACAAAAATATAGGGGAGGATATCATTTACAACTTTTTTTAAAATTACCCCCCTTGACAAATATCTGGATACGCCCCTGGATGTAATTGTAATGTTTTTCTTGTTTTGGCCGCAAGGCTGTTTAATAAATAAATTATTATATTATTAATTAATAGATTTGTAGAGTGATTTTTTATTTTTTATTTATTTTTATGAATATTAACCCTCTAGTGTCTAACACCATACATCCGTGTATGCAAAGAAACGCAGAACATAGCAGTTTAACATGGGATTTTAAATAAGTGCGGCTATTGGCTCTCCTGTACATTGTAGAGCAAAAATACAAGAATAAAAAGTTGTTAAAAATGAGTTCTTAATAGCTCAGGATACCATTTTCATCCTAATACTAGAAATAGCAACAATTTACCGAATGATTGAAATAATCGATTATTTTGTTTCAGTTAATCGATTAATCATATGATATTTTTGGTTTAGATTAATAAATAATTAATCGATTAATTTATTACACTGGTCAACACAATTTTTGCTGACTTACATCTAAAACTTGTTTCTTACTAATTTGGTGCTACTGAACTCAAATATCACATGAGTTTTTGCGTATCACATCAGATTTTTGCTCTACAACAAATGCATATTTTCGGCCAAATAATGCTTCTATCGTTTAATTTTAGACGTCGATACTGTAATTGGTACAAATTTGGCGAACAATAAGGACTAAATAATTAGAAAATATTCTTAAAATTTTATTTATAGTGAAAGAAATAAAATGAGAACAGTTTTAATTACATTTTAATGCATTGGAGTGTTAAAATAAAAATAAAAAATAATTTAAAGATTAAATGGTCGTTTGTAAGATCTTCTGTGCACCACTCCCGATAAGTTCTTTTAAGACTCCAACAGTAGTCAGCCATCATGTGAGTATCCCACCTTCCTTGATAACGTATCTCCAGCTCTTTTAAATCCTGATGGAAACGTTCACCCTGTTCATCACTAACATCTTCAAGATTGACAGGAAATTTGTCAAGATGACTGTTTAAAAAATTAAGTTTCACGCTCATGTTGCACCCCAGATGATGATAATTTTCAATCAAATTAAACTAAGCCTGTTCTAGGAAACTTATTGAACAACAAGTACAAACCTGAACATTTAATGGATGCAGCGGTCATACTAAGTACCTTACCCTTGACCCGCCGTTGTAAAAAGGTCTATAACAAGTACTTGCATGTAAGGTGTTCCTATGAAATATATTGAACAACAAGAACGAAGTTGAAATTAAAGTAGACGTATATCAGAACGTGAAAAGGTGAAAAGAGTCAAAATACGTTAGAACAAAAATTTGACGTGATAGGCAGAAACTGTTAACATTTTTTATATCAGCACCCCAAAATTAGTTAAAAACAAGTATCAGATCTAAGTCAGCAAAAAAAAAGTTTAAATTTGTTGACCAGTGTTATTAACCGATAACTTTATTCTATTTTCAAGAAATTACTTAGTTGTATTGTTGAAAACTGGTCGGTAGATGACTGCTCTCTTCTTTTCAATAAAGTCCCTAGATTACTAGGTCTTCAGAACACTCGTTTTCGCCCATCTGGAGAATTAAATTCAACCGCTACTCATTTCTACACAATATACTACTACAGTTTGCGACCAATTAGTTCCAATGCTCACGATCGAAACGCGTTCTTCCAACTCGATAATTTGCGAGAATTTATATATCTTCTGGATACTTTATGTTTCCTCAGTCGTCTTTGGACAATTCGTGATAAAATTTCCAAAATTCGATCTTCTTCGAAATGACGTGCGAGAAAAGTAAAGGCCAGTTACGATCGCGTAGAACAATTTGGGTAAGAAACCGGTTGTTTCTAGCGATTGTGGCTCGTGGATAATTTGAACGATTTTTTTTTTTTATGTAGTGGCCAGTTCGTTGATGATGCTTTATAAAGTTATTAATAGAGGTTTTAGCTACATCCAAAATACCAGCGATATTCCAATACTGCGGCCATATTCATATAATGGCGCAGCCAGTGCAACGTCTTCTGGACACATTTTAATTTTATTGCACAAAAAAAGACATAGAAGGTGGGTAACTAACGGCATAATTTTATTTTAATAATGAGTTATTTG
Organism: Liopterus haemorrhoidalis; assembly: GCA_963971575.1. Lineage (NCBI taxonomy): Eukaryota > Metazoa > Arthropoda > Insecta > Coleoptera > Dytiscidae > Liopterus > Liopterus haemorrhoidalis. The sequence continues at coordinate 14,824,543 of OZ020613.1, read as the reverse complement.
TGTTTAAAACTTACGTACCGTATTTTTCGGACCATGAGACGCACCTGACGATAAGACGCACCCCAAATTTATGAGACAATTTTTAGAAGGAATATTTATTCTTGCAATAACTTGTACCAGCAACATTTTGTTCATCTTCTACTACACTACTACAACTCGTACTATCACTCGTCTTGTTAATGTCATTGTTCGTATTATTTTCGTCTGAACTATTGTAGTCAATCTCTTCAAAAACCAAGTCATCTTCTATACTATCCAATGCGTAGCTTATACCGAATTTCTTAAAAGACTTTATAATCGTATTTTCTTTTACGGCTTCCCATGATGTTTTTACCCAGGTACTTTTGAAATTGTCGTCCGTTCCATCCGTTGCTGTAATATCACGATTTGGCTTTATCATTCGTTTGTTCCACTCTTCCCGCATAAAATTATTAAATGGTTTATTAATCGACCCAAGGGTTGTCGTTGACTTGTAATGGAGGCCTTACAAGTCTTATGGTCCGAAATATACGGTACTTAATATGTCATATTATATAGTCTTTGTTCAAACGGGCATTATTTATTGTTACAGCCTCTTTAATTAGCAACAAAAAATATTTGTTTATGCAAACATTGTTTTACCTCCCATTACTTGGTGTTTCTTTATAAATCGGTTAAATAGTTTTTTATCAGCCTTTAAATAGCCTTTATATGTCTTTTTTTTATATTTCATAATCGAATGATCGATTATTTTTATAGAAAATCGATTATAACATTTCGATTGATCAATTGATCATATGATCAATTATTCGATTAATTAATTTTTATTGCCATCTCTACGTAATACTATGTTTGTCGCGTAGACAAAAATGTTGGAAATCACTGGCGGCCGAAGAAACAAGAAAGAGATGTGATAATAATATTTTAATTCTAAAGTAAGTTGTCCTCCATTCAAGTGTTGTTTTCTAGTCTAATTTCAAACATTTTTATTCTTTTAATCGTGAGAATTGTACGTCTGCAGACACCTATATACGGTATAAAAACTTGCTAGTCGCACAAAAAGATGTTCTTTACATGACTTTCTCTGACTTGACGTTATATCGGCTAGACTTCTCCGTAGACTTGATCCTATAAAAGTTTAGTAGCTGTCGTTAGAGCGCTTCAAAAGATTTCTAATACACAGCTCGGAATAAGATTTGGTTCATACATTTTCTAAATATCACATTTCAGAATATTATTATGATTTTCATAAAAAATATATTTCATTATCATAGATAACTTAAGATAACATAAGAATCTAAAATCACATGAGTTCGCCTGTATTTATGTTATAGATAACTGTTTTTTTTATTTTTTTATAAATCTATGCTAATATATAAATTAGTTCCTTTGTGTGTATAGTGTATGCATATATGTATGAATGTATGTGTGTTACCTCAAAACTAAAGAACGATTGCACAGATTTAAAAAATTAATGTGAAGTGTGAATTTTCACACATATCAGAATTTTGTAGGTATTTTTAAAACCAACAGAATGGGGAATGTAAAATAGTATTTTATTTTACGATATTCGGTATTTGTGTGGAATAGGTTGTACGGGTTGCGGACATAAATAATACAACTAGATCTAATAATAATAATAATAATAATATTTATTTATTGTCCACATACAATACATAATCATTAATGGACAGTCCATCAGATAAATTACAATAACATGACAAATGATAATTGATACACAGAAGTTAAAAATTATGTTCAAAAAATTCTTTAAAATTATACATTGGATTTTCAGTCAATAAGTTTTTAATTGTTTTTTTAAATTGTACTGAACTTAATTCTTTGGTAGAAACTGGTAACAAATTCATAAACTTTATGGAATAATAGTTAATACTATATCTTGATTTATTTATTCGTGTAAAATTGGGGTAAATATTTGATTTATTACGTGTGTTGTAGTTGTGAACGTCTTCATAAGAGACAAAAGAATTTAGGTTTTGATGGGCATATACTAAACAGTGATAGATAAAAAGTGAAGGTAGTGTCATTATTCTAAATTGTTTAAAGAGTAACCTACAATCGGCTCTGTAAGATGCACTCCCCATCACTCTTATTGCACGCCTCTGTAGTCTAAAAACTCTTTCAGCAGAGGCAGAGTGTCCCCATGCTAAAAGAACGTATGCTATGAGCGTATGCTATGTGCGACTGAAATAACGCAAAATACGTTATTAATAAAACATCTCTTGTAACTGATTTTTGTGATCTAGCTGACCAGTATCGAAATATTTTATTTCTTCATCAGAGCTACACAAATGATATAATATAAGTAGTAAGAGTATTCTATCATTTGTGTTGCTCTGATGAAGAAATAAAATATTTCGAAACTGGTCAGCTAGATATAGTTGTATCATTAATGTCCGCAACCCGTACAACCTTCTCCACATATATTCACTTACGGACACGACCAACTCCACACACATTCGGTATTTGTTATAAGCTTTTTTTACTAGCTTTAATTTTTTTAACTATATTTAAATAATTGTCGAAAATTTCATCACGATAAAATATACAATAAAAAATCCCAGAGATTTTTTCTGCATTTGCTTCTTATCTAAGTTTTCATTAAATTAATAAGAAACGTATTTCTCATTATTAACAAACTGGTATTTTTATAAGTATTTTATTACTAAAAATGATTTATTCTTATTTGATACCTTAATAGCAAAAACTAAACTAATTCAAACATTAGGATGAATCATGCCGTATAACAGTAGGTCTATGGACTCCGTATACACATGATCTCAGCTGTTAATTTTTTTTTTTTTTTTTATTACATTTTTGATTTCAAAAGAAGAATACTACCTTATCTATAAATACAAAAAATGCATAACATTATTAACCATGAATTAAAAAAATAATTAATTTTGTCATTAACACAAAAACTGCAATATTTTCCAAAAAACGCTATTTTATCCAAAATTTCTCTCGTATGTTTCCGGTTCAGATCAATGTATTATATATTACATATATTTTTTTCGGATTTTTAGTTTAACCCCTTTGAGTAAAAGGGTGCGGTACAAGAACTTTTTTAGCACATTTCTGGCTAAAATAAAGTAAAAAGGAACGAATTTAAAAAACTACAATTTGTACCACACAATATATTTTTTTTTACATTTTTACACTAACCGCTCTGTGACCCCTGGAGACAAAAGTTTTTGACATATTTTTAGCGAAAATACATGTTATATATAGGGTTACCATACGTCCCGGTTTGACCGGGACAGTCCCGGTTTTAAGAACTTGTCCCGGCGTTAAAAATGTCCCGGTTTTTCCATATTTTATATATATGCATGCATGGAACGATGTTGAAAAAACTATGCAATTACTTAATTCCAAATTTACGACCAAAACACCGATCAATAACTGTGATACTCTATTTGACAAAGTTGTATATGCTAAATAGTTTTATATCGACACTGACCGCAATAATTTGTGGCGGGAAAAGGGTACAAGTAGCAAGGAGAAATGGGTACAATTGTTTAAAAAAATTTCAGACAAAAATATTTCTGTTAACAATTTGCAGAAAATTGTCGAATTTATTTTCTGTTTGCCTGGTACTTCAGCACCAATTGAACGATTATTTTCAGAAATCAAGAATATATGGTCACCTGAAAGAAATCGTTTACTTGAATGTAACGACGGTGCATTATTATTTTGTAAAACTAACATAGATTTAAAGTGTTCTGAATTTTATGATTATATTAAAAATGATAAAAACTTTAATAAAAAGTACAATCTGCCGATAAGTATTCTTATACAAATAAATAATATACACAGTGCAACTATGTAAGTCAAAATTTATAATTTTATAATATGTATTTTTGTGATTTTTTGATATACGTTTAATTTTGCAATTCTCAAGATTTAATATTAATCATTTGTAATAGAAAAATATTGATAAATACATCAATCAATAAAGTATAAAAAATGAGAAAAAAAATATTTGGGAGGGTGTCCCGGTTTGGCGCACAAAAAATATGGTAACCCTAGTTAAACAAGGTGTCTCAAAAGAAATTTTATATTTATTTAGCTTACTGCGTGAACGCAACGTATCCGAGGGGCGCGGGGGTTATGTGAATCGGTAGCCTGGCTCTTGGGAATTCAGTTGCTATGGAGCGTTTCTCGGGAGCAGACCGCGCGTTATGCGTGCGAGAGTTTTACAAAAACGGTGATTCGGCGACTGTAGCGCGTAGAAAATTCTGCAGTAGTCGAGGTTTTAGCCACTTAAATGATGCGCCCAGCATTCCTCTCATTCGACATTGGGTTAAAAAGTTTGAAGAGACTGGTACAACGCTGGATAAATCAAAATCCGGGCGACCTAGGTCATCAAGAACGGTAGAAAACGTGGAGAATGTTAATCAGTCTGTTCGTGACGACTCGAACCTTTCAATTCGGAAGCGCGCAAGTGCTTTAAATGTGCATAGATCATCATTACATCGCATTATGCACAAAGACCTAAAGCTGCACCCCTACAAAATTCAATTGGTGCAAGAATTAAAGCCCCAAGATGCCAGTCAGAGGCTTAATTTCGTAAATCAGGTGATTGAGAATATATCAAATTGATCTCCCGGAGAGATGACATTGGCAAATTGGCTTCCACGCAGTCCAGATTTAACCTCTATGGACTTTTTCCTATGGGGTTATCTTAAATCTAAAGTTTACGCCAATAAACCGACTTCACTGGCGCATTTGAAAGAAAATATCCGTCACGAAATGGCAGCCATCCCTGAGTCCACCTGCGAGACGTCATAAGTAATTTTACTGTTAGATTAAATGAGTGCCGAGAACGCGAGGGTCTACATTTAGACGATTTTATTTTTAAGAAATAAATCCCCAAAAAGTGTATTTTAATAATTAATAAACATTTTTTCTATACACGGCTTACTTTTTTTTTAATCGATCCACTAAATATAAAATTTCTTTTGAGACACCTTGTATATGTTTTTCTTTAGTTAAAGAATACATGAATTAAACTAGAAAATGGAGTAAATTGCGACTTGAAACTTTACTAGTATAAATGTAAGTTGTTTTATCAGGATTTTGTGAATTCTGCTGCCAGCTTTTCTAGCTAGAGGTAGTAAGTTAACTGTCTAGCTGGAAATTGTCTTGTCAAGCTAAGAAATCGACTGCGTGTTCTCATCTGAGAGTGTCATATATCACCTAATTGCCCACTTACTTTCTACTTGACAACATATAAAGTACATACGAAAATTCACTCTGTAGTTACAATATCCAACAATACTTTACTTTTTCAATGCGATTATCAATTTTCCCTGGATCATAACATTAATATTAAGGTAGAAATGGAAAATAATTTCACTCAGCTTTTTGGACAAGAAGCGTTTATTTTAACAAAACACAACGTTTCGCCAACAACATTGTTGGCTTCTTCAGGTGCTATAACAATAACATCATAATAGAAAACAATATTGTGCAAATAATAACAAAATTTACCTATGTTAGTTAAACGTAGTCATAACAGACTGTACATCAATCATCTCCAAGAATAGTGAAATTGCAGAATACATAGATATTATGTGTACTTGAAGGTAACAACATAGGAAAAACAGGAGTGAATTTAAGTTAAATTTAGAAATATAGTGATCCGAAAATTAAAAACTATTGTATGAGTTTAACAGTGCAACTGAGACAAATAAAACATATAAATGTCCAACATTAACTTATATAATAATATAATGAAAACAAGTTTCATCGCTGCGTCAATATGACAGGCCGCGACACTACCCCCCCTAACTACTTGGTACGCACAAATCGACAGAGTTGACAGTGTCCCACCCTGTACAACGTAACGCAACGATAAACCCCGCAATCATGAAATTTACACTACTATCAACTAAGTTGAAAGAACCAGAGTGATTAGTTGAGATCTGGAGCAATCATACAGTTCGACGTACCGATCTCTCAAAACAGTGGTACGTACAAAGTAATGAGATAAAGGTACCCCAAACGGTATATCAAGTCCAAACCCCAAAAAAAAAAACACTAAGGAACCTTACATCCAATATTTAAGTACAATATGAAATTGCAAAAATAATAAATATTAAACCGGTACAAACACCGGGAAACCCTAACAGTAACAGTTAGAAAGCCAGGAAGAATAGAGTATTGGATCTTAATACATTCCGACGTACTCAATCCCCAAAAATCGATGGTACGTACAAGGATCTTGTGGAGAGAGTACCCCAAACTGTATATTGGACCCAAGCGCTCTACTCATCCGGAGAATCCAGACCGAACTGCCTAACACATGTTAAATGATATTGTTACGTTAAATTTACTTAATTTTTTTTTTTTTTTTTTGATTTTGTGGAGATGGAAGGAAAGAAACACAAGGTGAAATGGATATTGTTCAAGTTAACTCGCCAAACTCTTCAAAATTCTGAAAAAACCAGATAAGAATAAGTATAACCTCGAAATGGTACATGTGAACAAAATGACTATCGAGTAATCAACAAATAAATTACTCACCAAATGTGTACCCCATGTGGAAACAAAACAATTAAAGAATTGTGCTTATTAATATTAAGCAAAGGAAAATAAAAAAAAAGTGATAAAAATAGACAGTTCTGTAAGCAGATTCAAGATTGTTCATAAGTTGCATTGATTCCTTATGATGCTTGATCAAGCTAGCTGATAAATATATTGGTATGTATTTCATAGTTGTACTTACTTTGTACATATCTAATAGTGGAGGTTTATCACAGAGTTGGAGTTCTAAATCCGCAAGCGGTTTCGGACATGAACTCTACGCGTTCGCTAACTGGTTGCCTTGATTCTAAGAATGGATTTAAGGGTAGTGAAATTAAAGTCCTCATTTGAACTAATTTACTTTAATTACCTTTACGAATTTATTTGTATGATTATACACTAATGCCTGTATTTTTAAACTTTAAATACTGTATAATGCTTTGTAATAACAGACCATTAAAATATTTTTTTAATAGAAAATTTCCATAGAAACGGACCGTCGATACAACGATGCGTTATACAGTAATGAAGGTTTACTGGGTTTACCATTTCATGCCTGAATCAAAAACGTAATCCAAACAGTGAACTGAACGAAGTGAAACGCTTCCCAAAATGTGCCCGTACCTGATGGCGTCAATTTTTTGGGATGCGAAAGGAAATCTCCGGATCAAATACCTTGAGAAGGAAAAACTGTTTCTAGCCAATACTAAAGAACACTTTTGGAGGAGTTAAAGGTAGCGATCGCGATTATACGTTCCGGAATTGAACAAAAAGTATTGATTAACACAGTCAAGGCAAGAATTGTTGAGCAGCAATAAGTGGTTGAATTGAAGTTTTACATTCTGCCGCATCCATAGTTTTCGGTGGATTTAATTCCCTTGGATTTCTATCTGTTCCCGGAACCCCCTCTGAAAGTTTTCATGGCTGGAATCATTTTTGGGTTGAATGAAAAGGCGAGAGTAACCATTATTGACTTTTGTTTAAATATTTGAAATTTTTCTCTACAGAATCTATGTAATCTTTTATAGTGAAATAAAACATTATTATTTATTATGATTTGTGGACCTCGAAGAAACTCTCGTTCAGGAGGAAATCAGAAAACTGGAGATCAGTTTGGGCAAGCGCGTTGAGCTTCGAGGAGATGATGTTGAAAAATAAAGTATCCTATGAAACTAAAATTTTGTCCTTAATATCAAACCAAATTACATCTTAAACCACCCTTGTATTGATATCCACTCAAAGGGTTTCTTCCATCACTTATTTATAAATAAATAACTTATTTAATTTAAATGTAAAAATGTCGTTAAAATAGTTAGTACATTTTAACTAAATAGTATTGATATACAGGATATATGGAAATAACTGACAATTAACAGATCAAGATGAAGGAGTTACGTAATCGGAGTTAAAAGTCAACCCTACTAACAGTGCCCAAAGAAGAAGAATGAAAAGAATCCAAATATCAATTTTATAAAGAATTATGAAAATTGCATAGACAACGAAACTTTCTGAAGAGTAGATTAGATTACGATTTGGCGAATGTCCTTTCAGCCACTCCTATTAATGTTAAAAGGCAGTTCCATCTTTTCCATAAGGGCACATGGGGCACGAGCCCAGGGCCCCCGGCTTGATGGGCGCCTCAAAATGCCGAGGTCGTTGTTTACACGAAAAAAAGAGAAGCTCAATTTTTAGTGCAATTTTACTAAGAATTGCGTTAAAATTTCTAAATTTAAATGCAAATCGAAAACCAGATTAGATTTATGGTCACAAATTGTAGTGGAGAACGCTCATTTTCACGGCTAAATAGAATAAAAAATGAATTACGAACGACTATGTTACAACAACGACTTACTAATTTGTCAATCATGTGCATAGAAAGTGATACCCTTCAAAAATTAGACCTTGAGGACATAATACAAGATTTTGCACAACAGAAATCCTGGAAGAAACCATCATCATTAACGTAAGTCCAATTCTCAAAATAGTAATAACTTCACTTATATTTGATTTGTATAAAGCTAACCATAATAACCAATAAAGTCACTAAATAAAAGTACATACTGATGTTTTATTCACTGTTTTTTTCTTTTTACTTTCTAAAAGGGCCCCAAACTCTGTGTGCCCAAGGGCCTCTGCATGATCTAAGACGGCCCTGTTAGAAGGGTTCCACTTAGCACTATTTTGTAGTGCGATATGTGTTAGTATTAAGGACCCAAGACAGTCAGGGTCTAGCTCTTCCGCCGCTATGGGCAAAAATCATTTTGCCGCCCTTTATTGTTAGTGTTTTCCTCGATTTGAAAAAAGCGTTCAAAACAGTTGATATTAATATTGTGCTTAATCCAATATTGAGGACTTGTAGGAACTATTTCAAAAATGAGGTTCAAACTTTTTTTTTTTAATAGGAGACAAAATGCAAAATATAATGACAAATTTTGGGGAAAAATTAAAAGGGGAAAAATCGAATTTTTACCGACCGTCAACATATATAAGGGAGGTATTGTGATCATACCAATTTTGACGTTTCGAGATTTCGATGGATCTCCACGAATTGAGGTTCCTACATAACGTTTTGACTATTTTTAGCATGATGTCTGTCGGTCTGTCTGTCCTGTCTGTCGGTCTGTCTGTCCGTCCGTCTGTATGTCTGTCCGTCCGCCTGTCTGTCTGTCTGTCCGTCTGTCTGTCTGTCTGTCCGTCCGTCTGTCTGTCTGTCCGTCTGTCCGTCTGTGTACACGTGCAGAACAAATTAGGCTGAAAGGATTTTTATTAAACTTCATATTTAAGCTTCTGCCATCAATGGTACGAGTTGATCAACTTTCGGTAAAAATCGGTTGACTAAAAATGGGAGTTTACTCGTTTCGATTTTAAGATTTTTGTGAATATTTCACAACAGAAAAATATTTCGAAATAATTTATTGAACAAAAGTTGCTATAAAAGCAATAACTAATAACTTTTATTTGAGACGTTTTTTGATAAAACGGAAAATTTCGAATAATTTCTGTAAAATTTTTCTCAATGTTTTCATACTTATATGTAACGTTCCCATGGTCATGGTAATTAATATCTCTGTTAGAAAATATTAGGCCTTCTACTCTGCTGCTATAATGTATTTTATACAAGTACTTTACGATGGCGGTCGGTCCTGTGGTGGCCACAGCTGATTTGTTTTTTGTATTTTTGTAATAAGTAAAAACAATTTGAGGAAAACTATATTTTATTACATGTCGCGTAAAATGGATTCATTTCAATTTAATATTAAATCATTTTGCGACATTTTACATATTGTATGTAAAAAGTCCCGGGAATTATCGGGATTGATTGCAAGGCAAGTCTCAAATCTCGGGTATTAAAAGTTTTCGGGACTCAGAAACCCTAGTTAGCCTCTTGTGTTATATGTGTTCTTTAGAACGTTTGATAATGTGAATATGTACATTTTCTTTCAGTGTGTTTGGTACCTGATATATATCGCGATATGTTATCCGCGATGCGATTCTATCATACACTGTCTGTAGAGGTATGTGAACTTTCCGTATGGAATGCATTTCGCGCTTGGCATATTTTGAAACTCAGAGAACCGGTTGAAAGGAAAGTTGATTATGTATTATTTCAACTCGATGCAGACAGACATCATGCTATGTTGATGACATCTGATGGTTGGTCTTGCTCTGAAAAACAAACCAGCTATTGTAAGAGGAAATCTTCATCTTAGACTACGTACATATTTTCATTCTGATATATATGGAAGCCGACGGATATACACTTTTCATATCTTATTTTATATCGATTTTATTTTGCATGTGCATCAAATGAAATTCTTAGATCACCACTGCCAAAGAAAATGTTAGGAAACCTATTTTTTCTGTCTAACATCAGTGGCGGATTACCCAACAGGCAAATGAAGCAATTGCTTTGGGCTTCGAAGATTTAGGGGATACGAATTTATTAAATTATTTTAGATTTGAAGTATGCATATATTAATCTTATGAAGTTAATCATTTCCTTAAATTTTTAACTCCAAAATATTTCAACTCCAACTGAGATATACAAGGTATTGATTGATGGTTTTCAATCTACATTCCCAAATGTGGGAATTATTCTTAATTTTTTTTAACAATACCTATTTGTTATGTCAATAGAGAATAATCATTTTCGGTATTAACAAGAGTTAAAAATAGCTTAAGTCAAATACATTTATAGGAATTAGCAATTTTATGTATTGAAAAAGATATACTTAATTCCATTAATTCTGACTTAATTATAAATAATTTCGCTAAAATAAAGTCCAGGAAAGTATTCTTATAATTTCCACTTATCGACTTATTGTTAAATACCTATTTTTGTTACCTATTGCATATTTCAAATAAATATGTTATTATTTTGCGTTTTGTTTTTATTGCTCAATATGGGGGGCCTCAGAATTTGTTAGTGCTTCAGGCCTCTGGATAACTTAATCCGCAACTGTCTAACATTCATTATTATTCTCCTAATGAGAGAAAAATACCAACATATATCTTGTCAGACAGGCAGAAAACTAAAAGTAGGGATAATTAGATGGATAGGCACATAGGACAAACAGATAAATACAGAGAGCGAAGGAGAAAGATATTTATGATTTCTTTCTTCTTACCACGGTCTAGAACTGTTTCTAAATTCCCGGTCCATCATTAAATCAAACTGGTCGACAAAATCTTTACAAACAATTTACGGCTAGTAGAACTTACATAATATGTTTCATTTTGTAATACATAACTAAGAGGAAAACTTATTTTTTTTGTTATGTATTTATAATATTATCTTAGACTGGTATTCTGAAATGGCGCCTTTCAAAATATTTGAGAAATAATTTACATTAATGATAATCTGACATTTCTAATTTTTATATTAATTTAACCTTATTACTATAATACCTACCAAAAATTGAAAATCCAAATTTACAAGTTCACATAGTTCTATAAAAGTTCATTTGTAACACAACAATCACCAAAGTCACCAGATATAGTAAACCTATAGTGTTTCTTTGGGAGTATCATTTTTTAGGTTGTCACGATAAAGGAGTTTGCATAGGTTATTTCATATTTCATGTTGGCATGTCAATATTTTAAACTCCAATAGGGAAACCATGGAAACGCGTAACATTTATTATAAAAAATATATCACGAGTTCAAAAAGAAATTACATAAGGGTTGGCTGTGGAAAAATAAAATAATGTCTATTGCAAGCTTTATATAAGCCGGTCGTTATGGCGTAGTGGTCAGCTCTTTTGACTGTTAACCATGGGGGCTCGGGTTCGAATTCCGTTGAAGGCATGGATGTTTGTATTTGTTGTAAAAATTACTAATGTATCCATAAAAATAAAGATATCCTGGTTAATGGCCATCGTAGCTAAGACCAAAAATTAATAAAAAAAAAAGCTTTATGTAACAATGGACTAACGTTTAGGCACAGCCTTTGTAATCATTAAAATTGGAAATTATTTTTTATTTTTTTTAATTATATTGTTTTATTGGCCATTAGTCTATACAACCATATTAGCCAGGTACAAATTTATACATTATATACAATAAATACAAATTTGTACATTATATACAATATATTTTTTGATTTCACAGGTAGAGAAAAATAAACATGAAAAACTAAATAAGCTGTTCAAAATGACCACCGTTTTCCTGCAGACACAAATTTACTCGTCTTTTCATACCATTAAAAGCATTGATAAAAATTTGAGGAGTTATACTGGCATACTGTTCGGTAATTCTGTTTTGCAGTTCCTCGATATTGTTAATAGGAGTCTTGTATACATCTTCTAAGTGCGTTGTAAAAATCTCCTTCAAGGAAAACAATATCTGGAAATTGTAGCCGAAATTCCTCTAAACATGACACCGCACTGTAAATCCATTCGCCGTTCACTCGAACACCATTTCGAAAATATGATGCAATCATAATTTTTTTGTGTTCTATTGTAAAAACCATTATAATTGTAGTTTAATTGAATTTTCAATAGAAACTTATGACAACAACAGTGATGACAGTTAATTAATTGACAGTTAAAGCTTGCAATACACGTTATTTTATTTTTCCACTGCCAACCCTTATGTAATTTTTTTTTGAACACATGGTATATATGGAACGTGTTTGTATCCTTCAAAAAACGCAGAATTTTCAACAAGGTAAAATTTATTTATACTTAAAATTTTACATTTATAATTTTGTAGTATACGGAATACTAACAACACTTTTCGCCCGGAAGCACAAATTGTCAGTATGCTTGTGTTAACAAGAACTGAAAACCAATTGCCTATATAAAAACTCGTCACCAAGTAAACTCAGTTCGATTGTTACAATGTTCCATGTTTTTCTAGAGCCTTCTAGATTATCCCATGGTTTGCATGGATATGACATACTAGAACTTTCCAGATTAGTCCACGAAATTCCACCATAGGCGTCTCACGATGGAAATCAAAACATTTTCCCCACAATATTGTCAACTGTAGGATAGTCGAGTTTGTGACAAGCATGGAAATATGTTTTTAGAAGTGGAAAGACAGTTAAAGACCATTTTAAAGTGTGTTCCCGTGTGTTTCAATAAATATCACATGAAGATACCATTGAACCTGTCAAAAATATCCTACCAAAGTCAGCCATGATGTGAATGCAGTAGCGCCTCTATCGGTAGTGTCAGATGCCAATATAATATAGGTTATTCCAAACGTTAAAACGGAACTAACTGGAATTATTACTAGTTAACTTTTTAACGAATGAAGTGGGATTTTTCCAAAAAAAATTATCTTAAATTAATTATAATCCAAAGTTGTTAAAAATTGACCCCTTCTTAGTGGACGTAAGTTCAAATCCTGATTACATGTAAATGGGCTGCGTTAGGCGCAAATAGACTTTGTTGCTGTGCGCCAAAAATTTTAACTAACTAACTCAAATGCTGACTATATCAAATAATTTTTGTAAAAGAAATATTTATACAAATTACGAGCTCTGCTTAGTCATTCGCAACTGGCTATAAACTGTAGATGCCTTTCTGTGTGTACTAAAAAATGGACATAATACTGACCATATTACTTCTGAATCATACAGAATGAAAATATGATCACGAAACCTGGTAGCGTGAGACCAAGACTCAGGCTATCGCGCCAATGTTGATAAATTTATACAGAAACAATAGGTGTGTTCGAAACATCTTCACATGACTTGCATTGCTTTGCGAATTACAGTATTTACCTATATGTCAGCATGTATTATTTCAAGATGATAAAGCTGACCACGTGGTTTTCATATAGTGCAGAAGGTCTAGAATCAGAGAACATATAGTTTATTTCAAAAGTTTAAGCGAAACTAGATTTTGAAAACGATTGAAACGGGCTTTTGCTCATTTTATTTAACAAAAGCTCGATTTAATTCAGTCGTTTAAAAGTCAACTCGTGATAACTTCCGTTTAGTTCCGCTTAAACCAAAAATGAACTATACCTTCTCTGCCCTAGGCACTATCTGAGTGTTATTTTTGTTATTTATGTGTAAAATTTCCGGTTGTTTATTTAGTAAGTTAACCAAAGTATAATTTTTATTTTCTGTTGTGAAAAATTTATTTAAAATTAGACAAATTTATTTTGTTCCATTTTTCAGTAAAATAAATGATCCCCCAGTGTATAATATACAGATATTTACCCCAGAAGTTCTGAAAAGCTCTGATAGATGTCACTTGAAAAGTAAATTAGTACTTCTATATTTACCAGAACTGGGATATTCCAAACTATAATTTATTTGTATAAGTTTCTAGGATTTGTGTATTTATTTTTTTGTAACAGTCTCACAAGTTAAAAAGACTGCTATGAAAGTTTTATGATATTACCACGACATTTGTGAAGCTTACACTTAGATAAATACAACGCTATCTTTAAGAAGGAGAGATTTTTTTGTTTACATCAAGTCAACATATAATGTCATGTAAATGTAAGAAGCAAATTTATGTTCTCGCCATGTCAAAAGAATTTAAATTTATTTATTTTTGAAATAAAGGATTTTTAAATTAGTTTTTAAAAGATCAACTACATAATAAGATGGTTGCTTATGACTTGAAAAATAATGCCAAGTTGCGGGAGGTGAATATTTAGTTTCATAGGGTCAGTGGCGCACCCAGGAATTTTTGTTGGGGGGGTTGCCGTAAGACAAAATTATGAAAAAGTTTCACACTTTTTTTTTCACAAATTTCAAGTGATCTAAAAAAAAAATAGTCCTCGCTTCGGAAATACAAAGTGATGACCTAAAAAAAAGGTCCTCACTTCTAAAATACAAGCGACAATCTAAAAAAAGATCCTCATCTCTATTTTCTTGTGTGTTTGTGTGTTTTTATTTTTATTTCCTTCCTTCTTAGGGGGGGGGGGCTCCCCTGGATGCGCCACTGCTTAGGGTTCCTAGGTAAAGCAAAGGGCCTCTACGAAGCTTGACTATCTGGTTCTGATTAGAGATGGGTCGTTTATGAACGAACCGGCTCACTGAGCCGACTGACCGAAGTGACACGATTCACCAAATTGAAATGAGCCGGCTCACGGCTCACTGTATAGTTTCAAGTTTCAAGGATACGATTGGTCGGGCGATTGTGAGCAGTGACCGGAGTGATCCGGATCTGGATCGATGTCATGTTGAACTTCGCGAGAACTCGGCTTGTAATGTACTATCATAAAGTGTATTATTTATTGTCATCAATTTGTAGGGCAGTTTATTTGAAACTAATAGGCTTAGTCTTTATTTTCTTACAACAATATTATATAAAAATATTAAAAATATTGCCCAAACCCCAGATGTCCGATTTATAAGGGCAGTAAACATCGCCATAAACTTAACACATCTGGTTTAAAATACAGTAGTTACATAAAGTGAATTGTTTGTTTCAAAAATGTTAGATAAGAACCGAGGCTTAGCGACGTTCTACCTACGAGCGAACGACCGACAACTGACTGGGTCTAAGCAAGAGCCGGCTCTAAGCGAAGTCTACCTACAAACGAACGACCGACAACTGACCGGGTCTAAGCAAATCCCGGCTCTAAGCGACATTCTACCTACGACCGAACGACTGACCGACCTGTGTCTCGGGATCATGTTTACGGTTCATATATTGCAAGAACCGGCTCTAAGCGACGTTCTACCTACGAACTAACGACCGACCTGTTTCTCGAAAACATGTTTACTTAACCGGATCACTGAGCCAGATCAATGAACCGGCTCAACAAACTGAACGACCTCCACTGATCCGGTTCCGCAAACTGAGCCGAAATTCCCATCTCTAGTTCTGATCTTTGCAAGCGCCTTAACTTAATTCTATCCTGTCGTATTCCTGTAAAACGGATCTGCGCCTTCGTGATCGCAAGCCTTCCTCTTCTTAGTGTCCCTTGAGGATTCCAGTCAAGTGCCTGTTTGATGATGGCAACATGCGCTTTTCTCATAGTTTATTCTACCCCAGCGTTTCCAAAACGCGCCTGGCGCGCCTTGGCTGGGCTACAGAGGCGCCGCGAAGACTCAGGACCTCTTTTTTGTGATTACGTTGTAGTTTAGAAGTAAGGAACTTTTTTTGTCATCACTCTGTAGTTTAGAAATGTGGACCTTTTTTTTAGGTCATCATTTGTATTTTCACCTGTCTAATAAAATAAAATGAAAAATTGAAAAATGATATAGACCAATGTATTGACTTGGGGCGCCGCGGAAAAGTTTTAATACATTAAGGGCGCCGGGAACCGAAAAATTTTGGGAACTACTGTTCTATCCAGTTCTATCTCAGTTTTAGAGAAGCAAGACCCAATACTCCGTTGCAGAGTCGTATCAATGCCCTGGTATCAGGATAAGTGAAAGGGGCGTGAGGCCTGAGGGGTGCCATCGTGTATTCCGCCATGATATATTAAAAAAAACTTCTCAAATACTATTAGCAGTGCTCTAGTCATAAAATCAGAAGAGGGTATACAGTACATGTATCGCCACAATCAGAGGGTACGGCTCTGGGTCGTTGTATGATTACCTTTCTGACCAGAAAATGTTAAAAATTCTACACAAGCACTTTGTCAAGGTGGGTCTAAAAATCGTTACAAAAAAATAATAATAAGAATAATAAATAAATAAAATAATAACAAAATAATGTGACCACGCTAAAAACAATAAAATGCTTGCATAGCGTACTGACATTACTTTATACACTCTAGTCATCCATTTTTGTGAATGAAAACTACATATTAAAAATTGGCAATATGTGTAGTCGGGAAGATTTTTGCTCGTTACCTTCCATGTTTCGCATCTGTACAAAACTACGGACATACCGTCTGTACTGCAAATGCGCAGTTTTGTCTTAGTTGATAATTGTTGTGATTTCCCAATTTCTTTGAGCGCCTTTTGCAACCTTTGGCAACACATTTGGCAACCCAAGACGATTCTAACCCATTGATTGGCTCGCATTCGAATTGAAGGCACAGCGCGCGTTTTTGTAGGGAGACGAGGGGAATAGAAAGCCAGATTTTTGATATCACGCTCGTTATGACAGCACAATACGGATTTGTGTGAAATAAGCCTGACTCAGTAGAAATCAGAGATTAAAAATTCAATTGGTACGTAATATTAGTTAGTTCGTGTTCGATTGCCATTAATTTATTTGACAAATAACAGCGTAGACCGTTTAATACACTCAATTCAAGTAGGCCATTGCATAAAAATATATAGAGGTCGGAAGAAATCCGCGGACTAAGTGTTCGACTGCTCTAATCATAAAATTGGGCTGTATTATATGCAAACAGCCATCGTTGATGTGCGCCAAAAATTTAAACTATGACTTGAAAACAAAAAAATCCTGCAGTTTATTAAAATCAGCGACGAGGACCACTGTCTCACGGAATGATTATGCTGTACGACAACGCTCGTCCTTACGTTGCTGCCTTAATTTTCACTGGAACATAACTGTCCAGATCTTGCACCAAGTGATTTTTATTAATTTCCTCACCTCAACACATGCTTAGTGGCAGACGACTGAAAATTGACAATGTAATGAAAAGGCCAATCATAAAGTTGGATTGTGTTAGACTCACAGCCATCGTTGATGTGCGCCAAAAATTTTAATTATGAATTGAAAATAAGAAAGAAAGAAGTAAAATGCTGAAACTTATTTAAATTAGCGACAAGGATTACTGTCTTATGGGATGATTATGCTGTACGACGACGCTCGTCCTCACGTTGTTGCAATGACTCTAGTTCTAGTCGATGATTTTTACTTGGACATACTGCCCCAACTCTGAGCTAAGTGATTATCATTAATTCTCTTTTCACAAGACATACTTGGTGACAGACAAATAAATATTGACAATGATATAAATACGACAGTGACAAACTGACCTGTGACGAACTCAGAAGCATTGGCAGACTCCGGGACACCCAGTGGCGAATTAAGTTGCTTAGGGGCCCTGGGCGGTAAAATTAAAATGGGCCCTCTATTATTTTAAATAGAATGGAAATATTTGTATATAAGCTTCGGTAGGCACCCCGGCTTCGTGGGCCCCGGGCGGCCGCCCAGTCCGCCCACCGCTTAATTCGCTTCTGGGGACACCAGGTGATTTCCCGGTAGACCGGTCCTGATAGGATCGTTTCTTGGATCAATGGGGCCAGTCATTGGCCCAATGAGGCCGAATCTTGACCCTATGAGGCGATTTATTCCAATTTTCCAGGGCCAGAATACTTTGTCAGTCCGCTACTGCTCAAAAACAGCTAATTTGCGTGGTATCAAACAACTAATCACAAGATGACAAGTTTTTCAATCTAAATGCTCACTATGTAGAAAAATAAATTATATATTTACAATAAGTACCGTCTTTATTGAAATGTATTAACTTTTAAGTTGCTAATGGCCAAAAGATCGTTATTTTCTGGATGCCCCTCGTACTTCATTCCAAGTAGCTATAGGACTAGTATACTCCGAGTGACATAATAAAATATACGATGATAAAATTGTGCATTACTTTTTCCAGTAACACGTCTATGTAGAGTTAAAATTCGTCTAGTCGCTCGGAATGGAGTCACACGTGTGTGACGTCTGACTAAGCGCCATTTTTAATAAATGTCAATGCTAGATGTGCAGATATTCAGACGATAAAATAACATGAGAGAAAGAAAAAAACCTACCAAAGCGGATATTCGCAGATAAGTCAATTGGATTCTCGTACCATGATGAAAAGATGAAATATTTCGGCTTTTCAATGAAAGTGAATGCTGGAAATTTGATGAATTGTTGAGAAGAGAATAAAGATCAATAGGAATGAAATTTTTTTTAGTAAAATTCGTATAAAATTGTCTACTGCCTAGAATCAATAT
Source organism: Liopterus haemorrhoidalis (assembly GCA_963971575.1). Classification (NCBI taxonomy): domain Eukaryota; kingdom Metazoa; phylum Arthropoda; class Insecta; order Coleoptera; family Dytiscidae; genus Liopterus; species Liopterus haemorrhoidalis. The sequence goes on along the minus strand of OZ020613.1, from coordinate 14,805,669 downwards.
TAGCAATAACAAATTTACAGAAACACTTCAAACAAATCTACAGTAAAAGTAATTCTTCAGTAAATGAACTGTTCATTTAAATTAATAATGCAGTATGTCAGTGACAGGAGATGTGGACCATGGTTTTGATTGGATTAGTGCACAGCCAAGTTTACATACAGTTACCTATCTTTTAGGTTATCTCTATGACATTTAAATATTATATTAAGTAAGTACGTATTTTATTAATTAATTGATATTAATGCAATTGGAAGATTTGAGCTATGCGGACGATATATGCCTTCTTTCACATAATTATGAAGATATGCAAGCCAAACTTGAAAGTATAAGTACTTTAGCAAATTTAGTTGGCTTATGCATAAATATAGGGAAAACCAAAGTAATGCGGATTGGTACCAATAACGTCAGCAGATTTTACATTAACGGCGAAGTCTTAGAAGATGTGGAAGAATTCTGCTACCTCGGTAGTGCAATAACGAGAGATGGAGGAACTACAAGGGACGTGAACAACAGAATACTTAAAGCTCAACAAGCTTTCGGCTTGTTGAAAGAAGTCTGGAAATCCAATAAGATCTCTCGTAACACTAAGGTACGCATATTTAAAACCAATGTAAAATCAGTTCTGATGTATGGCTGCGAAACTTGGAAAGTCACTAAAGAAATTACCCATAAACTCCAAGTTTTTATTAACAGATGTCTGCGCAGAATTTTTCGCATTACTTGGTCAGATCATATTCCCAATACTCATCTTTGGGAATCGACAGCACAAAAACCTATCCACTTGGAAATTCAGGCAAGAAAGTGGAACTGGATTGGGAATACCCTCCGGAAGGCAGTAAACGACATCTCCAGAATGGCATTAGAGTGGAACCCTCAGGGAAACCGTCGTAGAGACCGACCTGTATCCACTTGGAGGAGAACAATATACAAAGAACTTGATGCTCACGGAACTACCTGGCGCCAGGTGAAAAGGCTTGCTCTTCACAGACCCCGATGGCGCGAGTTGTAAAGGATGTAAAGGCTCTATGCTCCAGCGAGGAGATCTAGGACACAATATATATATATATATATATATATATATATATATATATATATATATATATATATATATATATATATAATACAATATGGCTTAGAGTAACAATGGCGAAATTTTAACCCAGAAGAGTAAAAAATAATTTGAAATTTTGTAAATTCAAATCGCGGGTCAAATTTATAATGCGTAAATAAAAATCTGCCGATTTAAGCTGTGTTCGGAGCTATTTAAATTAGTTGACTGTGCACTGTGCATTATGGATAAGTTTAGTAGATGGTTTTAACGTTCAAGGCAGCGTTTACAGCTAAGGAAATTAGTGCGTTACGAATAGTGCGACATCTGTGTGTCTTTAAACCAACTACGGTGGCTTCGTAAAATTTTGACTATCTATTATCGCTAATTCTTCTGTCCTAGATTTTTACTAACTAAACCATACCTAATTACCTAAATTGATCATATTTACTGTTCGTCTTTGTAATTTTGGGCGAGATTTGTTATAATCGGCGCGATGAAATTTTGTTAGGTTATGTAAAGGCATACAATGTAAACGTTCTTTTCGATGTAGACTGAGATAGCCAATAACGCACACAGGGGGGGGGGGATGACCACCCGTAAGATTCAAGGCTAATGTTTGTAATTTTGTAATTATACCATAACTAGGTTATTACCCGTCAACAATGACGAATTTATAATATAAAAATTTCAATTGTTTGTATGTGTATTTGGTTTTATTTTTTAACGTACCTTAATTTCATCACCGGTCAGCGAATCACGGGACAGGATATCACCCATTAGCCAATCACGGGAGAGGGTGTCACCTGTCAGCCAATCAAGAGACAGGGTGTCCCCAGTTAGCCAATCATGAGAACCTTAGGAAAAATTGACGTCATAATGTTACCGACACTACATACAGACGTTTGCTAATTATATAGTTAGATTATTTATTCATGAACTTTTTAAGATGGGAAAACGATTCATTTTTACTCAGTACATTACATTTATATTGTGAAAACTAAAAATAATTTGAGACTTTAATTTATACCTATTAAACCCTAGACATTTATGTATTTAATTATATTAGTAGGTTCCTAGAGAATAAATCTGCAAACTAATGTTCATATCGGTTAAAGGATATAGGCGTGTCTAGAGTTTCTCTTTTATGTCTACCTAGACATTTCTATATGTTATTTTATCCGCAGTTTCTTAAAAAATAAATCTACAAAATATTTTTCAAATAGATCCTAGGATATAGGAGTGTCTAGAGTTTTTTGTTTATGCCTACGAAACCCTAGACATTTCTATATGTTATTTTATTCGCAGTTTCTTCGAGAATAAATCTGCAGACTATTGTTCATATCGGTCAAATCATATAGGAGTATCTATAGTTTCTTGTTTATGCCTACGAAATCCTACACATTTCTATATGTAATTATATTCGTATATTCTTAGAGAATAAATCTGCAAAATACCTGTCAATCAAGAGTCCCCAGTTAGTCAATCACGAGACCCTTAGGGAAAAATGACGTCACAATGTTACCCAGATCACATACACACACTTGCTAATTATATATGTACGATAAGTAAAAAAGCTCAAAATATAGTGGATATATAAACATATGAAATTTATTTTTATGAAACGTCATCAGGGTCGGAGGAATGTGGTATGCAGGGTATGCAAGGCATTAGTCGCGCCAAGGTTAAAGTGAGGACTTTTTTTTTAGGTCTTCACTTGAAATTTAGATGTCAAGACCTTTTTTTACGTCTTCACTTAAAATTTTGCCATTTCTAGGGGCGATGAACGTCATAACATCAGTATCATATATTATTAATATCATATAATAATAATAATAATTAATATCATAGATTGTAAATATATTATTTGAGGAATTTTTACTGCATTTATCAAAATGTAGTAGTAAAATGTTTTAACATTTAATAAAAGAGGAGCGTAAAAATGTTTATAAGTGACTAAAAACGAATGTTTTAATAACCCTTTTAAAGTTTTTGCTTTTCAACAAATAAAAAAGTATTTTGCCAGACCAGTTTTGCAAACCGTCCCTAAAAAAAATCTATATGCGCCCCTGGAGAAAGCTAATATGTTAATATGTTTATATGTCTGTCGCATTAAAATAACTAACTATAAATTTGGAAAACTATCGACAATCAACAACGTATTACGAAATTTAGAGCTCTAAACGGTTGCTCGGTTACCATATGACACACTTGTGAGTGACATTCAACAGTGCACAACTCCATAGCCTATAGTCGAACAATTAAAGAGCTCTGAATGCAGCTATTATTATCATATTTGTCAATTTCCGTACCCTGTTTCGTGAATGCGCTTGCTGAAACCCAACCTTAGTTATCTTAGAATCTTTTTTATAATCTTCAGAACTACAAAGATCTTTTTTTTCTATGGATCACTTGAAATCGTCATAAGGGCCAGCGTGTGACACGTGTGACGGGTCATACGTTCGCCATCATTGGCCCAGAGGCATAAATAAAGCTAATCCAGCTTTCCCCATAACAGATCAAATTGGCATAAATACGTTAAATTATGGTGGCTTTCCATTCATCTGTTTTCAGGAACGACCACGTGGTCTAACATCTTCCATTTTGAACCGCTAGGTGTTCAAGATTGTGTTTTTAATGTTAGTATTGCCAGTAAACACTATCTTTTCTAAATCAATTGTAGACCCTAGTGATGCCGCAACCCGCATTGCACACGTGCAAAGCTGCTCACCTGCCTAAGGTGTGTTCACGCAAGTGGTTGAGATATCCTTTTATATATTAATCCTTGGTGACCCGGCTGAACTGAAAGTCCATCGTACAAGTTATAATTACATCGACTCCTTGCCTCTCAACTACCAACTGCCGTAGGGAGTCTAGCAAACTTTACTATTCAAACACGGTGATACAAGCCAAGGTAAGCTACAGAGAGCAATACACCACAACTTTATAGAAGACTTTACCTAGATTTTTTATAACGACAATAATGTCACTAATATGACGTATATAATCAGGGGGCCGCTGTTAGGTAAGGCGTCTTTGTACAAAAAGTCTTATGCACCCCACCAACCGATAGATTTTAATAAAACGAATGAAATGCATTATGCGTAATTTATACTAATACCTATGTAACAACCGGTGGGGGGGGGGGTATTAAAGATGAATTTACCAAGATGTAAAAACAGGGGGGGGAAGGTGGTGGCAGCACCACCTAGTTTAGTTTAAAACTAGGAAAATGAAAAGAATTGAATTTACCTGCTTCTCTGTTGATGTGAATTTTAAAGTCAAACAAGTGGGAAAATTTATAATAGTAAATTTATTTTGTAAAAAGAAAAAAGAAATGAAAATAACAAAATTAAAGTTACAAAAAATATTAAATAAATGAAAAACAAAACATTTTAAAACAGAATGATATTAAAAATAATAAAATATAAAAGTTACAAAAATAAACTTACGTGGTCGGCTCTTGGACTCAGCTCTTGACTGGATCTGATGCATTAAATAAACACCAGACCTCAGCCAGGAACCGAGTCAATTACAATAAATTTTGATTCATATTTATACCACACATAATTTGCTAATGTTATTATTTATATTCTGTCTAACCTTCATGATAAAACTGTTAACATAGGAAAATTATGTATTGCATAAACACTCTACTTATTGTTATGAATAATATCTTTGTTATCAAAATAATTCTGGTGGTGCAACTGTTCTGGTGGTGTCCACCACAGTACCGACCACCATCACAAAGTACTTCTCAAGTAAGTCTCATATAAAATTTGTTAGTTATTGCTTTTATAGCAACTTTTGTTAAATAATTTTTTTCGAAACATTTCTCTGTTGTGAAATATTCGCAAAAATCTTAAAACCGACATGAGTAAACTCCCATTTCTAGTTAACCGATTTTTACCAAAAGTTGATCAACTCGTGCCATTGATGTCAATAGCTTAAATATGCACGTGTACACAGACAGACAGAGAGACAGACCGACAGATATCATGCTAAAAATAGTTAAAACGTTATGTAGGAACCTCAATTCTTGGAGATCCATCGAAATCTCGAAATGTCAAAATCAGTATGATCACAATACCTCCCTTATATATGTTGGCGGTCGGTAAAAAGTAAAAAGTTCACTATTTTTAACCAAATCACCGTGTAAATCGTTATTTATTTAGATATAGTTATTTTTATGAAATATTTCTTTTTCATTGTTAAAATTAACACTACTTACTTTTAATTTAATTAACACTATCGTACATATATAATTAGCTACCGTGTGTTAGTGATTGTGTAACACTGTGACGTCATTTTTCCTAAGGTTCTCGTGATTGGCTAAATGGGAAACAGGGTGTTCCCAGTTTGACTTGATTGACAGGTATTTTGCAGATTTATTCTCTAAGAATCTACGAATATAATTACATATAGAAATTTGTAGGATTTCGTAGGCATAAACAAGAAACTCTAGATACTCCCTATATCATTTGACTGATATCAACAATATTTTGCAGATTTATTCTCTAAGAAACTGCGAATAAAATAACATATAGAAATGTCTAGGGTTTCGTAGGCATAAACAAGAAACTATATCCACTGCTATATCCTTCGACCAATATGAATAATATTTTGCAGATTTATTTTCTTAGAATCTACAAATATAATTATTTACAGAAATGTCTAGGGTTTCGTAGGCATAAACAAGAAACTCTTGACACTGCTATATCCTTTGACCAATATGAACAATATTTTGCAGATATATTTTATAAGAATCTACAAATATAATTACATACATAAATGTCTAGGGTTTCGTAGGCATAAACAAGAGACTACTATATCCTTTGACCGATATGAACAATATTTTGCAGATTTATTGTCTAAGAATCTGCGGATAAAATAACATACAGGAATATCTAGGGTTTCGTAGATATAAATAAGAAACTCTAGACACTTCTATATTCTTTGATCGATATGAAAAGCATTTTGCAAATTTATTCTCTAAAAATCTGCGCATAAAACGCCGTATAGAAATATCTAGAGTTTCGTAAGCATTAATAAGAAACTGTAGACACTTCTATATTCTTTGATCGATATGAAAAATATTTTGCAGGTTTATTATTCAAAAATCTGCGGATAAAATAACCTATAGAAATGTATAGGGTTTCATGGGCATAAACAAGAAACCCTAAAGTACTCCTATATCCTTTGACCGATATGAACACTATTTTTCAGATTTATTTTATAAGAATCTACGAATATAATTACATGCATAAATGTCTAGAGTTTCGTAGGCATAAACAAGAGACTCTAGATACTCATGTTTCCTTTGACCGATATAAACAATATTTTGCAGATTTATTCTCTAAGAATCTACGAATATAATTCTATACGTAACTGCCTAGAGTTTTGTAGCCATAAACAGGAGACTCTAGATACTCCTGTTTCCTTTGACCGATATGAACAATATTTTGCACATTTATTCGCTAAGAATTTACGAATATAATTACATAAATAAATATCTAGGGTTTCGTAGGCATAAACAAGAGACTGTAGATACTCCTATTTCCTTTGATGGATATGAACAATATTTTGCAGATTTATTCTCTAAGAAACTGCGGATAAAATTTTATATATAAATGTTTTGGGTTTCGTAGGCATAAACGAGAAACTCTAGACAAGCCTATATCCTTTAACTGATATGAATAATATCTACATTATCTACGAATATAATTACATATAGAAATGTCTAGGGTTTCGTAGGCATAAATTAACGTCTCAAATTATTTTTATTTTTAACAATATAAATGTAATGTACTAAGTAAAAATGAATCGTTTTCTTATCTTAAAAAGATAATGAATAAATAATCTAACTATATAATTAGCAAGTGTCTGTATGTAGTGTCGGTAACATTATGACATCAATTTTTCTAAAGTTCTCGTGATTGGCTAACTGGGGACACCTTGTTTCTTGATTGGCTGACAGGTGACGCCCTCTCCCGTGATTAGCTAACTGGTGATATCCTGTCCCATGATTCGAAGACTGGCGACGAAATTAGGATACGTTAAAAAATAAAACCAAATACACATACAAACAATTGAAATTTTTATATTATAAATCCGTCATTGTTGACGGGTAATAACCTAGTTTATTTAATAATGGTTGAAATAAAAAACATTGTAAATTTTCACTATTTTTATTAACTAACTGCTTACTAGTTTAAGCAATGAGCTTTGAAAATGGCGAAAGCCGAAACTAGTAAGCAGTTAGTTAATAAAAATAGTGAAAATTTACAATGTTTTTTATTTCAACCATTATTAAATATACAACATTTTCTAACAAAGTTAATTTGTCGACATTAAATTATAACACTATTTACTTTCTAACACTATAATTTAACCAGTATGTAAGTGTAAACTCAAAAAAAATTAACCAAATGTGTAAATAATTAACACCAAAAGCGAGTGACTTCATGGTACACTAAGAGTTAATTTTTTAGTGTATAATAAAGGCCTGCTGAGCAGTAGCAATGAAAGGCAGGGCTGAGAGGGGTACAGGACTAGGGTGGCCCCTTTTAGGAGCACAAAAAAAAACACTTAAATATACCTATTCTGTTTTTCTTAAGTTTTTCTATGTCTATACATCAATAGGCGTTCCGGGTACCTTTAGGCGTTTTTATTGCTTTATTTATTCTAACTTATAAATAATATTCTAGTTATAAAGAAGGGCTTTGTGTAGCGTAAATAGTCATCGATTCTGAGTGCCCGAAACAACCCATTAGCAAGGAAAATTTAAGATGGTTTCTGATGGGAAAATATGGAAAATGGGAAATAGAGAAAATTTCTAAAAATGGTCTAAATAAAAGCTAAGTATATTAAAGCTACCAAAGTCAAAATACTATGAAATTTTAAAATGAAAATCACAAATTAAATGTTTTTGTATAGATTTTTAACAGTGTTTAACCAAGTCTAATATAACCCTTTTGCTATGAACTCATTGTAAATTTTTACTTTTATTTTTTTCATTAAAAGTTTCGTAAATATTCGTAAAAGTTTTGCGTGAACAATCGTAACATTTGTTGCATCGCAATAGCAAAAAGTGAGTTACGCGGTGCAATCAATGAGTCATCCTCTCGGAGACTTGAAGTTTTTGGGAGTCTGGCCGTTGTTGTCTGAGCCCGACCTGCCAGACATTATAATCTCCACCGAAACGTGCAACAGACAAATCAAAACAACCACAAACAAAACAAAAACTCTCAATCATAAAGGAATTCATATTTTTGACATTCAAACAAAAAGGAAAGTTGAGGGATTTTAGTAGTTACTTTATAACAGAATTAAGGCTGGAAAACGGCCATATTAGATGTATGGAATGATTATAATAAACTTTGAAAAGGAAACTAAAAGAGTAAATATCAGGTGCGGACTGGTAACATTTATCAGCCCGGGGAAGTTCTTAGCTCCGGTACCCCATATTATATAATTTTCTTTATTAAAAGTAGAAACGAAATTTTATATATTACATTTTTATATTTATATTTAATTTTGCTGACTCGTCCGTCGTACGGTTTTTGTATAATACGTTTTTGTTGATAAGTGCTGAGATATTATCTGTCTCATTTTGTATTACGAAACTAAGAGGGAAATTTAATTTTTTGTTTTATATTTAAAATATCATCTTAGGGTGGTAATAGGGGATACGCATAAAATTTATATTTCCTTAAAACTACATTTTTTTGATATTTTAATGTTAGTTATGTCACCTAATACAACAAAAAATCACATTTTAATTAATATTATAGCCAAATTTTTTAATTAAAATATTGTAAATTTGAAATCAGCCGACCACGCCGCGAAGGTTGCCGAGTAGATACGACTGAGACTGTAAGAGTTTGACGTCACAGATACAGACAAAACATAATGTTTACGTGTTTATATTGTACTGTTTGAGGGTTTTGTATTTGTTTTTAAACAATTTTTCACGCATTTATTATTAAAATAATTTATAAAATATATGTACTCACATTAAAATGGTCTTCACAAACAGAAAGTTTACTTTTTTCTGAAATATCGGTTTTATTTGGCCTCATAGCTTTTCTGTTGTTTTTCGTCATCAGGTAATGTGATATAAATTATTTTTTTGGATTTCTAATTGAACTATTTGTGCACATTGGTACTAAACAATATTTTCGACTATGTTTCGAAGTACTGGGGCCTGGATCTTCCATATTTTATATATTTTAATATAAAATTTAATTCGGTAAACATGTATAAATTGTTTTTTTTAAACTTTATTTTAATTAAAATCACTCTAACTTTACATAACCTATAAAAGTTATACAAACAAATAAGTTCACAACAGACTATGTACGCTGGCTAGACTAGTAGTGTCATGTGTCAGTTAGAAGGGGTATGACGTCACACGTCGTTTTCGCGCGCTACATACATTTATGATTTTTTTAAGCTTCAAATTAAAAAAAAAAAAAATTAAAAACTGTTTTTTATGTTTATATGCAACAAGAGGAATATAATAAAAAAAATTAAAAAAATCATGCCTATCCCCTATTCTGAAGTGGCACCTTTCAAAATATTTGACATGTCTATCACAATTTTGACATGTCAATTGTCAATTTGTTATCTGACATACATAGTTTTTGAGTGAATATAACCTCGATATAATAAAACTTAACCAAATATTTAAAAGCGAGGTTTACAAGTTCACATGTTTCCATAAAAGTCTATTTACACCACAGCAGTCACCAAAGTAACCAGATCTAGTTTCGTATTACAAAATGAGACTGATTATACTACCTATGGCCTCCCAGATATATATTTATTTAAGGCCCGGTATTTCCACCTTACTGTTATCTATAAGAATAACTATCAATGGAATAATATTATCCTCTTGATAGTCACTAGGATAGATTGCTTTCTGTATTTCCAACTCTAGTTATCCCGTAGATAGCCATTCTGATTGATAATAATATTTTCGAATATTTTTTTCTGTTGGTATTAGTAGCGTTATCTTAAACAAAGACTTATACGCGACTCGCACGAATAAAAGAGAGATAGATACAACTGTCAAAATTTTGTACAGAAAAATGTGAGATAAACGCCCAAGAAGCGCAAATTTCAATATTTCCGAAATAAGGCAACTTGTAAATCTTGTGTTAAAATGTAAAAATGTTATAAAAAATAAAGCTACTGACGCTGTAAATCTAAAAGATAAACAAGGGGCCTGGGAAAAAAAACTGTATTATGTTTAATGCATTCTGCATACAGAATAGAAATGCAAAAACACTGAAAATTAAATACGACCGTTTATTTATTTTAATTTTTTAATTGGTGTAGTATTGGGTGGAGCAGGATATTAAATGCATTTTTCGCTAAGCGAAATCGATTAATAAATTCTTTCTCATCCAATGGTTCATATGATTTGGTCTAACATGAACTATGTATGGACGTTCTAAATACGCATCCATGATTTCTTTCTTTAAAAATAAATGTAAATTATCTAAAAATAATCGACAATATTTTTTTATTTCAGTATAATTTAAAGTAGATTACTAAATTATTTTGAATTTATTTTAATATAGGTATAAGCTGTTCACTTTTGTAAGAACAAACTAAGAGGGGATTTTGTTTTCAATAGTTTGCACCTTTGAAGCTGTATGTCATGTTGGTATTAAAAAATGTCACTTTTTTAAAATGTCGATCCATTTGACATATGTCATAATGAAAAATGATATCTTAATTATAATGATCATAACCTTATCAACCTAAAGTCGGTTTTACAGCGTAAGGAATATTTTTAATTGACATTTAAAGTCAGTAACACACCATAAAAGTAACCAAAATAACCAGATCTAGTTTGTTCTTACAAAAGTGAACAGCTTATACACAATAAAATAGTACACATAATGGAAACAGGTGTATGTAATATGTATATAAAGTGTAGGTATGTCTAATATGTACATAATACCTATTGTATTATATATTTTACGTATATATGCTTAAATTATGTACATACAGTATGTTCCAAACGGTTTGGCGGAACTAAATGGGAATTTCGTTCTTTTAGGTTGTCACGAGAAGAGACCTTGCTTGGGTTATTTCATTTTTCACGTTGGAATGTCAAAATTTAAAATTCCAACAATGAAACCATGGAAACGAATGACATGTCAAAATTAAATTATTTTTTTTTACATATTAAAATGACAAAAAATAAAATAATGGGAAATTTGTATTAAGAATGACACAAAAAATCAAAATATAAAGAAAATGATATTAACCTTAACCAAAAAATGTATATTGTAAGTATGATTTACACAGCTTAAACAAAACGGCCGAAAAGCACGATTTAAACGATGAAAGTAACTAGATTGCAAAATCTAGTTCCGCCTAACCGTTTGGAACAGACTTTATATTTATCATTAAAATGTTTTTTGACACTGAACTGTCAAAATCTGTCATTTTTATCCAATTGATAAGATTTATCAGTACCTACACGGGTTGAATAACTTATCCTATAGATAACTTAGTTACTCTATAAATAAATAATTGGAAATACGCCAAAAATCGTTTATTCCCTTGATAACAACTTATCCCCTAGGCCCTAGATAATGAATTTGACGTATGGTTCGAAATACCGGACCTAAATGAGATATTTCAAGTGTATACGAAAATTTCAAGTGTATATATTCTTCTTAAAAAATACATTCAACAGAAAATAATCTTTACTACTTTTCTTATATATAGTTTTAGCTGTTAAGTAAATAATGAGTAAAGATTTTAGTTTTGGGGTGTCCACCCGTAACTCTCCAAATATGCATCCATTTAAAAAAATGTATAAACCAGAATATATTTGTTTTCTAATTATCAAATATCCATATGCGTAATAGTCTACGGAGTGATTATTTAATGGCGAGACGACGTCACTGGAAGTTTTAATAATTTGCCGTTTCATACACATCGTAGCAGGCGATTATGCGCGCATGCGCATAATCTTTTTTTATTCATAATCAAATTTTCTTCAAGGTTATTATAGTCATAGTATTCTGCTAGGAGGCACGTAAAATTCGGTGACGTCGTCTCGCCATTAAATAATCACTCTGTATGTCTATACCGTCTTTATCTTCCTAGCCAAGCCAATGTCATGAAATTTGGCCCGTTCAACTTAAACTAGCCAACAAGTGAAACTGTTGTATATACTGTGACAAAACCTTCAAATGTGTGAAGAAAATTCATACTTCACAACAATTTTACTAATTAATGTGTCATTTTTGTTAAAAATCAAAATACTTTTGATGGTACAATTGTTATACTCTAAACACGTGGATACATGCTTATTGCTTATTGTAAGGTGACCATACGTACTGGTTTTACCAGGACAGTACTGGTTTTTTGGTCATTGATCCTGGTAAGGCGTAAAATATAACCAGTACAGTTTACGAACACAAAATCAAAAATTATTATTTTTTCAAAAGATCGAGTAATCGAGCCATCCTTCAGTACCCCAGTAAATTTAAACACAAAATACGGCTCAGCAGTGTGGCGATCTTATCAAAATTACTTTTTTAATATATTTACAATATAAATAAAAGAACCCAGCAAACATTTTTATACGGGCCAGTACTGGTAAAGCACATACTCCCCGGCATTGAAAGTAATGGGCCAGTACCCCGGTGTCCCCGTGGCCGTTACTGGCCCATTGATGTATCAGTTGCCGGCCCAGCAACGGTAAAGTGCAAAATAATCGCATTAGTTGCAAGATTTATTTCTGATGGTTTTAAGTAAAAAGTATGAGTGAAGAAGAGTGCTTATAAAATGCTGGTAAAGTACTTCGTATAGGCGGAATGCGAAATACAAATGTGAAGTACATTATTAATACTGGCGTTGCACTTACTTTTGGTGCCAGTAATTTACCAGCATAAAAGCAGTTTGCCGGCATTCGGCCGTTAGTTGAATGTTTGCTGGGAAGTAAATTTTATTGCACTTTTTCCCTTAATGGCAAAAAAATATAAGCATACTCCGCAATATTTTTTTTACATATATTTTACAACAGCCACTATTATTCATGCGCACGCACCTAGTAAAATGACTGGGTTGGGTCTATTTCTAAAAAATATCTGTTAAATAATACAAAATTTATTATTGCCCCTTTACGGGGAGGGGTGTCTAATTTATGTATTGATTGAAATTTTGACAATAATTTGTTTTTATCAACAAAAAAGGTGATTTTATTTTCAGTAGCTTAGTTTTTATTGATTAAGTATATTATTTTTTAGTTTTCGGGGGGGTGGGGGGTGCAATGACCCCTCTCCTATTGTACGCATCTGTGCTTGAGCTATTTTAAATGTCCTGGTTTTATATTTGAAAAAAATGGTCACCTTACTTATTGTTTTATTGAATAATACAGCCCTGTATAGAAGAGTGCAGAAATTGTGAGTGAAAGAAGTTCTACTATAATTTTGTGTAATACAAACCGCAGTGCGAGGAATCACGAGATCAATTTTAGAGATCGTTATTTATTTTTGCTGAGAATATACAGTGGCCGTGTTAGAGCGGACGCACAGTTCACCGATCGCACGTACTCCAATGTTTTTATTCCTAGTTCACTGTTTCTTTACATCAACAGTGTCATTTGCAATTACGCGCTATTGCTCTACGTGACAAACGGGATGATAAGAAAGGATGACAGGAACTGATTCAGTAAAAAAGATCCAGAAAAAATATAACCTGTTCTTACACAATCATCTTCGACACCACTATATGAAAAATATTGTTGTTATAACAACAAAAGATAAGAGGAAGTTTGTTGTAAATTTGTACATATATCAAAATACTTAAATATTGGACTTATACACTAAATACACGGAAAAGGCCAATTCGGAAACGCAAATTCGGCGACGGTCAATTCAGCGATGGACAACTCGGCGACGATAACTAGAGCCTTACAAATCCGCGTATATCTGCGGGTTATCCGCGGATATCCGCCATTTTTTTGCGGATACCGATAAATTATCATTTAAATCGTGCGGATGCGGATAAAATATCATCCGCTTAGCCGCAATATCCTTGTGAACATAAAATCTTCGGTTAAACGCCTCTCCCACGAAAGACGCGTTTAGAACCCCAAAAATGTATCGCTAGCATTTGTGATTATGGCAAGAGTGATGATGATATGTTTGCTTTTTACTTTTTACCGACCGCCAACATATATAAGGGAGGTGTTGTGATCATACCGATTTTGACATTTTGAGATTTCGTTGGATCTCCACGAATTGAGGTCCCTACATAACGTTTTGACTATTTTTATCATGATGTCTGTCGATCAGTCTGTCGGTCAGTCTGTGGGTCAGTCTGTCGGTCAATCTGTCGGTCAGTCTGCCGGTCAGTCTATCGGTCAGTCCGTCCGTCCGTCCGTCTGTCTGTCTGTCTATCTGTCTGTGTACACGTACAGAGCAAATTCGGCTAAAAGGATTTTAAAAAAACTTCATATTTAAGCTTCTGCTATCAATGGCATGAGTTGATCAACTTTTGGTTAAAATCGGTTGACTAGAAATGGGAGTTTACTCATGTCGATTTTAAGATTTTTGCGAATATTTAGCAACAGAAAAATATTTCGAAAATATTTAAAGTGTCTATAAATGCAATAACTAATAACTTTTATTTGAGACATTTTTTGATAAAACGAAAAAATTTTGAAACATTTTTCTAAATTTTTTCCAAGTCTCAATTTTTTCATACTTATACATATGTAACGTTTCCATGGCCATGATAAATAATATCTCTGTTAGAAAATATTAGGTCAAGTTATTTCTACTCTGCTGCTAGAATGTATTTCATACAAGTACTTTATGATGGCGGTCGGTCCTGTGGTGGCCACAGCTGATTTTTTTTTTAATAAAGTAGATAAATTATTGTTTTACACAGCTATCGTCTCTTCTTCACTCTTTACTTTTTACTAAACTAAACTTTTTTAAAATGTTTTATTTAAATAACGCGCCAAGTGTAGTTCATGTGATTCATGTGATTTGTGTGGCGTTGCCGTGTTTATTTAAGTTATGTGAAGAATATAAAATCAAAAGAATTATAAGTGTTTTAGAACGTAATATGGAATATAAAAGGTAAGTTTTTAACTTACGTGCTTCATGTTTTAACTTTTAACAAAACAAAGCATAAATCATTTAACCTCAAAATTCTTGTGAGGTTAAGACAATTCTTTAAAAACGAAAGTAATGTAATGTAAATATGTATACACATTAGCATTAATGCTTAAACACCTTACATAAAATTTGATTATTGAATTTATTTTAACAAGTATGATTTCTTTAGGTTGGCACTTTTCAAGTTAGGGGGAAAAGATGTTGTAGACAATACAAGATGAATAATGGCGAAAGTTATTAGTCACCCATTATCTTTAGGATGCAATTGGTATGGTCGAAAGGGCAGAAAACAATTTTCTTAAAATTCTTCATTAAATTAAATAAACAAAATCCTGTTAATTCTGAAATTATATTTATTTAATATTTATAAATAAATCAAAAAATTATAACTGTTAATACAATTTACAATCGGCTAGTTTCACAATCGTTGAATAAATTTATTCAACGGTAAAAATGGCCAAATGAATATTTATTTTGCACCTAACCATTAATTTATTTTAATACTGGGTAAGTACACATATGTTACATTTGAAAAACTAGAGAGTGGGTACAATATAAGCACTGCTCCGTCAGAAATAAATCTTGCAACTAATGCGATTATTTTGCACTTTACCGCTGCTGGGCCAGTAATTTATATACCAATGGGCCAGCTAAGGCCACGGGGACACCGGGGTACTGGCCCAGTGCGAAATGAATGCACTGGCCCATTACTTTCAATGCCGGGGAGTATGTGCTTCAACAGTACTGGCCCGAATAAAAATGTTTGCTGGACACCCAGTAAACATTTTTATACGGGCCAGTACTGGTAAAGCACATACTCCCCGGCATTGAAAGTAATGGGCCAGTACCCCGGTGTCCCCGGGGCCGTTACTGGCCCATTGATGTATCAGTTGCTGGCCCAGCAACGGTAAAGTGCAAAATAATCGCATTAGTTGCAAGATTTATTTCTGATGGTTTTAAGTAAAAAGTATGAGTGAAGAAGAGTGCTTATAAAATGCTGGTAAAGTACTTCGTATAGGCGGAATGCGAAATACAAATGTGAAGTACATTATTAATACTGGCGTTGCACTTACTTTTGGTGCCAGTAATTTACCAGCATAAGTCCGTTGACGTATTCAAGATGAGAGAGACAACAGTTATTTCCTGTTTTCTTTCCTGATTTCTATCCTACGTGTTCATTTATAGTTGATCGTAAAAGGAAGGTAGCAATAATTCAGTATTAACAAATTAGCAAACGATAGAGCCTGTCTCATAAACATACATTTTATCTTTCAGGCCATGTAGAACGGTTCACGCCTACATCAAATCACTCAGTTTAATTACTGAAGTCTTAATTGGACTACTCAATAAAAGTATCATTAACTTTAGACACATTTGTCCATGGACAGTTCAAATCTTAATTAATTCTACAAAAATTAGCAGTAGGTAGACAATTTTTCAAAACAAATTTATGCCTTCGGATTTTAAATAATAGGTAATAATTAAGTTTATTGCCATATTTAAAAGATTTTTACATAGTTTGAGGCAGGAACCTGAAGCTGAATTTATTTAGTTTCAGCAGTGGCGGCTGAGACAGGAAGACGCTGGGACAGAAGCCTCCTAAAAAAATATATATATATATTAAGAAAAACTGAATTTAAAATCTCATTTATACTTAAAAATTTATGTGAAATGTGAATTTTCACACATTTCAGGGTTTCGCAGGTATTTAGTAAATGAATGATGATTATTTGGGATGCCAAAACAAATTTTATGTTAAAATATTTTTTTTAAATTTTAATTCGAATGCCTAATACCATTATTTGAGTTTCTAAATATTTGCAGTACTTTTATTTTATAGCAAGGTTCATTAAGATTTTGAAAATTGCGCCTACGGCTTCTATTGGTTGTTTAAGTCATAAACTCCGCCCCTCTGATTTCGTATACATTCAAACATAGAATTAAATTATAATTTCAACACTTCCCACTGGTTATTAAATTTACGCTTTTAAAAATTAAATGCAACATTTGCCAAAATATAACTAGAATTTTGACAAAATAATTTAAACAAAATAAAAATGCAAAAAAAAATTAAAATTGCCGGGAATCGAACAGTAGTTTGCAACTTACGAAACGAGAACGTTACCACTGGACTACGGACGGTCACTCGTTTACTGTGTTAAATAGCGGATTAAATATTTTACATATTTTAGTTAAAAACTCAAAAAATGCGTTATTTTCCGAAAACATAATCTGATCAAAAATTCCTGTTGTACTATTCCGGTTCACACCAATGTACATTACTTAGAATTTTTTCATATTTTTAGTTTAAACCATCTGGGCTACAGGTGGGACAAAAAAATTTTTGCACAATTTTGGCAAAAATCGCGTCAAAATAATTTATTTTGCAAAAATAAAATTTTGATCGTAAATCCACGTACTAAGGGCGTTCATTTAATACCCTAGTCAGAATTTAAAAAAAATATGTATTTTTTTCGATGAGCACATATTTGTTTATATTTTTAGGGGGATATGTTTTTTAGATGTTTTAGTATTTTTCCTATGTGCGGGTCAAAGAGTTGTATAAGCATGCCAAATTTCAACTCTCTAGGCTTAGCCGTTTGGCTATAATTTTTAACGAACAGGCAGACAGACAGACGATAAAATGACGGTATAAGGGTTTTTTGGTCATACCTACAAAACCCTTAAAACGATTGTTTATTACTATATTTTTGCTTTAGCAACTTTGGTTATTAGCCAGGATAGTTCTTATTTACTAAATCGATGATTTTTAGCTATAGAAAACACATTTTTAACCAGAAAATAAATGTTTATCCTCAGCGGGGATCGATCTCAGACCCGCCACGTGGAAAGCATTGTTCGAATATGACATCTATATCTATGTTTTGTATATTGTATTGTTCGAGAGTTTTGTATTTGTTTTTGAACAATTTTTCACGCACTTATTATTAAAATGGCTGATAAAAATTTTGTTAAGGCTCAGAGTGACAATTTACCCAACATTGATACTTTTCTTCCTTTTCTTTTGTTTTTCGCCATTAAGTTTTTGTGGAGTTCTAAACAAAGTATTTGTTCACATCGGTACTAAACAATATTTTCGATGTTTCGAAGTACTGGGCCCTGGATCTTCCATGTTTTATATATTTTAATATATAATTTAATTCGGTAAACATGTAGAATAACTTTATTTTAATTAAAATCACTCTAATTTTAGACAATCTATAAAAGTTATACAAGCAAATAAGTTCACGACAGACTGTGTAGGTTGTACGCTGTAGACTAGGTAGTCTGTACGCTGTACACTAGGTAGGTTTTGACGTCACACGTAGTTTTCGCGCGCTACATACATTTATGATTGTTTTAAGCCTTCAAATTAAAAAAAAAAATGCATAACTGTTTTTTATGTTTATATGCAACAAGAGGAATATAATAAAAAAAAAAATAAAAAAATCATGCCTATCCCCTATTTCAAAATTATTTTTCGAAATTAATTTATTTAATAATCCAAGTTATAATTTGTTGTTGATAAATGAATATGTATTATGAAAAAATTAGTACACTCATACCTCGCTTTACGGCCTAGATACGTTCCGGAAAAGTTGGCCGCAAAGCGAAAAGCCGTATAACGAATCAATTCCGAATTCTCAAAACCAAGATCATTTGCTAGGTTCAATATGGTTTGTCGAAGTTCAGAAATAGTATCAACTTAAGGATCATTAGTTTTTATTCTTTCTGGCCATATTTTTTTCACATTTATTATTTTTTTGGCCGTTTAACGAAACATTTTGGGCCGTATATCGAAAAAGTGCCATAATTAAAGAAGGCCGTTATAGCGAAAAGCCGTATAAAGAGCGGCCGTATAGCGAGGTATGAGTGTATTACCATAATAAGGAATATAAACTTACTTACTCTATGGCAGTGGTTCCCAAACTTATTTTGTCGCGGAACCCCAATGCGCTGTTCAAAAAATTACGGAACCCTTTTATTGGATTTTCTTTTATACAACTTTAAATACAAAAAAATAAAATACATTACATTACTACAAACTTCTTCCTTTTATATATACGATAGAAAAGTAAGAGTTTAAAAATTATTAGTCATTTTCATTGTCTTCCTAAAAACTAGAACATTAAAATTAAAAAAAATAAATAAATCATGAATACATATTTTTCATATAAAATGAATTCATCCTTTTGCTTTTTGAATTCTAATATCCTTTCAAAATTTGGTATCATATTAGATAATCAAATTCGCACATCTGGTGCAGCATTTAGTTTACTGCGATATTTCGATTTTGTGTCAGCGTATTTTAAAAATCCAGATTCACACATGTACGTAGTTGCAAACGGTAACAAAAACCAAATAGCCCTTTTTGATAAATGAGGATATTGGTCATATATATCAGACCAGAAAGTGGTTTTTTCTGTGTATCTGTATTACATTTATTTTTCTTGAATAAATTTTAAACTAAATCTTAAATCCTTTTTACCGACCGCCAACATATATAATGGAGGTATTGTGATCATACCGATTTTGACATTTCGAGATTTCGATAGATCTCCACGAATTGAGGTCCCTACATAATGTTTTGACTATTTTTAGCATGATGTCTGTCGGTCTGTCTGTCCGTCCGTCCGTCTTTCTTAAGTCGTTAATCCCATTAAGAATTATTTTAAGCAATTCAGTTGCTTATTTATTAATTTTTAATGACTATATTCCTTAATGAGCTTTATCAGGGCCAGCCATCTTGATTAGTAGTGACGCGAGATTTTTGCAAGTGGCGTTTGCATTTTGTCTGTCGTTTTTAGTTGTTTTTAAGTGGTAAAAATGCAGAGTGAACTTGAAAAAGTGTGTGATATTGTGGACTTTTATGTTTGGACTGCGTAGAGACCAAAAGTTGAGAGATTGAAAAGGTATTTGAAGATATTTTTGTTAATTTTATAATGCAAGTCATTGTTATGTAGAATGTGCTTGTATATACAATATGGAAACACATACATATGTACATATATATGTGGGTGTATACAGTACGTATATTTTTACCGACCGCCAACATATACAGTAGGTACCTAGACAAAATATTACAACCACTTATGAATTTTTAAAAATTCATTGTTTTACACAAAATCAACAAAATAGTAATACACCAATTTTATTTTTATTTTGTATTTTATTATTTCAAATTATTTTAGTACATTTATAAAATGTTTTTTAATATTTTGTGTTGCCCCCCTTTGCTTTTATTACTACCGCAATTCTTCGAGGCATACTCTCAATACATGCCCTAATACAATTTTCAATTTATGGAGAGCCATGCCATACTTTTTTAAGATTATCTGTTAAAACTTCTAAAAAAACAGAATCGGTACTTTTTGTTCTTGCAAATCAGTCTCAGAATAAAAATACAGAGTTGAAGATGTTTAAAATAGCTTATCTTTTAATAAATACACGATATGTTAAAAAAATAAATAAAGTGAAAATAAGTAAGTAAAATCATGTGATTATATGTCGGCATTTTTAATAAACAGTTGTTTTTGTAAGTGGTTATAATATTTTGTCTAGGTACTGTATAATGGAGGTATTGTGATCATACCGATTTTGACATTTCGAGATTTCGCTGGATCTCCACGAATTGAGGTCCCTACATAACGTTTTGACTATTTTTAGCATGATGTCTGTAGGTCTGTCTGTCCGTCCGTCCGTCCGTCCGTCTGTCTGTGTACACGTGCAGAGCCAATTCGGCTAAAAGTATTTTTATGAAACTTCATATTTAAGCTTCTGCCATCAATGGCACAAGTTGATCAACTTTTGGTAAAAATCGGTTGACCAGAAATGGGAGTTTACTCGTGTCGATTTTAAGATTTTTGCGAATATTCAGCAACAGAAAAATATTTAGAAAAAAATTATTTAACGAAAGTTGCTATAAATGCAATAACTAATAACTTTTATTTGAGACGTTTTTTTAAGTCTCAATTTTTTCATACTTATAGGTATGTAACGTTTCCATGGTCATGATAAATAATATCTCTGTTAGAAAATATTAGGCCAAGTTATTTTTACTCTGCTGCTAGAATGTATTTTATACAAGTACTTTATGATGGCGGTCGGTCCTGTGGTGGCCACAGCTGATTTTTTTTTTAATATCCATTTTTAGAAACAAGAGTGTTATAAATAGCACCATGTCCCGCGGAACCCCTGGATTTTATCGCGGAACCCTGGTGTTCCGCGGAACACTCTTTGGGAAACGCTGCTCTATGGTATTACCCAAAGTAGGGGTACGAGGACCTGTACCGGGCCGCGAGTGTTAAGCTGCCGTTCGCGGAGAGTTTCCAGAATAGAAAGAAACAATCAGATCATGTATACAAAAGTTTAGATAACTCTATGCCTAGTTATGCGGCCTTCTTAGACCTGGCGAAGGCTTTTGACACTGTTGTCCACCGACTGTTACTATCTGAATTAGAATATATGGCATTAGCGGTTTACCGTATCCAACTTTTTACATGTTACCTCAGTAATGGCTGGTTTATACAACTTAGCCATAATTTAGCTTAGCCGTAACTGAGAAGTACCTTATCCATAAGTTTTTAACGATCCCCAGAACGAAAGTATTCGGTTTATACAACCATATCCTTAACATTTCCTTAATCTCGATCGTCAGCCGCAGCCAATGAAATGCGCTGTTTAGAGTTTGCGCAGTTCCGAGTAAACATCGTAAACATAACCTTTATTCTAAACGTCAATTGCGAATTTTGGAAGCTATTTTATTAAAATGAATAATGAGCAAATTATTGTAATATTCCTTTATACTGCCTTAGCAGCATCTGCCGTGTTCGTGTCATCTTTATTATTTCACAAAAATAAAGTTCGTTGCCTATTTCATAACAGTCATATTTTCGCGCATGCGCTGTTCAGTGATTTAGCCGAATTTAACTATGAAAGTTGAAATGTTGGGAACTTTCAAGGTTACGGAATTCTTATTGCTAAGGTCTGCTTATGGATAAATTACGGCTAAGGTTGTATAAACGTACATAGGCGTTTTGTATAGTTTATCTTTTACGGGTTAGGTTAGGTTAGGAAAAGTTACTGTTAAGGTTGTATAAACGGGCCATAACAGAGAACAGGTAGTAAAGGTAGGTGGATCTAGCAGTGAAAAAAAAAAATGGTAACTATGTGGGGGCATATCTAGGATAGTTCGAAACGTCAAGGTTGGCTAAATGAATTTTAATAATTTCATTTGTACTTCATGGTACTTACTTTGAAGGGCCCTCCACATAGTGGATTCCAAGACTTGCGAGCGGTATCAAGTCTGAAAATCTAAAGGATCCGCCGGTTGGTTGCTCAGACTCTTTATGAGAGGAATAAGGGTGTTTGAATTAAAGTCTGCATTTTACTTAATCTACGTTTAATGTTTAATTAGAATCGAAAGGTTATTGATTACATTTGAAACTTACAATTTAATGCTGGCTATAAAATCCCATGAGAGACACTCAACACCAATCCTCACAATCACCGTATTCACCTCACAAGCCGCTAAACACCTCACAACACTTAAGGTGTTTAACCCGTTACGAGGTTCGTTTATTTCATTTAAACTGTTCTCAACACTTCCAGATTACTTCTGGTTTACTCACGACAAACTACCGGGTTTCTCTACCAAAATTACTTGGGAGGTTCGTCCGTTCACGGTGACGGATTATTCATCACTGCCTTTGTCTCTCACAAGATTTTTCCAACCCTTTTCTTAAACTAATAATCTAAGCTCTGACCCCATTTTTTTGTCGTTGTAAAAATAATCAGCTCTCCACATTAACAACAAACCCTTTTATAAACTTATCTTTCTATGACCAATAATTTATAAACCCAAGTAATTAATTTTGACTCTAATTACTACGCTATCACCTACTGTGTAAACATTTGACCATTGCTATTTTGATCTAAACAATAACGTTCTTTCAAACTAATCATATAATATACGACCGGTAAATCACTGCGTATCTCTTTAATGCTTAACTAGAAAAATATGTGATAGCTCAACTAATCCTTGAGGATGTTTATCTTAAAGTAGATTAGTTCTTATATTTGAATAAATTGAATACTTTTTAACTAATTGAATAATTTTACTTTAAATAATAATGAAATTTTATTTCTGAAATTACCACTCCCACAACTAGTGGCGTGCCACAAGAAATAGTCATGGGGCCAACATTATATATTAATGATCTCTTGTATGACATTTATTTGTTTTCATTTTTGTTTTAATGTTTATGTGAAATCGTACCCGGCATAGTACAAAAAAGGGTTACTTCACTACCAATTTGGAGTCACTTCACTGACGATTTGACCTTATTTCACTGAAAATCTTAAATTTTGAGTATAAATATTTTGAAAATAATTTGTGAGTTGTTCAGGCGTTTCATTGTTGTTTTAAACATTTTCGTTGTTGTTTATGGTACTATGGATTATTTTATATAAGAACTTACCTTTATGGGTCTATTCTGTATGAGTTTTCTACCGCTGTAAGCGCTATAACTTTGTAAAATACAGCGCTGTAAGGAAAGTGCTATTCTGTATTGACACGCGTTGCTCTGTAAACTCTACACCGATGTAAAATGTCGCTGTAACGTTACGGCGATATTTTTCTGGCCGTAAGTCAGTTACAGTACTGTATAGAAGTCAAGTTGTACATGTTTGTATTGTTCGTGAAAAAAAAAAAAAAAATAATAATGATCCAAATTTCGCCCTATTTCTAATGCAACTACTACAACAGGATCATAACAGGTAATTATGCTTAAAATATCACGTTACAACCACACATAAACTTTTTTTTTTATGCATACATGTTTTCATTTATATATTTTTATATACAGGTTTTAGAAACACTGTATTTTTTAAGTAATGGATCCTATCAGGCTACTACAGGGGCTCACAATTTCTCTTTTGAGCCAGCCTATGCTTAGTAGATCGATAATAGAAATTTGTTATCTGATAACAACACATCTAATGCCAATTCATATAAAGTTCCCCACTGCGAGGGAAGAAAACCGTGGAGTGAAAGAAGGGTAAGTTTTGCATAATATAGCAACAAAAGCAAGAATACCTAACTATGCTGAGATTGATCATGATGAGCTTAAACCTGTAAATAATGAAGATCTTGAACCTGAAAATAATGATGATCCTGAACCTCAAAATAATGAAGATCCTGTACCAAATGGTAAAATATTTGAAAAGTATTTAAAATTTTCAAAAACTGATTTAAAACTTTTTTAACAGCTAAGCAAGATATGAATTTGGGAAAGCAGATTAGTATTTTATATGTTCAGCAGTCCATTGTATAATTTGATGTAAAAAATATGTTTATATGGAATAAAGATACATAAGATGCAAAGAGAAACTTTTATTTTTATGAACAAAATATAACAACAATTAATAAAAATTACAAACGTAAAAAACCTGAGTATATGTGTATATACAAATATGATATACAATAACCGATCGATGACATTGATCAATACCTCAAATTTTGAGGTTAGAAATAAACATAGTGAAGTTAGCTACAATGTAAGCAAAGTTTAAATCGACCGAAATTACAGAATGTGTTACAGAATAGCTAATGCTCAATATTTACAGAGACGCCGTAACTTGGCACTTTACAGTGCTAAGCTCACTACAGCGCTATAGTGATACAGTACTGTAAACATTTTTTTACAGAATTAGATTCCAAAAGGAAATGTTGTTAGGTCTGATTTTGGTAATTTTATTATTAATCATTTCTCCATTCTATTTATTATTAACTCTTTTTGGATTTTAAATCATTTTTATGCAGCTTTTCCTTTTTCCAAAGAGTAAATTAGATTTATTTCTCATACTTTCTACACACTGTTCCTTTTTATATATCTCTCATTTCATCTGTATTTATTTTTGTTGTCTCGACACGGAACGCATCTGCTTGGAAATGCCGACATATGGAATACCAATAGGAAATCAATTCGTGGTTACCAATTCATTTACCGTACCATATGCGCCAAAAGCAATAAACGATAGAGACAAAAATTAGATTCTGAAATAGATTTTCATAATTACAATTACTAAAATACAGATTAACGACTATTGAGTAGTGGTGTAAAAAATTTCAACATAGTGAATTAGAATTAGAAGATGATCAACGTCCAGAACGGCCTCCGGAATAAAGCTAAAATTTCATGTAAAATCGAATGTATTGCAGTCTGCGATATGCCAAGTCACATGCCGATCTTCTTCAATCATTTTGCGCACAGCATCGATATTTTTTTGAATCACAACCGATTTTGGTCGACCTTCACGAGATTCATCACTGACGGACGCACGACTACGTCGAAATTCTGCAAACCAATTGTAAACAGTCTTTTCTGATGGTGCTTCATTACCAAAACTTCTGTTTCCGAACTTGTTTTCTTAGAAATTATTTAATGAAAATGAGTTACGTTAATTTTTTCATGAAAATATTACTTTTATGTAATACAATTACTATTTTTGT
Organism: Liopterus haemorrhoidalis; assembly: GCA_963971575.1. Taxonomy (NCBI): domain Eukaryota; kingdom Metazoa; phylum Arthropoda; class Insecta; order Coleoptera; family Dytiscidae; genus Liopterus; species Liopterus haemorrhoidalis. Next base: position 14,779,949 of record OZ020613.1, on the reverse strand, counting down.
ATTATGAGTTATTTAACCCCTTTACATTGTTATAAATAATGAATACTAATTATTTATTATTAACAGTTATTAACATGAATGAATGTTTCAATGTGAAAAAGGGTATATTTTAAGATACACGACCATTTATACCATGGAACACTTTGCAAGGGTTTAGAAAATAATATTAATTTAAAAATAATATAAAAAAGAAATAATAATATAAAAAATGCACTAGTTGATAGAGGAAAAATCAATGTTTATTTTATATTAGTACACCTATCGCCCGATTTACCCAGTCATTTATTTCAATATACGATCCCTCAAAAATTTAACAAAAAAAAATAATTACAGGCATCACTTTCATAGACTATTAATCTATTCTTCCTGATTGGTATGATGTCACTTTCATCACTCGATAATACTTCTGTATTCGATAGTATAGGGTGATCATTCGTCCCGCTTTTTGCGGGACTGTCCCGCATTTTGATTGGGTGTCCCGCATTAAGTCCCGCATTCTAACATTTTGTCCCGCATTTTAACATTTTGTCCCGCATTGAAACTTGTATTTGAGGAAATGAGGACCTTTTTTAGGGTTTTGTAGGTATGACCAAAAAACCCTTATACCGTCATTTTGTCGTCTGTCTGTCTGTCTGTCTGTCTGTCTGTCTGTCTGTCTGTCTGTCTATCTGTCTGTCTGTCTGTCTGTCTGTCTGTCTGTCTGTCTGTTAGGTAAAAATTGTAGCCAAACGGCTAAACCTAGAGAGTTGAAATTTGGCATGCTTATACAACTCTTTGACCCGCACATAGGAAAAATACTAAAAGATCTAAAAAACATACCCCCCTAAAAATATAAACAAATATGTGCTCATCTAAAACAAAAATATTTTTTTTAAATTCTGAGTAGGGTATCAAATGAAAGCCCTTAGTACGTGGATTAATGATCAAATTTTTATTTTTGCAAAATAAATTATTTTGATGCGATTTTTGCCAAAAATGTGCAAAAAAATTTTTGTCCCACACCCTGTAGCCCAGATGGTTTAAACTAAAAATCTAAAAAAATTCTAAGTAATGTATATTGGTGTGAACTGAAATAGTACAACAGGAATTTTTGATCAGATTATGTTTTTGGAAAATAACGCATTTTTTGTGGTTTTTGGTTCACAAAGTACAAAAGTTATACCAATGTAAGACACTCACATGCATGGCGTGCGATGGCTACATGCGTTAGAGTACTCTTAAACTGGTTGGAAAACGAAGGGTTTCGAGTTCGAGTACTCGGAGTGAATTTTATTTTTTCTGTTTTTTTTTTTTTGCATTTTTATTATGTTGAAATTATTTTGTCAAAATTCTAGTTATATTTTGACAAATGTTGTATTTAATTTTTATGAGCGTAAATTTAATAACCAGTCTTATTATATGATTAACAGACGATAAATTATTTTAAAAATATCGTTCATTTTGCCATGATTACTACAAGTAAAATTTGTCTTACACACTCAGCATACCGCCTTCACTTATTATATACCTGCGAAACCCTGAAATGTGTGAATATTCACACTTCACATCAATTTTTTGCTCTTCACTTGGATTTGGGAGGTGAGGACCTTTTTTTTGCTCTTCACTTGATTTGGGAAGTGACGACCTTTTTTTTGCTCTTCACTTGGATTTGGGAGGTGAGGACCTTTTTTTTGCTCTTCACTTGATTTGGGAAGTGAGGACCTTTTTTTTTGATCTTCACTTGGATTTGGGAGGTGAGCACTTTTTTTTTGCTCTTCACTTATATTTGGGAAGTGACGACCTTTTTTTGTTCCGTCCCACATTGCCTTCTTAAGAAAATGGTCACCCTACGATAGTAGCAATTCTGGTACTATGGTTGATGAATTAGGGACAATTTAAGATAGGCGAGACTTGGTAATGAAATCCACAATTGTGTTTGATTTTTGGTTAAATCTTTATAGACCTTCTCATATTGGGTTAAACATTTATTAATACGTCGATTTCGCTTAATTGGGATACATCGGGACTTAGGCATTTTGGCCCAATTAAGCGGCTGCCCCAATTAAGCGAATTTTACATAAAATTAAACAATGCATATTTTTCTTTCAATAATTTTATTTTATAAACTCTAAATAACAAAACGACAAAACTATAAATTACATATAACCAAAAAATATAAACTTTTAAGAAAAAATAATAATAAATTCCAAAATAAAATAATAAATAGGTACATACTATTTAATTCAATGCAAAAATGCGTTAAGTGTAGTCTGTCTTTTGTTTTTGAAACATTTCGTTTCTACAAAATCAGCATAGGTATTCAGTGCGGATGTAGGGCTTCCTTCATTTCCTTCCTGCATAAAATAACGCTGTAATATTAAATTCTTTGTAGATATTTCTTCTTGAGAATATGTGTAACATAATATGTACTGTGATCTTAAATTTACTGTCCCAATTAAGCGGAATGTTGTCCCAATTAAACATGTAAATTTACTGTTGGTTCCTTGGTTTGGTTTCTGTTCTTTGAGATTTGGCCCAAATAAGCGGCTGCCCCAATTAAGCGGAATCGTCTGTATCTCGCTGGGATCGGAGAGCTCGTTCAATATACGGGTCATTTGTAGAAAATGGTTACCCAATTTTCGTCGAATTCAAGTCCTACGCGGATGAATTTTACTGAGAACGCAACTGGTTCAGGCTCCATTTTTAGATCACATGAACAGAAAGTTTTATTGTGCATACAAAATGGAGAATCCCCATTTTTAGGTTAGATACCAATGCTACGAAAAGAATGGAATTAAAAATGTTTCTTCCAGTTTTTTAGGGTTTTGTAGGTATGACCAAAAAACCCTTATACCGTCATTTTGTCGTCTGTCTGTCTGTCTGTTCGGTAAAAATTGTAGCCAAACGGCTAAACCTAGAGAGTTGAAATTTGGCATGCTTATACAACTCTTTGACCCGCACATAGGAAAAATACTAAAACATCTAAAAAACATATCCCCCTAAAAATATAAACAAATATGTGCTCATAAAAAAAAAAAAATATTTTTTTTTAAATTCTGAGTAGGCTATCAAATGAAAACCCTTAGTACGTGGATTAACGTGGATTTTTGCCAAAATTGTGGAAAAAAAATTTTTGTCCCACACCCTGTAGCCCAGATGGTTTAAACTAAAAATCTGATAAAATTCTAAGTAATGTACATTGGTGTGAACCGGAATAGTACAATAGGAATTTTTGATCAGATTATGTTTTCGGAAAATAACTCATTTTTTGTGTTTTTAACTAAAATATGTTAAATATTTTATTCGCTATGTAACACTCCAGATCAGTAACTCTGGTAGCTCAGTTGGTTTTATGATGCACTTTGTAGTTTGTAGTGCGAACGTTGCAGAGTTCTAATCCTGTTAATTTTATTTTTTTCTGTTTTTTTTTTGCATTTTTATTTTGTTTAAATTATTTTGTCAAAATTCTAGTTATATTTTAGTAAATGTTGCATTTATTTTTTAAAAGCGTAAATTTAATAACCAGTGGGCAGTGTTGAAATTATAATTTAATTCTGTTTGACGAAATCAGAGGGCGGGACTTATGATATAAGCAACCAATGGAAGCCATAGGCGCAATTTTAAAAATCTTACTGAACCTTGCTGTATAAATAAAATACTGCACATATTTAGAAACTTAAATAATGGTATTAGGCATTCGAATTAAAATTCATAAAAAATATTTTGACTTAAAATTTGTTTTGGCATCCCAAATAATCATCATTCAGTTACTAAATACCTGCAAAACCCAGAAATGTGTGAAGATTCACACTTCACATAAATTTTTTAAAAACGTTATATTAAATACCGTGTAAAAGTGAAATCGTGTAAAAAAAGTACCGTGTAAATCGGGGGAAAGATTATTAGTATTAAATTTAAAAAACAAATATCTTCAGTATGAAAATTTAGATAATGTGAAAAATGTTGCATGGTACAGCAGTATCCTCTTTGTATAAGTTCGAAGGACGAATCTACTTGCACTTTTGGGGGCCCCAGGATTGCGGGACCCGACACTGGTAACACCATTAGCGCCATGGTAAATCCTCCCTCAAATAAAACCTAACTAGATTTTTATAAAGCAATGAAAATGAACATTGACATTGTTTTATTTTATATTTAGTCTGTTTAATATTGTTTCAAAAAGATTCTCTTTTGGTTCATTATTTTCATTGTTCCATGACGGTAAAATCTGTCGGTCCTTGTGGCTGATATGAGTGGTGCGTAGCGAGTGGCGAGTAGTGGCGAGATGTACTCCAACCAGAACAGTCCTCGAGTTGGAGGCCGTTGCTGAGTGAGGTTAAGGACGAGGGCGAGGGTAAGGGATTGAGGTGGAGGGCTGCTAGGTATAGTGCCAAGCCGTGCTCCAGACATTGGCATGACCAGGTCAGCTAGACGGCTGCAACTCAGCTCAATGTTTCACAGAGGTGGAACACAAATTATTTAACGATGGGGTAAAGAATATATACGCTACAGAGAAAACAGAACGAATTGATCTGTAGTTTTCAAACTTAAGACCTCCAAAGAACCCTCTTCAGTGTGAAAATCAGTGCGAAATCCATTAATACAAGGTGTCTCAAAAGAAATTTTATATTTAGTGGATCGATTAAAAAAAAAGTAAGCCGTATATAGAAAAAATGTTTATTAATTATTAAAATACACTTTTTGGGGATTTATTTCTTAAAAATAATATCGTCTAAATGTAGACCCTCGTGTTCTCGGCACTCATTTAATCGAACAGTAAAATTACTTATGACGTCTCGGCAGGTGGACTCAGGGATGGCTGCCATTTCGTGACGGATAATTTCTTTCAAATGCGCCAGTGAAGTCGGTTTATTGGCGTAAACTTTAGATTTAAGATAACCCCATAGGAAAAAGTCCATAGGGGTTAAATCTGGACTGCGTGGAGGCCAATTTATGTCACCTCTCCGGGAGATCAATTTGCCTGAGAAAATTTCACGAACACGTGGCAGAGACATATTGGACGTGTGTGAAGTTGCTCCGTCCTGTTGGAACCATGTTCTTTGGTTATAGCCAGGAAACCCCCGCGCCCCTCGGATACGTTGCGTTCACGCAGTAAGCTAAATAAATATAAAATTTCTTTTGAGACACCTTGTATAATAGCTAATGTAATAAATTTTATTTGAAAAAAATGTAGGCTAGCGTCATCTAACAATCTAAAAGGAAAAAAAGAAAAAAGACGGCAGACGTAAATTGTACAATTGATGCAATGTGAAAATTTAAAAATCATTCTTAATAAAAATATTTTGTTTATTTATTTTTTTGTCTTCAAAATATGGAAAAGTTTATTAAAATTTTTGTATCTGCAAAAATTTTAAATTGCTGCTAAAATTTTAAATTCCTACAGTGAAACCATGGAAGCGAATGACATATGTCAAAAATAAATTGCTTTTTACATATCTTCATGACAAAAAAAAAAAAAAAAAAAATGGGAAATTTGTATTAAAAATGACACAAAAATCAAGATATAAAGAAAATGACATTTTAAAATGATACTAACCTTAACAAAAAAAAGTTTATTGTAAGTATATTTTACAAAGCTTAAGCAAAACGGCCAAAAAGCACGATTTAAACGATGAAAGTAACTAGATTACAAAATCTAGTTCCGCCTAATCGTTTGGAATAGCCTTTAATGTATACTGACCTAAACCGAAAACGAGAGGAATATTTGCTCAGATTTCGTTATTGCAAAATATTAAGTAACGAAATGTAGAAAAAACGCTGGGATTTTTTAATTTAAATATTTTGTTTAAAAAATTAAATGGACGCTCTTGGAACTCAAATATGAAATAAAAATGATTATCAAAAATCTGTTAGTTTTGATGTGATTATAGAACAAATATACCTAGACATCCAGTATTACTTTGACTTATTACACTTATTAAATGCTTACAAAACCCTGAAAAGTGTGAAAATTCACACATAACATACATTTTTTAGTTTTGAGGGGACATACATACATATGTACAAACGAACTAATTTATAATTTAGTATCATCATTATCATCATCATCATAATTTATCAGCCATTGACGTCCACTGCTGAACATAAGCCTCCCCCTTGCCACCTTCAGTCAATTACCGACTAGTCTCCTGATGGCATCCGTTCAACGGGTAGGAAATCTGCCCCGGTTTTGTCTACTGTATCTAGACCTCCATTCCAGTACTCTCCTGGTCCAGCTACCATCATTGACTCACAACATGGCCTGTCCACTGCCACTTCAGACATAAAATTCTATCAATTTTATCGCAAACTTTTGTTTGCTGTCTGATCCACAAATTTGTTTTTCGATCCTAAAGTGTAACGTCAATCATCGCTCTCTCCATCGATCTTTGAGCAACTAGTGATTTTTCCGCAGATTTTCGCGTAACTGGTAAGACACATTGATCAAATACCTTTCTCTTCAGACAGATGGGGTTTCCAAAGGTTGCTCATCCCAAACCAATTCTTCTGTTTATCTCTATGGTTTGGTTATTCCGGTCGATAGTGATTTCGTGCCCCAGGTATTTGTAGTGACAAACTTGATCAATGGGTCTACCCGCGATTTACAAATTACCACTCAGCACTAAATTTGTCATTACTCTGGTCTTTTTTAGGATTTTGTAGGTATGACCAAAAAACCCTTATACCGTCATTTTGTCGTCTGTCTGTCTGTCTGTCTGTCTGTCTGTCTGTCTGTTCGGTAAAAATTGTAGCCAAACGGCTAAACCTAGATAGTTGAAATTTGGCATGCTTATACAACTCTTTGACCCGCAGATAGGAAAAATACTAAAACATCTAAAAAACATATCCCCCTAAAAATATAAACAAATATGTGCTCATCGAAAAAAAAAATATTTTTTTATAATTCTGAGTAGGGTATCAAATGAAAGCCCTTGGTACGTGGATTAACGATAAAAATTTTATTTTTGCAAAATAAATTATTTTGAAGCGATTTTTGCCAAAATTGTGCAAAAAATTTTTTGTCCCACACCCTGTAGCCCAGATGGTTTAAACTAAAAATCTGGAAAAATTCTCAGTAATGTACATTGGTGTGAACCGGAATAGTACAACAGGAATTTTTGATCAGATTATGTTTTCGGAAAATAACGTATTTTTTGTGTTTTTAAGTAAAATATGTAATATATTTAATCCGCTATTTAACATAGTAAAAGAGGGATCCTGTATAGCACAGTGGTAGCGTTCTCGCTTAGTGAGTTGAAACTTCTGTAAGAAACTGTGTTCGAATCCCGTAAATTTTTATTTTTTCAGTTTTTTTTTTGCATTTTTATTTTGTTTAAATTATTTTGTCAAAATTCTAGTTATATTTTGGTAAATATTGCATTTAATTTTTAAAAGCGTAAATTTAATAACCAGTGGGAAGTGTTGAAATTATAATTTAATTCTATATTTGAAGGTATCAAAGGGCGAGGCTTATGATTTAAGCAACCAATGGAAGCCATAGGCGCAATTTTCAAAATCTTAATGAACCCTAAAATCTATATAAAAAAAAAATACTGCACATATTTAAAAACTTAAATAATGGTATGAGGCATTCGAATTAAAATTCATAAAAAAATATTTTGACATAAAATGTGTTTTGGCATCCCAAATAATCATCACACAGTTAATATATACCTGCGAAACCCTGAAATGTGTGAAAATTCACACTTCACATCAATTTTTTCTTAGGGGGACACAGAAACCAAATTTTCAAGTAGATGTTTAATTACAAGAAAAATGTGAACCTCAAAACAACGTGTCTTTTTAGTGTTTGGGGGGCTCAGACCGAGGCCCGCAGAACAGCATCTCCAAAATGATCAATATTGGATTTATGATTGTTTTTTCCCCTGGATTGTTTTAGTTACAAGTTGAATTTTGAAAAGATAAAAATATGAAAACAAAACCTACGTCACTGTATCCTCCCCTCTCTCCTCGTGGAGTTTGTCCGTTGGCCGCGGGGTCCGGTGGCCCCCCGGCGGTGCACGGTGCAATTGCACATGCACCGCGACCGAGCACGGGTCATTGCACCTATGTCTATCGGCTGTCTGACTGCACTCGCCTCTCTGACATCGCCATAGCCCATTGCACTCTCACATTGCCACAACACTCACACACGCAGATGACCATTCAAAGTGCGTGATACAATATTTTATTTTAAATATTATCTACCGAATAACAAGAGACAAATAAGGCGAGTGTACATGTGTTAATTAAGATGATATACCAAACAGGGTCAATATCGACCTCTTGAGAGTTGGTTAACTTGCTGGAGAGGGCGCTGATTATTTAGAGGTCAGTTGGGGGTCTACGTATATAGATGGTGAAATATAGGAGTCATTTATATAGCTGGGGGCACTGGAACAATCAGTTACGTCATTATAAACAGGGGCGGGAAGTCGGAGTCGGAGTCGTGAGTCGGGAATCGAGGAGTCGAAGCTTTTTGGAGGACTCCCGACTCTTTTGGTGCGTTGACATTAAACTTACTCAATTCGGAATCAAGAAGCAGTAATTATGCAATGTTCACGTGATAATTTTGTCGAACTCTCGTCGTTCATTGGCTGTTGAGCCGTCAATTTTATGCTACAGCTAATAATAATTAATTCTTCAATCTTTCACGTGATTTTTAAACGAGACAGTAGCTAGCTTGTTAGTAACAAAGATAGTTACTATCCTAATGTAAACGCTTGTGATTCAACTATTACTAGTAGTCGCAGTAGTAGTTGGGATAGAATAGTGGTTTTGTAGACAAGATTGCCCACTATCCTACCCCCTCTACTAAATTTGTCATTGTTCGGTGTTATCTCATGTGCACCACATCAATGTAAACTATAGGTGTAGAGGTTTTTGTATATTATTTGTTATTTATATTAAATAAGAAAATTGATGTGAAGTGTGAATTTTCACACATTTCAGGGTTTCGCAGGTATTTATTAACTATGTGATGATTATTTGGGATGCCAAAACAAATTTTATGTCAAAATATTTTTTTATGAATTTTAATTCTAATGCCTAATACCATTATTTAAGTTTCTAAATATGTGCAGTATTTTTTTTATATAGCAAGGTTCATTTAGATTTTGAAAATTGCTCTTATGGCTTCCATTGGTTGCTTAAATCATAAGCCTCGCCCTCTGATACCTTCAAATATAGAATTAAATTATAATTTCAAAACTTCCCACTGGTTATTAAATTTACGCTTTTAAAAATTAAATGCAACATTTACCAAAATATAACTAGAATTTTGACAAAATAATTTAAACAAAATAAAAATGCAAAAAAAAAACTGAGAAAATAAAAATTGACGGGATTCGAACACAGTTTCTTACAGTAGTTTCAACTTACTAAGCGACAAAAACTGTGTTAAAAGAAAAATTTTAAAAGAGCTTCCTTTTGATACCACACAACAAATTTAAAAAAATAATATTTTTTTTTCAACGACACAAACCCCGACAACATTAACCCCTCTGGGAGATAGGGTGGGGGACAAAAGTTTCTTGACTTATTTTTGGCAAAAATCCCATAAAAAAAAACGATTTTTCAAAAACAAACATTTTTCTTGTTGATCCACGCATTAAGAGGTTTTATTTGATATGACGTTCTAAATTTAAAATAATATTTTTTTTTTATTAAATACATCTTTGTTTATATTTATTCCGGAATGTATTTTTTAGAACTCTCAGTATTTTTCTTATATGTGGGTCAGAGTTGTACAAGGTGTCTCAAAAGAAATTTTATAGTTAGTGGATCGATTAAAAAAAAAGTAAGCCGTATATAGAAAAAATGTTTATTAATTATTAAAATACACTTTTTGGGGACTTATTTCTTCAAAATAATATCGTCTAAATGTAGACCCTCGCGTTCTCGGCACTCATTTAATCGAACAGTAAAATTACTTATGACGTCTCGGCAGGTGGACTCAGGGATGGCTGCCATTTCGTGACGTATATTTTCTTTCAAATGCGCCAGTGAAGTCGGTTTATTGGCGTAAACTTTAGATTTAAGATAACCCCATAGGAAAAAGTCCATAGGGGTTAAATCTGGACTGCGTGGAGGCCAATTTATGTCACCTCTCCGGGAGATCAATTTGCCTGAGAAAATTTCACGAACACGTGGCAGAGACATATTGGACGTGTGTGAAGTTGCTCCGTCCGGTTGGAACCATGTTCTTTGGTTATAGCCAGGAAAGTTTTGCAGTTCAGGTACCAAGAAGTTGTCTAACATCTCCACATAACGGTCTGAATTCACTGTAACTGCACGCCCCCTTTCGTCTTCAAAAAAGTAAGGGCCGATAATTCCTCGCGCCGACATCGCAGCCCATACGGTCACTTTAGGCGAATGTAGGGGTTTCTGATGTTTGCGTTTCGGATTCGTTGCACTCCAGTAGCGGCAGTTCTGCTTATTTACGTGGCCATTAAGATGAAAATGAGCTTCATCCGAAAACAAAATGTTGGTAAACGTTGAAAATCGCTCAATCACCTGATTTACGAAATTAAGCCTCTGACTGGCATCTTGGGGCTTTAATTCTTGCACCAATTGAATTTTGTAGGGGTGCAGCTTTAGGTCTTTGTGCATAATGCGATGTAATGATGATCTATGCACATGCGCGCTTCCGAATTGAAAGGTTCAGGTCGTCACGAACAGACTGATTAACATTCTCCATGTTTTCTACCGTTCTTGATGACCTAGGTCGCCCGGATTTTGATTTATCCAGCGTTGTACCAGTCTCTTCAAACTTTTTAACCCAATGTCGAATGAGAGGAATGCTTGGCGCATCATTTAAGTGGCGAAAACCTCGAATACTGCAGAATTTTTTACGCGCTACAGTCGCCGAATTACCATTTTTGTAAAACTTTCGCACGCATAACGCGCGGTCTGCTCCCGAGAAACGCTCCATAGCGACTGAATTCCCAAGAGCCAGGCTACCGATTGACATAACCCCCGCGCCCCTCGGATACGTTGCGTTCACGCAGTAAGCTAAATAAATATAAAATTTCTTTTGAGACACCTTGTATAAGCATGCCAAATTTCAACTTTTTATGTTAAGCCGTTTGTCTACAATTTCTACCGTAAAGACAAAAAGACAGACAGACAGACAGGCAGACAGACAGATAGACAGGCAGACCGACAGACAGATACATGAGTGACGTTATAAGGGTTTTTTTGTGGTCATACCTACAAAACCCTAAAAAGGTGCCATCCTATTTTCTCTTTGTTACAATAACAGTAATAATATTTTTTTTTTCATATTTTAAAATAATTCTAAAGGGAAGAATTGTGTTGTTGAAGCTACCTATGTACCTGATGCTATACTCAGGTGTTGTGCTCGATGCAGAATGCTGTTTGTCTAGTGTCCAGGCTGCATGTGTTAGAGCGACCGTGCCGATCCACGACCTAGCCTAACCTCCAGCCAATCCACAGGGGTTCCAAAACACCAAACAAAAAAGAACAAATATTAAACAATTCACATCATAAGACACAACACATTTTAAAAGGGTCAGATTTTCGTTTTTTAATAGATCAATCTTGATAAAGTGAACAGAAATAAAAATAGTTAAAATTTTTAGAAATGTACGTCAGATTTGTTTTGAGAATAACACAGTAAAATCAAGATAAGACAAATACAAAAAACAAAATAATAAAAATTGATGTAAAGTACATCTATTTTGGAAAATAAGAAACAAATATATTTAAAAACAGATGGGATTCGAATTTTATGTATGCTAGTGCAGGCACGTACCTAGGGAAGATTTACGGCCAGGAGCCCCCCATCACTCAAAAAACACGATTTTTTTCAATTCAACGTGAGCCCGCCCAAAGAAGAAAATTTTGCTTCTGAGCCCCCTAATTTACACTGCTAGATGCGTAAGTGATTTTTTTTGCTGAGGTGTTTCAAGGGTCGAGGCTCGTAAAGCCTCCGAGGACAAACAAATACGCATCGTGCAATGCATTTTTTTAAACTACCATATTTACATTTATTTAATTTTCAATTAAATGAAATATTAATTTATTTAATTTATTTAATTAATTACAGGGGCAGAACAGACTGTAAAACGTCCTTTATATGCCCGTATATAATCTAGAGTAATACAATACAATACAATATAATGTAATATAATACAATGCAATAAAATAAAACAAAATTTACAATATTTTTATAAAAATATGTGAACATTTAACATAAGACAACAACCATATGTATATATGTAATTAGAGCCATAATAAAAAAAACATAATATTTATACATATACATATACATTTATACATACACAGGGGCGGATCGACCTATCGGGCGATCGGGCATCGCCCGATGGGCCGATAGCTTTTTGGGCCGAAGCGACGGCCGCTATCCACTCAAATACCTACATATGACCAAAACTATGACATTATTTTAGAATTCACTCACATTTTTTGTTTGTTTTTCTAACATTTTTTCATTATTTTAGAGCCTGTATTTTTATTTTCGGTATTAATATTAAAAATATAAATTAAATAAGTCTATTTAAATATACTTTAATCTATATTTATTCTCGGGGACTCGGGCCTCTTAAAACATTACCTATAAATGGTCAAAAAGTCCCGTGAGCCCGGACTGACTCATCCAAATCGCCCGGGCCGATTCATCCTAATAGCCCGGGCGATTCATCCAAATAGCCCGGGCCGATTCAATCCTTCGATCCGCCCCTGTACATACATATACATATCTTTAATTAATTAAAGGATTCTATGATCTATAATAATCTGTTAATCATCGCCCTAAATGCTGGCAAACTTATATTGAATAAATCAATGTCAGAGTTTTCTCTAAGAATATTATTATATGAGGCCACCATCCTCGGTAAAGGACTCATTTTACCGTGGGTTAAAAAGTTTGAAGAGACTGGTACAACGCTGGATAAATCAAAATCCGGGCGACCTAGGTCATCAAGAACGGTAGAAAACGTGGAGAATGTTAATCAGTCTGTTCGTGACAACCCGAACCTTTCAATTCGGAAGCGCGCAAGTGCTTTAAATGTGCATAGATCATCATTACATCGCATTATGCACAAAGACCTAAAGCTGCACCCCTACAAAATTCAATTGGTGCAAGAATTAAAGCCCCAAGATGCCAGTCAGAGGCTTAATTTCGTAAATCAGGTGATTGAGCGGAGAGGTGACATAAATTGGCCTCCACGCAGTCCAGATTTAACCCCTATGGACTTTTTCCTATGGGGTTATCTTAAATCTAAAGTTTACGCCAATAAACCGACTTCACTGGCGCATTTGAAAGAAAATATCTGTCACGAAATGGCAGCCATCCCTGAGTCCACCTGCCGAGACGTCATAAGTAATTTTACTGTTCGATTAAATGAGTGCCGAGAACGCGAGGGTCTATATTTAGACGATATTATTTTTAAGAAATAAATCCCCAAAAAGTGTATTTTAATAATAAATAAACATTTTTTCTATATACGGCTTACTTTTTTTTTAATCGATCCACTAAATATAAAATTTCTTTTGAGACACCTTGTATATGTTTTAGCATTTTTAAATTCCGAAGCTGTTCTTAATACAAACCCAAGATTCTTTGAGCATTGCGCAACAGTACTTTGAATGTGATACTGAAATGTCAGCCTAGAATCAAAGTAAATCCCCAAATCCTTTATGGTGTCCACTCGTTCTATCTGCCTGTCTTTTATAGAATATGGGAAAGTGATTTTATCCCGAGTTCTACAGTATGACATAACTTTGCATTTGGTCGGATTAAGCTCAAGTCCAAGTGTGGAGCTGTGCTCGCAGATATAATCTAAGGATTTTTGAATTGACTTGCAGTCAGCTGTAGATCGTACGCACTTATATATTTTTATGTCATCTGCATACAGAAGGCCATAGCAACCTTCGATCATACTTGGAATGTCGTTTATCGTCAAAAGAAATAATAATGGTCCAAGATTTGATCCTTGTGGCACACCACTGGGTGTTAAGTAACACCCTGATTTAGCACCAACATAATCAACGTACTGTTGCCTGCCATCCAGATAAGAGGCAAACAATTGACAAGTTTGCGAAGAAACACTAATCGCAAATAGTTTCCTTAGGATTTCATTATGAAGAACCTTGTCAAATGCCTTGCTCATATCTAAATAAATAACATCGGTCTGTATGCCAGCATCAAGATTTAAAGAAACATAATTTGTTAAAGTCATAAGATTTGTGACAGTTGATTTTCGTGGTACAAAGCCATGCTGATATGGAGTTATAATTGTTGAGACATGGTCGTAAAGATATTTATGTATAACTTGTTCAAAAATTTTTGCAGAAGAAGAAAGAATTGACACTGGTCTATAATTTTCTACACATTTCTTGTCACCATTCTTAAAGACTGGGCAGACTCTACTTATTTTCCATTGATCAGGAAAAACCTTAGTAGAGATAATGTCAATCAATGTGAATGTCATACCTGTAGCAACCAAAAACAAAACATAGCAACTTGTAAATAAACGTGTTATGCCTCATTTTCATGCGGGTGTTGAAAGTGTGGAACAAAAAATTCAACCAATAGGATCGCTTTATTTTGAAAAAACCCGTACCATGGTATCGTAGGCGCGGTGTTACAAGCGCGGTGTCGCAAGTTCAGAAATTTCAACTCTAGCGCCGGCCGCACCTTCGAAACCATAGAAACAGATATATTTTTTCGGAATGGTGAAATCTTTAGCGAGAAACTTATTTTAATTTCCTAAAAAAAAAAAAAATTAAAAAAACGTAAATTGATGTGGCGAAATAGCCTCAAGTAGGGGCCAACAGAATCTTCATTCTAAACTGTGATGTCAAATTTATTTCAGTAAAAAAGATTGTGTATTAAATTCTTTTCTTGTAATTGAAGTAGTTACTTCATATATGACAAATTTAACAAAGTTACAGACAGTCGTCTGTGTACTTTGTGTCTCATTTCTTGCAACAAGTTAAAATAATCACCCTGTTGCCGTCTGTTTTTATATATGGGGCGTACCCACCATTGCTTTTCTTCATATCGCATTAAGTCTAAATATCCATAAAAAAGAGCTAGACGTCTCCTTCGATTTGATGACATATTTAATGAAATTGAATAACAGTTTACTCCAAACACTTGTAAAAACTTTTAGGTTAAATTTGGGTTATATACAAATGTCAAAACCGAAAACGCGCCCTTATCACGCCTCCAACCCCATCATGAAATTCGAACTTGTAAATATAACACCACGCCTCTCAACCCTGTCACGCCTTTGACACTACCATGAAAATGAGGCATTATATTGTTTAAATGCATTAAATTGTCAACTTTGTATATATTGTATAAATCAGGAAAAAATAAAATAAAAAGTACGAAAAGTGAAATTGAAGAGGCGGAAAATATTGCTTGTGCTTCATTGTTAACTGAAAAATCAAAAATTAGATACAATCAAGTATTTGAACTGTTTTCGAAATGGTGGTCGGGGAAAAATGTCGAAATTATAGAAGTTATGTTGGCGTATTTTCAAGTGTGATCTACAATATTAAAATCACCAGCAAGTTTATGGTGTGAATATTTAATGCTGAAGTTGACAATTTCCATAATCAGAAATCAAGATATTTCAAAATTGAAGCGGCTGACTGCGTTTCTCAAAAGAATGAACAATGGATATGAACCTAAAACATCTAAGATATTTACAAAAGATGTCAGTCTGCTTGAAACTGGATGATATGACTATCAAAATAAAATTGATGTGAAGTGTAAATTTTCACTCATTTCAAGGTTTTGTAGGTATTTAATAAGTGTAAGAAGCAACCAAATTTTTATTTTTGTAAAATCAATTTTTTTGATGGGATTTTCGCCAAAAATATATAAAACAACTTTTGTTAATGACACCGTAGAAAAATCTCCATAATGTATATTGATGGGAACCGGAATAAATCAACAGGAATTTTTGATCAGATTAGTTTTTCGAATTTTTTGTGTCGTTGAAAAAAAATACTATTATTTTTAAATTTATTGGGTGGTATCAAAAGAAAGCTTCTAAAACTTAGATTAAGGAACAAAAATTAGTTTTTTAAATTTGTTTCTTTTAACACGATTTTTGTCAAAAATGTGCCTAAAAAGTTTTTGTCCCGTCCCTTTTTACCCAAAAGGGTTAAACTAAAAATCTGAAAAAATTATAATATATATTGATCTGAGCTGGAAACGTACGAGAGGAATTTTTGATCAGATTTCGGTTTTGGAAAATATTGCAGTTTTTGTGTTTTCGTCCAAATAAATTATGTTTTTAATTCATGGCTAAATTATGGCTAATTTAGATAAAAATAAATTGTTTATAATAGTGAAATACTTATAAAACAAATAGCACATTGTAAACAGTGAGAAATTCGTTTCTGATATTGAAAAAATATGAAGTGTAACAGATCTATATTTTTCGGCGGACGCGATCTATGCCAATAGTATCCCTCCGCCAATGTTAAGTTACATTACGCGTTCGTTGAGCGTTCGCAGACAGTGCATCACTTTATAACCAAAACTGTTATTTAGTTAAATTTAAATCAATACATATTTATCATTTTCTGTAGTGAACACTTGGGTACGAAAAATGCAGAAAAAATCGCTAGGATTTTTTAATTTACATTTTCCTATGACGAAATATACGCAAATTATTTAAATTTAGTTTAAACAAATTAAATGGAAACTCTTAGAACTCAAATATTGAATAAAAGTGATTTTAAAAAATCTGTGGATTTTGATTGTGACTAAAGAAAAAAAAATCGTCTAGAAAAAAAAAAAAAAAAATCCAGCATCCAGACTTCTTACACTTATTAAATACCTGCAAAACCCTGAAATATTCACACTTCACATCATTTTTTAACCTTTCATCTTTTTACTTTGTCCTATTTTCATTTTAATTTGTCTCTCCTACCTTATCTGTCTTTCTTTTTACTCGCGTGTTTCTTTTCCCTTTTTCTAACTTTCTTCATCTTTACCATGTGGTTTTCTTAGAATGCAACGTCTGTTGCAATTTAGTAAAATTTATCTTTTAAAACAAGGTAGCGAAATATTCCCAACGTCTTCTATTATTCCCAGCTCATATCTAACTTAATTTAAATTTCCAAGTACCTATATATCCTTCATATTCCAGGAATAAAATTCATCTCATCTTTTCCATGTCGTCCTTTTATGAGTTATAGCTTTTTGGGACCGCTGACATAATTGCAAAGGTAGATATCACATGCAACAACCCTGCATGTAATATGCATGCAAAACTGAACGTTTTTGCAACACAGTTGCTTAGACCTAGCAGGCACACTCAACCAGCAAACCTAAAAAAAATATACAAAATAGAAAAAAAAAAATCATTCTACACGGATTGATAAAACAAATTAAAAAAATCAGCTGTGGCCACCACAGGACCGACCGCCATCATAAAGGACTTGCATACAATACATTCTAGCAGCATAGTAGAAATAACTTGGCCTAATATTTTCTAACAGAGATATTATTTATCATGACCATGGAAACGTTGCATATAAGTATGAAACCAATGGCGAAGGAAGACCTCCGCTAGACTTGCCCTCCAATAAAAAAATAATAATAAAAAAAAATACATAATTTTTTTTTAATTTAAAAAAAGATTTAGGTAAATCTTCAAAAATACATCAAATTATGTCCAATACATTTTTTTGTCCAAGGCTTGGTTTACTAGTTACGAATTTTATAAAATTTTAATGTTTAATAACTTCCGTTTCCAGTTTCGGATTTTAATAAAAAACAATAGGGTTCTTCCCAGTTATTAGGAGAATTTTTTAGTACCAGAACGAACTCTTTAAGTTAAACCGTTTTTGAGTTATCGTGTATACACACAGACACACACACATACGGACGGCACTTCGAAAATAGGTTTTTTGGATTCCCTGGACCATGAAACATGGTCATCAGTCAAAATCTCGACATCGAAAATTTTCGCGATTACAATACTTGCCCCTTATATATTAAGGTCGGGCAAGTAAAAACTGAGAAAAATTTGAAAAAAATTTACAAATTTTTTTCGTTTTATCAAAAAACGTCTCAAATAAAAGTTATTAGTTATTGCATTTATAGCAACTTTTGTTCAATAATTTTTTTCGAAATATTTTTCTGTTCCCATTTCTAGTCAACCGATTTTTACCAAAAGTTGATCAACTGGTGTCATTGATGTCAAAAGCTTAAATATGCAGTTTCATAAAAATCCTTTTAGCCGAATTTGCTCTGCACGTGTATACAGACAGACGGACGGACGG
Organism: Liopterus haemorrhoidalis; assembly: GCA_963971575.1. NCBI lineage: Eukaryota > Metazoa > Arthropoda > Insecta > Coleoptera > Dytiscidae > Liopterus > Liopterus haemorrhoidalis. The sequence continues at coordinate 14,761,676 of OZ020613.1, read as the reverse complement.
ACGGACAGACGGACAGACAGACAGACGGACGGACGGACGGACAGACAGACAGACCGACAGACATCATGCTAAAAATTGTCAAAACGTTATGTAGGGACCTCAATTCATGGAGATCCATCGAAATCTCGAAATAACAAAATCGGTATGATCACAATACCTCCCTTCTATATGTTGACGGTCGGTAAAAAATATACGCGAAATGTATGTGTTGTTCAATACCTAATAAGTGAAGAGGGAGAATAGCGACTTGATATTATGCATTTATCATTTGTGAGTTGATTATCGTTGAGTTTGTTTGGCTAAGTTATTTCGTTAGAATTTTATAGCAGTCTTTGTAATTCGATTTTTTTTAGTATGGCAATTTTTAAGATTTTTTGAAAGGAAAATTTAAACTTGTTTAAATTTTGTTCACGGGCAAGCACAACGATATGATTTTTAACAGTTTCTTATAAATATCTGATAATCTTAAATAAAATTAGTAACAATCTATGTATAAAAAATTACAGCTAATTTGTATCTATCTAATACGAAAGATGCCTTTTATATTTCCGGATTTGATATCAAAAACAATTATTTATAAACAAAAGTGGCTTTAGTGTTTTTCAAAATATTCTCCATGAAGATCAATACACTTTTGAATGCGTTTGAACCAATTTTCGAAGCACTTTTTCCGATTGAGGCATTTTCTAATCCGATTGTCAAATTATGTGGGATCCAACTCGAACAAATCTGTGTATCTGTTTCGGTGACTTCTTCCTCTACGACTTCTTTGGCGAGGTGGCCGGCCATCTCGTTCCCTGTTATGTCCTTGCCGTCAGATATCGCTTCATGAATGTTTTCTTGTATTTTTTTGACAAGAGGGTGTTTCGGTTATAGCTGTTCAATACTTAGGATCGTACTTTGACACTCGCTATGAATGATGTATCATCTTTCTTGATTTTTATCAATTTTTATGTATTCGGAGGCTTTCAGGGTGCTATATATTTCGGCTGTGTACACACTAGCTGTAGTTGGTAAACGATATTTATTTGTTTTTTCATTGAAAAGAAGACCAGCTCCTCTTTTATTTTCTATTTTTGAACCGCCCGTAAATATAGCATTGAATTGTGGGTCGTTTTGGATTTCTTGTTGGTATGATTTGTTGAAAGTATCAGGAGTTGATGAAGATTTGGTGTATTTAGCTAGGGATAAATCGAAATGGAGTTTTGTAATGGTCCAAGGTAGATATTTTGAAAAGACCTGATTTAATATAGGCGGGAATTCCGTATTTATAGCTCGTAAGTTTTGTGATAACTCTTGTTGCATGGGACAGAATTACCAATTGTGTCGACCCTAATTTAAAATTGGCCGAACTATTTCTCGGTTGTTATGTTACCTGCATTTATGACAATAAGCGGTGGTTACGCAATGTTGTAGAAATTTTGCATCGAACAAAATGATCCTTTGGTAAAATTTACGCATCCGAGAGACCCGGCTCTTCCAGCACCATCAGTTACATCGTCGGGTCGACAGTATCAATTCCCAGAAGTGACACTGAAGAACGTGGCTCTTAAATTCAATAATAAATATAAGCAATCGTTGGAATTTGGCAATTCATACAAACATTATGGCTTGGGAACCATGTAAGATACCCACTTTAGGCTTAGGAACCTAGGATAAGCTGCCCAATAGTTGGTTTGGGAACCGGACAGGTACCCACACAAGGCTGTGGAATCTTGAAGAAACCAAACTATAGGCTTGGGATCCTCAACAAAGAAACCCACCCGTTGCTGGTATTGCACGGCTATCGGGCGTGACCCCTATGGCGATGGGGTTACTGGTTCAAGTTTCTGAACTGGTAGTGATAATGTCACCATGGACCAACACAATTTAGGTATTTATAATGTCTGTATAAAACAAACAAGATGAAAAATAATGGAATGCATGCGATCTTGCGATAGCAGCATGTGATAGAAACGTCCTCAAGTTTGTTCCTATTTCTAAGGCCTTATATGCCAGCGATGAATAACCAACTCTAATTTTTTACTGGGTTTGAAACATGCTCTTTCTAATGAAAATAATTTAAAAAAGTTTTCAGAAGGCATATTTTTGTAAAAGTGGGCTAAACATACCCTATTTTCGACATTTTCACAAAAATCATCAAATTTGCACTCAATTCCTGAACTAATGAAAAATATTAGGAGAATAAAATTTTATATTCGAATACCTTGTATTGATAAGTTATTATATGCAAAATTACACGTAACTTTACTTCCAGAGGTATAAAAAGCCAAACTTTAAAATTTTTTCGAGCCGCAAATTTTTTTGCAAAATTTGCTTCAGATTTTCTTCACTGATATCGCTTATGAAGATTTGTTTATTATTTTGTTTAATAGAGCGCAAAAAGTTGTACAAGATGGCAAAGTTTTGTTTCTCTTAACAAAATATTGCCAGAGATACTGCGTCTCAAAGTTGCCAAAATCTCGGAGTCATACTATAGAAGGCTGCAGTATGGGGTTAAACAAATTACTAAATCTCAGCAAGTATTGCATGGATGAACGTAAAACTTTACCAATGTTCGTTGTGGACATGTGTGAATGTCCATACAAAATTTCATCGAAATTCGTGATGGTCGAGCAGGGCACTTCTCTGAAATCAGACCACTTGACATGGAATGACCCTACAGCTTTATCGAAGAGAATTATTTGTACTTACAACTTGGTTACTGAGCTATGTTGGTTGCTTTGGCTAATTGGCACTGTCACTCTTTGTTTAGTACCTATATATAATTTTGGACCCTATCGCACTAGCGTGACCATTTGCACATTTGCATCAGACACCAGATCATCTATCAGCTGATCTATTTATCTTTTAGAAGGTCTTTCAAGGGCCAACGGACTGTCTAAGAGTCTATAGTAAGATTTTGTTAAGTAAATTTCTGTTTAACTATACTGTTTGATTTAGTTTTGAAATGGCTGGGTTACAGATGGTTCAAACGCTCTTCCCATTTACTTTATCTGTGAAAAATGTGGTAAGTTGCGCTAAGGCTGCTTTTGTTCGCTTTAAAGATATGTGGTGTCATTACGCCATTGTATATAAAACGTTAGGGATTCATAGCTGCCGTATTTTACTCCTCTTACTACAAACATTTGTGTTAGTATGTTTTAGTGCCAAGTGGGTTATTGTTAGATGATTTTACATAAAAAATATGGACAATCTTTTAAGCTATGTTCAGATAGAATAATGTGTAGAAAGCGGTAACACTCTAACTAAAACCAAGCATTCAGAGGCAACGCATTGTTGTAACTATAAAATATCAAGGATGAAATTTGTAGTTAATAATATTGCCAGCTTTTCACTATTATGAAGTATGAGTTCTTACGTGGAAATACGGCATCACAGACCGCGCGAATCATTAATAGCGTATTTGGATCTAGTGTTACTACGCAGCAGACAATATCAAATTGGTTCGCCAAATTTCGTACAGGTAACTTAAATACCTAACAAAGAAAAAAAAAAAAACTGGCTCATCGATCACAGCAGTAATATACTGCATCCAACTGGACGAAATGATGCAAAAACTTAAAGAAAAACATCCTAGATTGGTCAATAGATCGACTCCTATCTTATTGCATGATAACGCTAGACCACACACTGCACAAATGACTGTGGCAAAACTACAGGAATTGGAGTTGGAACTTCTTCATCATCCATACTCACCAGACCTAGCCCCCACTGACTACCACTTCTTCCGCAATTTGGACAACTTTTTAATAGGAAAACAGTTTAATTCCGACAATGCTATAAAACTGGCCTTCCAGGAATTCATTGACTCTCGTCCGCCAGGGAATGTTACTGAATGTAGCCCGCGACGTGAAAAAGATTGTCGATCCCTGTCTTAAACTATTAATGAGCTTAAGAACACATTTTATTGCGGAATTTCAAATTTTATCCGCGGAACACCAGTTGGGAATCACTGCACTAATATATTTTACTGTTGCGATGCCAAAGTAATGAAAGCGGGAACTGAACCTGTGTCCTTGTACTTCATAGACAACTATCCCAACATAGAGTTATGTATGAATATCTAAAAATAATAAATTTTTTGCATGTCTGTAAAATCAAAGTTTGCTATAAAAAGTTTGAAACTAAAATAATAAATAGTAGAAATTAATTGGTCTGAACTCTGATATTAAATCAATGTTTTTCTTAACTCAGTGATACGAGAAAACTATCCAAGACGCTAATTTCCAAATTAAAATAACAAAACATCAAACGAAACTTCAAACTTTCTGAACAAAATTAAACCGTTCGTCTGCTTGTCAAATTTACTCTACGTACTATTTCAATTAACGTACAAGATCTTTAAGAGCAGAGACGTAACTAGATTTCTTCATTAGGTTAAATAATTAAAAAGAAAAAAGCAAATTAGAAATCTGCAGTAATAGAATAACGAATTGGGTGTATACCCAATAATTGGGAGGTCAACCAGTCTAATTATGTCCAAAATAAAAAATTAAAAAATTGACGTAAATATTAATAGAATTTTTACACATTTCAGGGTTTTGTGGGCATGTATTTACTAAGTGATTTCGGGTACATATTAAAAATTATAAATTTCGATAACTTTTTTAAGAATAATCTAGAGCAGGGTACCTAAACTCTTTGACTGTCGATATTTTCAAGAATTTGTCGATATTATGTCAACTCTCTTTAAAAAATGGTTTAAAAATGTATAAATAAGACCTTAGTCTGTTAAAAAAAAAAAACAAGTGACAACCGGGTGGCGGGTGCCGTTAAAAGTCCAAAATTTTAATTAATAACCGGAAAGGAGGAATTATTTCTAAATTTTCGTATTGACGGGTAAAATCCAAACTTTTCAACTGATAATCGGGATTTTCAACTGAGAATCCAATTGAAGACTGAATGGGCTGACTAAAGGGGCAACCAAAATTTTGAAGTGATGACTAGAAGGAGGAAATCCAAAATGTTTAAATAATGACCAGAAGAGATGAAAAATCCAAAAGAATAGAATGTGTGCCGACCACAGCCCAACAACAGCCTAACGGCCCTCGTACAACAAAGTCCCATTTTTTTTCATCGACCTTCAATCGATGCTCGAGTTCCAATCGATCCCTAACAATTAACAATAAACATATCGACCCCTGGGAGTTCATATCAACTACTTTGGGGACCTGTGATGTAGAGACTTAACAAGCGTTCTTCATTATGAGATACGCTTGCAGACCCAGCCATAGCATCCAGTTCTCTAGTTAGTCAGATAAACATTGTAAACACGATGTTGCAAAAAATTGATATCTTTCGAAATAATCAAAGATCAAAATCAGATCAAAAATACCCGTTGTATTATTCCAGTTCACATTAATGTGCAATATTTTTTCAGATTTTTGATTAACTCAAAGAAAGTCCTCCAAACTACAAGTGATGAGCAAAAAAAGGTCCTCACCTCCAAAATACAAGTGATGAGCAAAAAAGAAGTCCTCACCTCCAAAATACAAGTGATGAGTAAAAAAAAGGTCCTCACCTCCAAAATACAAGTGATGCGCAAAAAAAAGGTTCTCACCTCCAAACTACAAACCTGGAGATTTTATAACCCGGAGACTCCGAGTGAAACCCTGAGACCTGGTCACCCTGGTTAGAGGCTGTGGGAAAGAGTTTTTTGTTTCTGCAAAAATCGTGTTTAAATAGAAAAAAAAAAATAATGAAAACATATAATTTCAAAAAAAAAAAAAATTGGAAACTAATACAGTAAAACCTCGATATAGCGGACCTCGATACAACGGACTTCGGATATAACGGACAGCAAGTAAGCGATCGTAAACTGCACTTGACTGCACACTCGGGGAATCACCCGAGTAGTGGGCGGGAATTTGCAATTTAATAATTAAGAAACAACAATCTTCAAAAATCCAAACAAAATTTGATACATTTTTCAAACCAGTGTCACCGAAACTTGGAAGTTCAAAAACAAACATTGACGACTCTCCTCAACGGGCGTATAGTAACATATCATCTGAAAACGAATAAAGTGCAATATTAAAGTGTAATTAGAATGTAAACTTTCGTTTATAATATATTTCTATTTGATCGTTAACAAATAGCTTATTTAGAAAATTTATTTTTATATAACGGACATATCGGACACCCCCTCACCCGCATTGGTTCGTTATATCGAGTTTCCACTATATGATTTTTAGGGTTTTGTAGGTATGACCAAAAAACCCTTATACCGTCATTTTTTCGTCTGTCTGTCTGTCTGTCTGTCTGTCTGTCTGTCTGTTCGGTAAAAATTGTAGCCAAACGGCTAAACCTAGAGAGTTGAAATTTGGCATGCTTATACAACTCTTTGACCCGCACATAGGAAAAATACTAAAACATCTAAAAAACATATCCCCCTAAAAATATAAACAAATATATGCTCATCGAAAAAAAATATATTTTTTTACAATTCTGTGTAGGGTATCAAATGAAAGCCCTTGGTACGTGGATTAACGATCAAAATTTTATTTTTGCAAAATAAATTATTTTGAGGCGATTTTTGCCAAAATTGTGCAAAAAAATTTTTGTCCCACACCCTGTAGCCCAGATGGTTTAAACTAAAAACCTGAAAAAATTCTAAGTAATGTATATTGGTGTGAACCAAAATAATACAACAGGAATTTTTGATCAGATTATGTTTTCGGAAAATAACGCATTTTTTGGTTTTAACTAAAATATGTTAACTATTTAATACGTTGTGTAATATACCAGATCAGTAGCTCTCGTGGCGTGGTTGGATTTGTCGTACGCTTAATAATATTAGTTAACTTGCAATCTAGGGTTCAAATCCTGTTGATTTTATTTTTTGTTTTTTTTTTTTGCATTTTTATTTTGTTTAAATTATTTTGTTAAAATTCTAGTTATATTTGGTAAATGTTGCATTTAATTTTTAAAAGCGTAAATTTAATAACCAGTGGAAAGTGTTGAAATTATAATTTAATTCTATGTTTGACGAAATCAAAGGGCGGGACTTATGATGTAAGCAACCAATGGAAGCCATAGGTGCAATTTTCAAAATCTTAATGAATTTTGCTGTATAAAAAAAAAAATACTGCATATATTTAGAAACTTAAATAATGGTATTAGGCGTTCGAATTAAAATTCATAAAAAAATATTTTGACATAAAATTTGTTTTGGCATCCCAAATAATCATCGTTCAGTTACTAAATACCTGCAAAACCCAGAAATGTGTGAAAATTCACACTTCACATCAATTTTTTTGTTGTTGCTATTTTGGTTCTCATCAATGTTGTCAGACTTTTAGGTCAACCCTTCTGACCAGGGAAATAGGGTGGAAGACAAAAGTATTTGACACATTAGCCAAATTTTTCGCGTAAAATCCCATAAGAAAGCTGTTTCTTCTAAAATAAAAAATTGTTGTTTTATCCACGCATTAAGAGGCTTAATTTAATACCCCACTCAAAATTTCTAAACAATTTAGTTTTTCGTTTAATACATACTTGTTTATATTTTTCTCGCGATCTGTTTCTTGAACTCGCAATAAGTTTCGTATATATGGGTCAAAGAGTTGTACAAGCAGACCAAGTTTCAAATTTATAGGTCCAGTTGTTCAGCCACAATTTCTATTGTACAGACAGACAAATAGACAGATACACAGATAGAGAGATACACAGACAGACAAACAGACAGATAAATAGACAGACATAGGATTGACGTTAGCCAACGGATTGGCCGAACGTATTCGTGCGGTTTTAGACTGGTAGACAGTCTGAACTGGGCGGTCGGTGGTTCAAGCCTCCTTCGTTGGTGATATTATTCGGGCGAGAATAATACGTTTACATTACTCTCATTTTCACAATCATTCACCCCTCATCCAGGTGTAGGAGCTCGCCCCCTGGCATCGGCGATTAGCCTCGTTGCAGATATAGGCCGATGTAAAATAAAATAAATAAAAAAAGGATTGACGTTATAAGGATTTTTTGCTCATACCTACAAAATCCTAAAAAAATTATTTTAAACATCTAGATGACGCGATAAGTAATCAGGAATCTTTGAAACATTATTTACTAGTTTATAAGAAGTTAGTAGTAACTTTTTTGATATTTTGTTAATTTCCTAGATTTAAATTGTAACGAACCATCATAATTCATAGTTATCAATAAAATATCCTTGATGTGGCAAATTTCGGACATTTATAATTACGATCAGCATAATGAATTTTAATATTTTGTTATGAATTTGTTTTCCAACATTTAGTCTGCAGAAGTTGCAAGTTACCCACTAAGTTATATAACACTCCTAAGCAGGTACAGAAATGTTAATTCTAAACCAGGCAATTTTTTAATGAAGAAATTAGAGTGAGCCACCGCCGGCAAAATATTTCTACGTAAAAATCGCCTTATTTTTGAACCAAAAAATTGAATATTGCAATTAGTTTTGGATGCAATGTAATTAACAACATGCAATTTAACTGTCGGTGGTAACATTTCTAAATATTACCAAGAGATGGCAGTAAAAATAATATACAACGTGTGTGATTCATTAATTAGTCCCTATTCTGTTTATTTATTCAATTAAATATATGCTCTTGTTAATTATGTGTCACTTTGGTTCGATACACTCACAGATAAAAGCAGCACTAAAAGTACATTCAGTCTAGAAAAGTCTAATTTGTAAGTATATATGGTTCCAAATTTATTAGACCGTTGGTAAAAATTGATTATTAATTATTTATAATATTAGAAATAAAACTTGTTCAATAATCTAAGTGTATATTAATTTTAATTGAAATTTATTTAAATTATTTTAAATTGTTTAAAATTCTATATTAGTCAAAGATCCTCGCACATTTTAAAAGTGATGATTTTACTTACATTCGGTGCAGTTATCTTTACTCGCCCTTGGCGCCAAAAGTATTCGTTACATCTCTGTCTATAGTACAGAGCGGTCATAATTTCTTGTCAGTTATGCAATAGTTGACAGAAACATTTTGTTATCAAATTTATTTCCAAGGACATGCACACATAGACGTAGATTCGATTTTTATATTGGGTTATGTATGTTCAATATTCCACTTACCTCTAAGAGGAATATTGTCTAACCTCGATCAACAATCGTCTTCCAATTACAATCTTAATAACAATAATATCAACAACAACAATAATAACGAAAAAAAAAAAAACAATAATATATCTTATATATTAATTATGAAATGAACACTACTTTTTCTCTACACGCCAATGAGTTAACGAACAACATGAAGTTATCAATACAATATTGTTACTGATTGGTTCTTTGTTAAATTGGAATTTTTAGATATGAGATAGAATACAGTTTTGATATTTTTAAGCTCATTGTTTACTGTTATGTAACTGACAAGAAATTATGATCACACGGTACATGAGAACGGCAAATCTGTAATAGAAAACGCTAAAAAGAAGAATTCACTAAATAGGTCCTTAGAGCAGGTTTCAGTTGGGTTCGTTTTTGATGGGATCGGACTTGGTGTTACCTCCGTTCGGTATTAAAAAAGCAATAGGCGAGGCAATGAAGCACAAAAATCAGCCCAACTTCCGATTTTTGGCGCAGTAAGATGGATTTACATGCGGTTTGGTGCATTCGACTCGTTAGAGCCTCAGGAAATTTTGTGAACCAACGCGATCAATGCAAAATGGAAAACTGCATTTGTGCATAAGAAAAATCCATTGGAAAAGTGCATTTTCCCGAGTTGCAAAATCAAAAATTTATAACTCGGTATAAATTCACTAAAATAAGTCAAATATTGATACTCGGGGGTTTCTGGGGTCGCTGAACACGAATATCGGGACGAGAGAAGTGTCCGAGGTATCTGGTGCCCAGGGTGGACACTACGTACATCGTCTCCTAGAGTTTTATGCAAATTTGATATAAAAGCAGTTGAATCACGTTACTCGGGGGTTTTTGGGGTCGCTGAGCTCGAATATCGCAATAGCGAATGTCTCCGAAGTTCGTAGTGACAAGGATCTGGTACCCAGGACTACGAACCTTGTATACTGAAACTCATTTTTTTTTTAAACGTAGGTGCCTTTTTATAATTCAGTTGGTAGCACCAGGTACCTCGGAGACATTTGCTATTGCGATATTCGGATTTAGCGACCCCAAAAACCCCCGAGTAACGTGTTTCAACTACTTTTGTATCGAATTCGCATAAAACTCCTGAAGACGAGGGTAAGTACCGCTCACCCTGAGCACCAGGTACCTCGGAGACGTTCGCTATTGCGATATTCGGATTCAGCGACCCCAAAAACCCCCGAGTAACGTGATTCAACTGCTTTTGTATCAAATTTGCATAAAATTCTAGGAGACGATGTACGTAGTGTCCACCCTGGGCACCAGGTACCTCGGACACTTCTCTCGTCCCGATATTCGTGTTTAGCGACCCCAAAAATCCCCGAGTATCAAAATTTGATTTATTTTAGTGAATTTATACCGAGTTATAAATTTTTGATTTTGCAACTCTGGAAAATGCACTTTTCCAATGCATTTTTCTTATGCACAAATGCAGTTTTTCATTTTGCATTGATCGTGTTGGTTCACAAAATTTCCTGAGGCTCTAACGAATCGAATGCACCAAACCGCATGTAAATCCATCTTACTGCGCCAAAAATCGGAAGTTCACTGCTTCGTTTCCTCGCCTACAAAGGCCGTCATCAATTCTGCGCGAGATAACAGCTGAATCACTGAAATGAATTAAAACTATCTGTTGACAAAGTCTCAAACAAGTCCCACCCGGCATTTTTCAATACTGAGCCGGCTCTAGTCTCTTCCATTTTTCATAATTTTTAAGTAATCAAACTATTGAAAGAAACAAGTAATAAATATAAAAACAAATGATTGGTAAGACTAAATTAATTTGATCTTTTTTGAACTCTTTTGCAGTGAACTCTGGACAATAACTGTCGAAATACTAAGTAGTACAGTAATACCCCGAAGTGATGGTACAGTAATACCACGCGATAGGTGGGACCGACGTAAACCGCTTAACTCGAATTCGCGTAAGTCGGGGTACAACTTTGCATATAAATACCTACAATTTTGTTTAATTGGGACCAAGGACTAACAAAAACATTAGTTTAGAAGAAAAATATGTAATGAAATTGCAGTTCTTTATACATATTAATACAAAATATGTACATATAAAAAAATAAAATAAACGATTTATTTAAAAAAGTCATTTCGATCGATGGCTTCATAAAATCTAACAAATTCGTCTAACGACACAATGCCTTTTTTTTCACGCAGAATTTCTTCGTAGCAAGCTAATAATTTTTTTATTCCTTCCTTTGTAGCTCTTACGCGTTCTTCATTGGGGTCTATGTTTTCTAAAATGTTTAAGCCATTCTCAATTGAGCTGAGACCTTCTGTCAAGCTTGCAATTACCATGTGCTTTTCTGGTGGAATTAGGTCTGAAGTGTCTTCATCGTTGTTTAGCTTACGCCAGTGGCGGATCATGACAAGTGGAGTCCCTAAGCGGTAGAAATAAGGGGGCCCTAAGCGGTAGAAATAAGGGGGCCCCAAAATCAATTAGGCCAAAAATAAGCTTATTTGAATCAATTTACAAATTAATTTAAAAATTTTAAACTGTAAAACAATTTTCAAGGAAAAAAAAATTATTTTGCATTATATCAGGTTATTTATTTTACCAATTTTGAAAATTTTAATGAAAAATTTTTTTTCTCATTGAATTTCGGGGCCCTCCACAAGCTCGCCCCCCCCCCCCCCGCGGCCGCTTAGTCCGCGTACCGTATAATCCGCCACTGGCTTACGCATCTCTGTGATCTCATCGATTGTTAACTCCTGACTAAGTTAATCCAACAGCTCGTTAACATCGTTAGTATTGACTTCCAAATCTAATTGCCTGCCAAGATTAACAGCTTCTTCTACCACATGAGCGATATTTGTTTCTAGCATGGTTTCCATATCGTTTTGAAAAAAAAAAATGGACAAAGTTTCTTCCAAACACCATTCAAAGTTTTTTGGGTATTTCATTCCAAGATTTTCCAATGATTCTTAAGGCATCTAAATTATTGAATTGTTTCTAAAAGTCTTTAACAGAGAAGTCACTGTTTCGCCCCATAGCTTCATTCAGATGTGCAACGAACGCCTCGTATAGTAAGCCTTGAATGTTTAGATGACTCCGTGTTGTCAAACGTCTAGCGGCAGTGTCGCCAAACGAACCGTGTAACTCTGAGTTAGCGTAAGTCGGGGTAGCGTAAGTCGGGGTAGCGTAAGTCGGGGTAGCGTAAGTCGGGGTAGCGTAAGTTGGGGTAGAGTAAGTCGGGGTATTATTGTATATATTTAATATATCCGTGTAAGGTATATTTCGGATTCAATGTTGCTGATGTCGCTTCTTCGTTCTCAATTTCCAGGAACTTCTGTCATGACATAAATCTTCTGTTGTCCTCGTTGCATTTGCTTCCTCTATTCTAACTCTCCAGCATCTCCTAGGTCCTCCTCGATTTCTTCTCCTCTCGGGTATCCAGGCTAGTATCCTCTTCGGCCATCCATCTTCCGCCATTCTATTTGTGTGACCGAACCATACGTACTGTTTGGTTTCGATCGTGTCAATTATATTTTGCTGTTTTTCTAATTGTCATTTCATATTCTGTCCAGTTTTGATTTTCTACAGCTGCTTCACCAGAATTCCATTTCCGTAACTAGTAATTTATTTCTGTTTGTGCTATTGATGTCTCACACGATATATTTGTAAGTTACTTACTTATGCCGTAAAACTATTCTTTTTCTCTGCATTTGAAGTTATTTTCCCACAGTATGGATTTTAAGGACCTTACTAATTTATCGTGCTAAATAGTATCGAGTACAAATAAAACTAGTAAAAGTTACCGAGAATTTGTTATTATTTTTTTTCATCGTGAAATTTCGTATAGTTCTGTTCATCAAACTGGTAATATTTATTTATTATTTATTGATCCAAGTCTTAAATTGTGTGTTTTTTGGA
>OZ020613.1:14503333-14748478 GCA_963971575.1 Liopterus haemorrhoidalis | reverse complement strand
CTTGTCCAAGCTTAGAAAGCTGTATCCCGGGTATAAAGTTAAGCTTGTAGTCCTGATAGTTGGTGTTTTGGGTGGTATGAAAGCCTCCTATCGAAGGGAAATCGAGTCCATTCCCGCCTGCAGATCTTCTGCCAACTCTTTGATCTGCAGGATGCAGAAAGCAGTGCTGCTCGGGTCACTCGGGTATTGGATCTGGCGTAATTTCCGCGGCTGCACATCGCCAGGGTTTGGGATGCAGTCGTGTGTATTTAGCTCCACTAGTCTCTAGTATGCCGCGGCTCAAAAGGTTGCTGAAGTTTGAGATTAGTGGACGCTTGTCAAGACCTGACAAACCCCATAATAATGACGAGATACATATTTTCAGTGCCGTAACTAGGTAGGGACAACAGGTGCACGTGCTCAGGGTCCAGAAAGGAAAAGATTGACATAATTATATTGGACTAAGTGAGGACGTTTTTGTTTTTTAGGTCATAACTTGTATTTTAGAAGTGAGGTATTTTTTCAGGTCATCATTTCTATTTTGGAAGTGCGGACTTTTTTGCGGGACATCACTAGCATTATATAATGTTAGGGGACCCAAGTTATACATAAGACCCATGTTAAATACTTGGGAGTAATGTTCAGCAAAACTGGATCCTTAGCAGAACATATATCACAGAAAATCAAGGCAGAAAATCTATTGGGTAAGCTCAGAAGGCTTATGCTCAACATCGGGGGTGCAGGTTCCATCAAAAGGAGACTGCTACTAGGGACCGTCCACTCCACCATCTTGGTGCGCCCATTTGGGGCGACTTTTTGAGGTACAAGACGCATGAAAAACCTGCTTGAAAGCTCACAAAGGAAGGCGCTACTTGGAGTGGCCTCAGCATACCGCACAGTATCGACGGTGGCACTCCAAGTAATCACTGGCAATCTCCCCCTGAAAATTCATGTGCACGAGAGAAGGGACATTTTCGAAGCTCTCGGGGGGAAACAGGGGAGAGTCCAGGCTAGGATCTCTAGTCAGATGGCAGGCTGAATGGGATGCGACCACGGAGAAAGGACAGTGGACTAAACACCTGGTTCCCAACATCGAAGAATGGACAGCATGCAAGCACAGGATTCTCGATTTCTATTTAACGCAAGCTCTGACGGCACACGGATCCTTCAGAGGTCGCAGCGGCGCAGTAGACACGGCTACACACACGCTGTTTGACTGCGCAAGATGGTCCGAACACCGGAGACTGACGGAGACCATATTACAAGCAAAACTATCGCCAGAGAACATAACAGAAAAAATGCTCAGCTCCAGGAGCAACTGGGAAGAAGTCCGACGGATGATACGATCATGACGAAGAAAGAGTACGATGAAAGGATTCATCGAGAAGTAAGGGACGAAAGGAGCAACTAGCAACTCTAGCCCACCGTCGAGAGGTCATGTCTAGCGATAATATCTCGACGGAGAAAAGGTGCAAAGCAGGGGTTTTAGACGGTAAGCCTATTGGAGAGTCCGACACTACCGAGGAGATAACCTTGGTATCTCTAAAAGATTTTCCCTTGAAAAAAAAAAGAGGGCCCAACTATAAAATCTTGCCTAGGGCCCGAAAAACGTTAGTTACGGCCCTGCATATATCAACAACTATCTGACGTGGCGTATCTTCGTACGGTTTTTGTTAACCATTTACTGCCTGAATTTTTATTTTTGGCTGAAATAATTCAACAGAATTACGAATTGGTTCTTATTGATGGAAAAATTAATTTAAAAAAATATATCTAAAATATTACTTATTATTTTTATGAAAAAATAATAATTAAAATAATAATTTAGAGTTTGTGCCATGCATGGAACATTATGATTCTACATTATGTTACAAAAGAAAATGATTCCGTATTATTTGCTCGTCAATAGGGTGTCACTAGGTGTTCTTCATTAGGGATTAAAAGCAGTCGCCCTCGAATTTTTGAAAGAAAAGGTCGTATCTTCTAGTTGTCATTTCTCAATAAATTCAGAGTTATCGTTAAAGTGCAAATTCCGCTTGATATCCTCAAATCTATTGCAGCTAATTACTTGAGATACTGCGGGATACATTGCTGTGCATATGGCGTATATGAACATTCATGAAGTAACGTTCTTATTCAGTTTTAAAAGTAAAATAAAAAATAAAAATCGGAATGTGCCATATATGGCACACTATGCGGTAAAGGGTTAAATACATTTTTGTTGATGTGCTTATAAAAACTGAAATATTTAAAATGTATTGGTAGCGCTTCTAATGGCCCACCAAAATTAATCTTATTAAAATCTACATTGAACAAAAAAGAATCGTTTCTCCATTTTTCTTATATAAGTATATACCATGAGTTCAAAAAGAAATTATATAAGTGTTCGCTATGGAAAATAAAAGTAATATCAACAGCAAGCTTTAGAATAAATTAACTGTCATCACTGTTATTGTTGTCATAAGTTTATATTGTTATATAAAGCTTGCAGTAGACATTATTTTATTTTTCCATAACCAACCATTATGTAATTTCTTTTTGAACTCATGGTATATATTACTATTAAATAAATAATAAGTGAAATATTTCAAGTGTATAGGACACAGAAAAAGTTTTTACTGTTCAACAATACGTAAACAAATAAAATGATCATGTGTGGTTAAAGTGCAAGTCCAGTGACAATTTTGACAACCGTGTTGCTATGCGTAAACAAGCGCCTGTTTCTGTGATGGTTTGGGCTGCTGTAACTGCAAATGGCCGACCAGGGAGTTAAGATGAACCAGCAAGTGTACCAACTAAAGGCGTTAAATGATGCCTTGATTTCTTGGACACACAAACAATTCGGTGCCAAACGCTAGACATTCCAACAGGACTCAACACCGTCCCATAAAGTTCGTTTGACACAACAATTTTTACAAAAACACGTTCCACAGTTCTATTCTTCGCAAAAGTGGCCTCCATACTCGCCAGAATTGAATCCGATGGACATCTCCATATGATTCATTTTGGATACTAAAGTGTCAACAAAAAAATTTATGTGAAGTGTGAATTTTCACACATTTCTGGATTTCGCAGGTATTTAGTAAGTGAATAATGATTATTTGGAATGCCAAAACAAATTTTATGTTAAAATATATTATTTTTTTTTGGTTAATTTTAATTCGAATGCCTAATACCATTATGTAAGTTTCTAAATATGTGCAGTATTTTTTTTTATACAGCAAGGTTCAATAAAATTTTGAAAAAATTCCTCTTAGATAGATATATAATCTAAAAATATTAAGTGAAGGCGGAAAGCTGAGTGTGTAGGACATATTTTGCTTTGTAGTACTCAATGTAAAATGAACAATATTTTAAAAATAATTTATCATCTCTTATGGTTGGTTTATATACGGAACAAGAATATGGAATGGGAAATAAGAATAGTACACAAGAATAAAAAATATTAAACCGTTTATATAGGACATAACATTTCGTCGCTGCGCCTGCGTACTTGCGTTGGCCTGTGTTTAACGTTTGTCACTTGACAGGTTCTGATTCATAAAACCTTTTAAAAAATTTCGTTTATTACCGTTAAAAACATTTTATTGTTGTTTACAACTCTCTGATCACAACTGAAAAACATCTGTTGACCAAACTTTATTACGGCAGACATTTTGATTGCTGTGCGCAGGCTTATCGTGTCTTATTCTTGAAATAAGAATAAAAATGTTGAATGTTACCAACTATTCTTATGTTTAAGTTAAATTTCATTCCTACATAAACCGATATACGGCGTAGCCATGTTTTAACATCTTGTGCACTATTCTTATTTCCTATTCCTTATTCTTGTTCCGTATATAAACCAAGCATTAATCTAAGAGCTTTAAAAACAAATTTTATGTTAATTTTAATTCGAGTGCCTAATACCATTATTTAGGTTTCTTAATATGTGCAGTATTTTTTTTTATATAGCAAGGTTCATTAAGATTTTAAAAATTGCGCCTAAGTCTTCATTGGTTGTTTCTAGTCATAGCTCCTCCCTTTGATTTCGTGTACATTCAAACAGAATTAAATTATAATTTCAACAATTTCCACTGGTTATTAAATTTACGCTTTTAAAAATTAAATGCAACATTTGACAAAATATAACTAGAATTTTGAAAAAATAATTTAAATAAAATAAAAATGCAAAAAAAAAAAATTTAAAATAATATTGTCTCTTCTCGTGGGATTCGAACTCATTTTCTTGGGCAGAACGCTAGTACCGTAACCATTGCACCAAGATACACGTTACAGTTTAGTGTGTTATATAACTATAAGTTTTCAACATTATTAGCAAAAAAACACAAAAAAATGCTTTTTTTCCAAAAACATAATCTGATCAAAAATTCCTGTTGTACTATTCCGGTTCACACCAATGTACATTACTTAGAATTTTTCAGATTTTTAGTTTAAACCATCTGGGCTACAGGGTGTGGGACAAAATTTTTTTTGCACAATTTTGGCAAAAATCGCTTCAAAATAATTTATTTTGCAAAAATAAAAATTTGATCGTTAATCCACGTACTAAGGGCTTTCATTTGATACCCTACTCAGAATTTAAAAAAAATATTTTTTTTTTCGATGAGGACATATTTGTTTATATTTTTAGGGGGATATGTTTTTTAGATGTTTTAGTATTTTTCCTATGTGCGGGTCAAAGAGTTGTATAAGCATGCCAAATTTCAACTCTCTAGCTTTAGCCGTTTGGCTACAATTTTTACCGAACAGACAGACAGATAGACAGACGACAAAATGACGGTATAAGGGTTTTTTGGTTATACCTACAAAACCCTAAAAACTATGAGTTGTGAAAATATTGAAGTCAGCACTTCGTCGGAAATGGCAGAGAATTCCATAGGCTCACATTTGTGCAGTGTGTAATGCTTTCATCGGAAGACTTGATGCCATCATCAGCTCCAGAAGTAACCATATTGATTAGTGACACATTTTTCATGAAATTTAATGGGTTTTCTAATTGATGAAACTACAACATTTTTAATTGGTAACATTTCGAGTGACAGTCCCTGTATTTGGCACTTAGTAAAATAATTTAGGAATACAAAAATGAATTGCCTTTGTGACATTTTTCGTTAATAATTAACGGTAACACATGTCGTGTTATCTGGAATCAACCCTCGATGATGGTTTGCTGTAATCGTGGTGTGAACAGCAAGTCAAATACACAGTGCGTTACTGCAGGGTCTACCTGTTAACGCATGTCACTGTTAACTCATTAGCGCATGTGTGTTTAAAGTTGCATTAGAGATGCACCCTTGATAAACAATGCACTTATGGGGTGATAGTGATCTACAATAGCATGCGGAAATAGAGTATTCGAAACAGTGGTGGCTTGTACATAAGCAATTTGAAACTGCAGCAACCCCAAAGAAAAATGTAAAAACATTTCTTGTTAACATATTTAAGGTCTTAAGGGCATCACACTAGAACGCTATCGAAGTTTTATTTTGTAAGACTTTTTCCAGGATTCAAGTCTTAACGTCTTCAGCTATCACACGCGAAACAGGGAAAAGTAACTTGCGCCTGCGTACATAACGTTAACAATACACCCATTTCACTTGATCTGGATTGGATTTGGATTTCGTCTGTCTTCTAGATACAGGGGAAATATATCTCGATGTATTTGCTCAGACTTAAGGACCTAGGTTTTTTGTCATACTATCACACACACAAGACTTCGATTCGAATGCAAAGACTAATTTTCCAAGTTTAGACTTGAATAATATCGAATGTGATATGTAATCTCGAGTGTGATAAGGCCTTTAGAAAACTTGTCAGATCAGGAAAATTAAGGTATTCGTTAAGTTCGACTTGTCTTTAGTATACTTGTTTTCACAGACGTAGAAAAAATCGTTTAGTTTTTTTATTAAGAGCATTTTAAAATGAACTACACTCGCAGACCAAAAAAATGGAGCGTTTTACGATTGTACTTTAAAGCCTGATACATATTTAACCATTTTAATAGGAAACTATATATATATATATATATATAGGTGGTATTGGTTTAGGTCTTAAACCATCCTCCGCTTGGTACTGCACTTCAGGCTTACCACAAGGTAGCACGTCATACGCGAACACCTGACGGGGAAAATACACACTGCCGCATCCCAGACCCTGGAGATGTGCGGCAGCGGCTAGTGCACTACGTCGTGCGTCTTCAAAGTGCGTAAGGAACCAAGCAAACATGCTTTTTGCACTCTGCGCACCAAAGAGCTGGAAACTGATCTGCAGGCAGGAATGATGTTAAGTTCCTGCTCGAAGGACGCCTTCGTTCCGCCTAGAACGCCCATAATGAGAACCACAAGCTTGATTCTGTGTTCCGGGTACATTTGACGAAGCTCAGACAAAAGGTCGGAGTATTTCTCTCGCTTTTCCACCTCCTTTAGAGACATATTTTTCTCTGCTGGACACGAAAATTCGATTACAAACATCTCTCTTGTTTCATGGTCCAGCAGGACTATGTCTGGCTTCGTTGCTTGAAGTGGTCGAGGAGTGGGCATGGAATAATTCCAGTATATGCGGCATCTGGAATTTTCCACCACCTCCTCTATATCCCCTGGAGCATATGGAATGACACGAGTTGTGTCAACTCCATAGTGTTGTCTCAAGTGGTAGTAGACCACGCGTAGAGCAGCATTGTGCCGGTATATATATATATATATATATATATATCGGGATGTTATACAATATTTATACAACAAATCTGTATAAACAAACAGTTTTTGTTGCTAACTAACTTGTCGGCCTTGGTAGCGTAGAGGTAGTGCTCCTGCTTCACGAGCCAAAGGTCCCGGGTTCGAATCCTGGTCAGGGCATGGATGTTTGTGAGCCACAGTGTAATTGGGACATTTAGTCCTGTTCTGTGGTTTAAAAAAATAAAATAAACAGTCATTAGATTACAATGACATTACAATGACAACAGACATTAAATTATTCCCACTTGGACGAAAACTATGATACCGCATATTAAATAAGCATATTTTCGAATATTTCGAATTTCAGTTCCGAATTTTTCAATATATATACATACATCAATCACTCTAAGTTGCAACTAACGAATTCATGTAAAAATTTAGGTATTATACTAGACACCGAACTAAAATTCAAAAAATATATTAGCTTGTTAATGAAGCGTGCCTTTCTTCCACTAAAAAAACTATTAATTATAACCGTTTCGTGTTAACCAAAAAACACAAACAAATACTATGTGACAGTCTCGTCCTATCGATCTTTAATTACTGTGACACGATTTACGGACCTTCCCTGTCGTATTTCGATACTAGGCGAATTCAAAAAGTGCAAAACTACTGTGTACTAGAGATGGGAATTTCGGCTCAGTTTGCGGAACCGGATCAGTGGAGGTCGTTCAGTTTGTTGAGCCGGTTCATTGATCCGGCTCAGTGATCCAGTTAAGTAAACATGTTTTTGAGACACAGGTCGGTCGTTAGTTCGTAGGTAGAACGTCGCTTAGAGCCAGTCAGTGGTCGGTCGTTCGCTTGTAGGTAGACGTCGCTTAAAGCCGGCTCTTTCTTAGACCGGGTCAGTTGTCGGTCGTTCGCTCGTAGGTAGAACGTCGCTTAACCCGGTCAGTTGTCGGTCGTTCGCTCGTATGTAGAACGTCGCTTAGCCCCGGTTCTTATCTAACATTTTTGAAACAAACAATTCACTTTATGTAGCTACTGCATTTTAAACCAGATGTGTTAAGTTTATGGCGATGTTTATTGCCTTTATAAATCGGACATCTGGGATTTGGGCAACATTTTTAATATTTTTATATAGTATGGTTGTAAGAAAATACAGACTAAGCCTATTAATTTCAAATAAACTGCCCTACAAATTGATGACAGTAAATAATACACTTTATGATAATACATTACACGCCGAGTTCTCGCGAAGTCCAACATGACATCGATTCAGATCCGGATCACTCCGGTCACTGCTCACAATCGCCCGACCACTCGTATCCTTGAAACTTGAAACTATACAGTGAGCCGTGAGCCGGCTCATTTCAATTTGGTGAGCCGTGTCACTTCGGTCAGTGTACTGAGTCGGCTCAGTGAGCCGGTTCGTTCATGAACGACCCATCTCTACTGTGTACGTTTCATATTAGGACTAAAGAAAGGGGAAGTTAGGATGGTTAAACATGTCTGAAAGAAGACACTTGCATTACGCATGTTTCATTCACAAAACCTTAAGCACATACGAACCTAGCTATCTAGTCGAAAAAATCATTAAAAGATCACAAGTTAACAGTAAAAATACTAGGAACTCTCACATGATACATATTCTCAAACACCGGGTAACCTTATTCAAAAAATAATTTTCGTACAACGCTGCCACGATATACAACTTCATTCCTAGAAATCTTAAAATTGCCCGATTCAAAAAGCGACTCCGCCAAACAAATGGTCCCAATGTGAGCTACATGGATTGATCCGTGTTCAATTAGACTGTGTATTGCACTAAGTAAACAATATTATTATTTGTTAACATTAAAAAATTTTACGTACTCGATTGTCTACTTAATTGTAAAATAACATTAAGGTTAGGTGGTAGAGCAGTGTAAACTGAACCTTGCCAATAAAGAGATTTATTATTATTATTATTTTTTGCTGTGCGCCAAAAATGTTAAGTAACTTTTTCACATTGTTGTATTATCTAGTTTGGCTTAGGTTAATCCAGACTGATAAAAAATGATCCCTGACATAAAGAAATTGAGTGCATGTTATCTGAATACCCCTTTAAATCATGAAGTAGTAAACGACGTTCTTCTTAATGATTAATTTCATTATTACTAGACACACGAGTAAAATTCTAACAAAATGTGTCGATACTAGAATCACATGATCCTTGTTAAGAAGACTCATTGCGCCTGCATTTATCCAGTAGTCCAAGTGTATAAATGCCGTCTGGCCCATCTCGCACGTTGAGAACTGAGTTGGTTTACTGTCGGCCATGATTGTGCTCGTATGAAGTTACCACTGAACGAAATGAGCAGTGTAATGGCAAAGCCGCAAGATTATGGACTTTATCGATAAAAACGTAGTTACCTAAATTGATTAGTAGTAAAAAGTAAACATTAAATTTATACAGGAAAATCTTTAAAACTAGCCTTAGTTAATAGCAAGGTATAAAATCTCTTTCGTATAAGTTAATGGCACTAACATTATGTTACACATTATTTAAAATGGAGCTGCTAATACTGATTAAAATTTATATACTTAAATAAACAGTGTTGTAAAATAGATAGGCGGACGTAAAGTTTCATCTTATACTCTGGAAGCAACGATTTTTAATAGCAAACACTTGAAACCAGTTCGATAAAACCGATAATTTCAACAATTATCTTTGGTCATTTTGGTTCACTCTTCACACATACAAATTTTTAAGTATGTTTTACATTATATTTTTCTCCTATTACAGTTTTTTGCATAATAATATTAATAACAATCTTTATCCTTGCCTTTCGGCTTTGAATTCGAGTACATCTTTTTCTCACATTACATACACATGTCTCGATGTCACTTAGGATATATTGCACGCCTAACTTAACCAATACACAAGAAAATAAATAAATAAATCTAAATCTATATCTTAATTTTTTACTTAATCCTGAAGCATTTCTACCTTGTATTTCTGGGATTGTTCTCCATACTTTTTTCCACCGCCTCTCTTCGTTGCAGCTCCTTTTGTTTCTTGGTGCCAAGATTTTCTCGGTCTTCCTGGTCTAACTCTCTTCATTGTTCTAGCTTCAAAAACTATTTTCACTATTTTGTTTTCACTCATTTTGTGTCCCAGCTATCTTAGCTGTCCTTCTTCTATTATGGCCTCTAGTTGCTTTGTGTCTAGTTTTTCGGTAAATATTTCATTTCTTATTACATCTCATTTCAGAGCTTCTTCTATTAGATCTCTGTATGTATCTACTTTCGGGCTGCCATACGTCCCGGTACACCGGGACATGTCTCGGTTTTGAGGTTTGTGTCCCAGTGTCCCGGTCCAAGAGTCATTTGTCCCGGTCGGTTTAAAATTTATGCATATTAAAAAATTATTTTTCGATAATATTGTACATATACATATATACATACTATATATATATATATATATATATTATATAACAGATTCGAGGTCCGAAATGTTCAAATAGTCACTAGCTGACTGGTACTGACAGATGAGCGCAATTCGCTCTCTATTGACACCGTGAAAAGCATAATTCAATGTGTTTTAAATTATAAAATGTCATGCATTGAATTCTATAATTATATAAAAGGGGAAAAAGAACTACTCCAAAAAACGAAAACATCGGAGAAGTATGATTGGGCAAAGAAGAGCGATGATAAAGAAGCCACCGAAGGCGGGGAAGGGGGAGAGTAAAGGCAAGAGAAGAATGGAATGTAAGGTTCTATTTGGTTTTATTAAATTGAATCGCCCAATAATTTATATTATATTATTTTAGATTTGATAAAGACGCATCCACAAAAAAAACATCAAATTTTTCCAGTTGAACTGAGTGTTCCAAAATGATTCACCATTGATCCCAACGTTTTGCTCTTGGAATACCTATTATCAATCTCTACTTTAATTTTTTTTTTGTCTTTAAAATTTTTTTATAATAAAGGTATTATTATTGTCGATAAAAGTTTTTTTAAGTTTTGGGGGGGGGGGGGTGTCCCGGTCGGTAGTCCGACAATTATGGCAGCCCTAATCTACATTGATGTTGGTTGGTATTTCTTTTTTAGTTAGGAACGATGATTTGATGCTGTTAAACATTCATCCTGCGGCACCTACTCTTTCCATAATATCTTCATATTTCCATCTTCCGAAAAAAATTTACTGAATTTCCTTACTTGTTCTATTTTGTTATCTATTTTTATATTATGTTTTATTATTATCCTGCTTATTACCATTATTTTTGTCTTCTGTGTGGTAATTTTCATATTTATTTTCTTTCAAGTTGTTTTGTAGTTCGTTTTCATTCCTTGCTATTATAACCATATCATACGCATAGCAAAATTCTACTACTTTCATGTTTTCCATTTTCCAGCAGCCCACAGAGTATTCTTTTATGTTTTGTCTTACTTCTTTTCTAGCGTCATCTAGTACCAGTGAAAACAATAGCAGACTAAGTACGCATCGTTGTCTGAGTCCGGTTTCAGTTTTAAAAAATCTCGATACTTTATTTCGTGTTCTGACATAATTATTGCTATCTCTATACAGACTTTTAATATTTCTGAAGGTGTTTTCATTAATGCCTTTGTCTTTAAATGTCATCCAGACGTCTTCTCTTTTCACTCTGTCGAAAGCTTTCTCTAAGTCTATGAAGCATAAGTGGATTAGGCAATTTGTTTTCAGTGCTTTTTCACTCAATTGGGTTCCACGGTGTTCTCTGCATCTCCGGCACATCTTTCCTTTTTCTTCCCTCCAGAATTGACTCACTATCACTCATTCCCGCATCTGAACTTTCGGAAGTTTTGGTAATTGGTGGGATGATTAGGTCTTAATGTGCTGTTTTTGAAGTGATATTTTGCGGAAAAAAAAAATTTCCGGAATACTTCGGGGAAAAAAAAAAAACTCAAAAAAAATGTTTTTTTGCGAATATCTGCGTTAACCTAATATGACAGAATTGAATTTATAATAATATTTTTGTATTAATTGAAGCGAAAAGTAGGTACATTTTTCATGAATTCGGACAATCGACCCAATTTTCGGCGCCCTAGCGGCGAAATCGTTCATATCACAAAAAAACTTATGTAAATAAAATTATAGGGAATTTATTTCTCTTTAATTCAATATGATATATTTTTTTAGAATTTTGCAAAAGAATGGACATATTTGCAAAAAAGTATTTGCAGAAGTTCCGGTAAAAAAATATTATTCTCAAAATATCACATCGAAAACAGCATTAGTCACACCACTCAAAACTAGAGATGGGAAAAAAAAAATCGATGTATCGAAAACAGGCGCTGGAATCTTAAAAATTTAATTTTTATTAAAATTAGTACACAAAATATAAGTGCCATCTATTGTGATATAACAATACTAATAGTGTTAGTTCTTATTCTTCTTAGCAGTTAGCAGAATACGAAAAAATAAGGAGAAACTTCTAATTTTTGCAAACAATGCGAACGAACAACGACGCCAACACACTTTTTCTTTTTGAGTCATGTTGACACTTTCCCAGTTGTTATTCCTCCAATCCCTGGATTTTTGTAAGTTGTCATTAGCTATTTTTTATATATTGAAGTTGGCTTTTCCTGAACAAAATGATCAAAAGCTTCAATTAATCGGTAAAAGTAATTAGAATTGAAAATCTATTTCCGCCTAAACCAAAGGAACAGATTTTATTTCAACTTCAAAAAGTATAAAAATAATTGTGTATGACAGTGTTATTTTTATGTTAAATAATATAAAATTAATATTAAGATTACTATATTAGTATTGTAATAAAATCCAATATTTCATTTTAGAAATGTAAAAATAGTAAGGTCTGTTCCTTTGGTTTAGGCGGAACTAGATTTTCAAATCTAGTTTGTTTTACCGGTTGATAGAAGCTTTTGATCATTTTGTTCAGGAAAAGTCAACTTCAATATATAAAAAAATACCTAACGACAAATTACAAAAATAAAAATTGCGGTTAGTTTCGCCTAATTGTTTGGAATAGACTGTAGGTACAAATTAGGATTATTATATTGGGTATAATAATATTAATGTGAAATTAATTACTATTAAAAAGGAATATTTCTATTGCAAAATGTAATAAATGCTTTTTGTGTATTATGTGTTACTTTTTTCGTATTTTATCGTTACATTATTAAATAAAACCTATATAATATAAATAAATAGCTTTTTTACTTGCCCGACCTTAATATATAAGGGGCAAGTATTGTAATCGCGAAAATTTTCGATGTCGAGATTTTGACTGATGACCACGTTTCATGGTCCAGGGAATCCAAAAAACCTATTTTCGAAGTGCCGTCCGTATGTGTGTGTGTCTGTGTGTGTGTGTGTGTATGTATACACGATAGCTCAAGAACGGTTCAACTTAGAAAATTCGTTTTGGTACTAAAAAATTCTCCTATCAAATGGGAAGATCCCTATTGTTTTTTATAAAGATCGTTTGAATAGAAATGGATGTTTACTCGTGTCGATTTTAAGATTTTTGCGAATATTTAGCAACAGAAAAATATTTCGCAAAAATTTATTGAACAAAAGTTACTATAAATGCAATAACTAATAACTTTTATTTGAGACGTTTTTTGATAAAACGAAAAATTTTGAAATTTTTTTGTAAAATTATTTAAAATTATTTAAAGTCTCAATTTTTTCATACTTATATGTAACGTTCCCATGGTCAAAATAATTAATTCGTAACTAGTAAAGCAAGCCTTGGACAAAAATTTATATAGAACATAATTTGATGTATTTTTGAAGATTTATCTATATATATATAAAAAAAAAAAAATTAAATTAAATTTTCTTTTTTATTATTATTTTTTTTTTTTGGGAGGGCAAGTCTAGCTGAGGTTTCCCTTCGCCACTGGTTTAATATTAATAAAACATCGATGTTTCCGATACATCGATGTTTTTCCTTCGATGTTTTTTCAACATCGATAGTAAGCGCATCGATCTTAACATTGATGTTAAACATCGATGTTTTGCCTTCGATGTACAACCCTACTCAAAACCTATTATTCACACCAATTTCTAAAATCCCGCTTGGACTACCGCGGACCAGCAATACAGTCTACAGTATAAGCCGTTTGTCCTAATGTTACCTCAGGAAAGACGCAATGATGATGATGATGAAGAGGACTATTAGAATCAACACACGAACTTGTTCTTAAAGTAATGGAAATCGGTTTGCCTGATCGTACCTTAATATGTACGTATCAAACATGCTTAAAGCAATATTGAACATCCTTTAAAATCCCGGCTGTTTCCGGTCAGTGTAATCACTTGAAACTTTTGAAATTCTTGAACATGTTAGAGTTTGTGGATCGGCATGTAGCAGGAAACCACCAAGTCTAGACCAAACATTAGTCACAAACATTACCTAATTGCTTTTAATGAAGGGTTAATCTCCGATATTGATTGTAGAAAGTTTACGGAGAGATGGAGCTAGTCTCGGAACAGAAACTCTCTACTGTGTATTCGCTCGTGTATAATTTATGCACATAATTATTAAGCAAAGATGTGTGATAACGTTGTGATCGCTTATTTGGAAACACTTTCAATTTGATAAGTCAACGGATGCATGCAATTTGCTAAGACTACACTTTATATATCAGAAAAGTATTAGCCATGGTATTTATGAGTCCAAATAAATTTATTGAGAATTAGGATTTACATCCATATTCCATTCTTATTTGCATCCTGAAGAAGGATGTAAATTTCGATCGCTGATATCGATATTTAGCAGTGGCGCAGCCAAGAGAGAGGCTGACGGGCCTGGGCCCCTCCCAGGACCAGCAGATTACACGGCGCTGCTCGGAGAGTTGATGATAAAATTTGTTAACCACAACAGTAGTTAATTTTTAAATTACTTCATTGTTAACAATATTGCTCCAACAAATATGCTCCAACGAATTATATGAAGGGGAGCGTTGATCCTTTTTCCCCCTGACACATCAACTAAAATATTCGCCCAGTCAAATGATAAAACTATTTTAAACAACTAATTACTCGATTCAGATAAGATAAAGTGGAAATCTGACTTCGGTATAGCCTTCAGAATGTAATTTTAAAATAACACCTCAAACATGAAACAGAGTAAAAATAGTAGAAATATAATAAAGAGAGTAGTTTTGGAGACAATCGCGCTCTTAAAATCGGTATTTGGTTTTATTTTGTAGATAAATGTGAATATCAATATCTTCTTAGATATTTTTGAAATTATGATGTTTTACACACAAAAAGAACTGGTATAAGTTGTACTGAACAACAGTGGCGTATTCAGAGAGAGGGGGGGGGGAGACTTCAAAAATATATCCCGCGAATATAAATAAATATGTATTTATGTAATAATAATAATAATAATAATAATTTATCGAAGAAAAAATCAAGTGAAAGTTTTTGATACATGGATTAACAATTACATGTTTTTATCAACAAATAATGAAATTATTATTTGATATAAACATCAATATCCAACAGGGGTGTCGAACTGATTTGGGTCGCAGTCTATTTTACATACAAAATGAAATGCAGTGACGGAACTTTAAATATCCCGAAGGGTTTCTTGACATTTTTTTATAAACAGAAAAGGGGAAGAGAGTATATTTTACATGTTTAAATATATTTTTCCCCTAAATAAGTGATTTTGATTACCGCTTCAGGGGCCACAAAAAATGAGGTTGAGGGCCGTATGTGGCCCGCGTGCTCTCGAAATTTGATTCGGCCCTCCCCAAGACAAAATCCTGGCTGCGCCACTGGAAGAGAATATGATGAATTAACGACGGGGTAGAAACCCAGTATGGTATCTGCGCCGCATATTTAAATGAAAATAATGTTTGTTTTTCCTTTTGCGATGCGAACATAATGTAGCACTAGGTCATACCAATATAGAAAAATAAAATTTCTGTACATTGACTACTTTACAATTTGGCAACTAACTAAAATGGCCACCAGTCGCTAACGTATAAAACTGAAATCCTGTATTTATGTTGCCTCATGCTGCATTAAACTGATGGTGCAAAATTTTATAGTTCATTATATAAAATACATACTCGTAAATACGTATAGGAAAATTTTGATGATATCTAAAAACGCCATCAAACACTATCGGTGTTTATGACAACGTCCAATAATTCTTTCCGCCATAATATGCGACTGTAATCTCTACTCCTGCATCATACGTTTCCGATATAAAAATTTATTGCAAGGAAGAAATTGTGTGCAGACAATGGTAAAATTATTTATAAAGTTTAATTTCCCATGGAACATATTAAGGTGCAGAATGTCCTTATGGTTTAAAGGAAATTCTAAGACAATGGTACCAGTATCCAATTGAAAACATTTATTATAGATTTTTATGGGCTGTTGAAATGCAACTAGACATTTTAAAAGTTCACTTTTCGGTATCAAACAAGCTTATTAAGAAGAAAAGAATGGCTTTATTTCAATTCCAGACTAATTTATTTTTTATTTAGTTTGGAAACAAAGTACGTCGAATCTGTGATCGTGTTTAAACCAATGGCAAATAAAGTAGCTTTCAGAAGGGGGGGGGGGGGGGAGGCACAGCCGTATAGTTCTAATTAATTCCTAATACAAAACTAACAATCTGAAAGAAAATTAGTAAGAATCTATACAATTGCAGCGAATTTTTATCTATCCAATAAGATATTTTTAATTGTAAAAAAGTATATTAAAACACGAGCTTCATAAGACATGCCGCATCTACATTCGTCGAGGGTAGAATATGAGCAACGTTTCTTCAAATAGTGTATTTATAATAATACTACGTGTTACATTTCGGTCTGCAAGACAGCCCTCATCAGCAGCAGGTCTCTCTGTTGATCAAAACTGATCAAAATCCAACAAAAATATATGTAAAGAAAATATATTATTTGTTGATTCTATTTTAATATTTTTTCCAAATATTATTCAATTTAATAAAAAATTGATGTGAAGTGTGAATTTTCACACATTTCAGGGTTTTGCAGGTATTTAGTAAGTGAATGATGATTATTTGGGATGCCAAAACAAATTTTATATTAAAATATTTTTTTTGTTAATTTTAATTCGAATGCCTAATACCATTATTTAGGTTTCTAACATTATGCAGTATTTTTTTTTAATAATAATAATAATAATAATAATAATTTTATTTAGTGCTTGTACAAGTTTTCACACGTTTACACCAGTCAAAGATCATACATAATTATTCGAAATATAAATTGAAATATAAATTATAAAATTACAATACAATTGCCAGATGGGTAATTAAACAGAGAAGGATTTTTAGTATTTGCTCCAATCAATGCTGTAGTACTCATCAGTGCTGTACAGACAGTTTTCAAGAAAAACCTCTAAGTTTTTTCTTGAAGGTCCTGTTATTAACATTTCTGACAGCAGAAGGCAAATAATTGAAGAAACATGCAGCCGAGTAAAGACCGTTTTTTGACTTCTCAAGTCTTATTTTAGGGAGACGAATATTGTCTTTAGAGCGGACATTATAAGAATGACTTGAGGAAACGGTGACAAACTGGGCTGCGTTTTCTTTAACATACACCAGGCAGATATATACAAATAGGCTGTACACTGACATTATTCTACATTTTTTAAGAAGTTCCCGGCAGTGGGTTCTGGAGGGGACATTATTCATAATTCTAAGAGCTCTTTTTTGGATTATGAAAATGCGGTTGATCGATGAGCTTACTCCCCAATGGACTATACCGTAAGACAAACGAGACTGGAAAGCGGCAAAATAAAAAATACGTAAAGTCTCGAAAGAGACCGAAGTTTTGAGCCTGACAAAAGCGAAGATAGATTTCTTCAGGGAGATGGCTAAATTGCTGATGTGCTGGTGCCAACTGAGTTGACCGTCTATATATATTCCTAGGAATTTAATAGGATCACCGTACTCAAAGACTTCGTCGGTGTTGCGGTTTAGGGAAAAGATAATTTGCTGGGTCTTGCTGGCATTAAGAGTTAATTTGTTTGTAGTAAACCAGTTTTTTACTTTCCCTAGGGCAGTTTCTGAAATGTCGAGTAACTCTTTTACTGATGTATTACTTGTTAATATTGTGGTATCGTCCGCATAAAGTATTACATCCGCGGAGTTATCGAAAAAGATATTTGGAAGGTCGTTAATAAAAACGATGAAGAAGAGAGGTCCTAATATTCCGCCCTGACAAACTCCGTACTCAACATTTCTCGTTGATGATTCGGTGTCGTTGAACGAGACAAATTGTGACCTGTTAGAAAAATAAGATTTAAGAAGCTCGTATGCAGTACCACGTATGCCATAACATTCAAGCTTGTCCAGCAGGATTTTGTGAGGGACACAATCGAAAGCCTTAGAAAGGTCACATAATGTGGCCTGTGATTTCGTATGATTTTCAAGGCTATCAGTTACATAGTTAACGAGCTCCGTAATGGCATTTAACGTAGACATGTTGGGTCTGAAGCCGAATTGGTTTTTAACAAGAACATTTTTTTCCGTGAAAAAGTTTATTAATCTATTTTTAAGAATCTTCTCTATAGTATAATAATCTTTAATAATCTATTAATAATCTTTATATAGCAAGGTTCATTAAGAATTTTAAAAATTGCGCCTATGGCTTCCATTGGTTGTTATAAGTTCCGCCCCTCTGATTTCGTGTACATTGAAACAGAATTAAACTATAATTTAAACAATTTCCACTGGTTATTAAATTTACGCTTTTAAAAGTTAAATGCAACATTTGCCAAAATATAACTAGAATTTTGAAAATATAATTTAAACAATATAAAAATTAAAAAAAAAAAAACAAAAAATAATATTGTCTCTTCTCGCAAGGTTCGATCCCTTTCGGATCGAGTTACGTGGGCGAAACGCCAGCATCAAATCCACTACACCAGCATACACGTTCCATTGTAGCGTGTTACAGAGATATAACTTGTGTACATTATTAGCCAAAAATCACAAAAAATGCGTTTTTTTCCAAAAACGTAATCCGATCAAAAATTCCTGTTATACTATTCCGATTCATACCAATGTACATTACTTAGAATTTTTTCAGATTTTTAGTTTAAACCATCTGGGCTACAGGTGAAAAAAAAATTTTTTTGCACAATTTTGGCAAAAATCGCTTCAAAATAATTTATTTTGCAAAAATAAAAATTTGATCGTTAATCCAAGTACCAAGGGCTTTCATTTGATACCCTACTCAGAATTATAAAAAAATATATTTTTTTTTCGATGAGCACATATTTGTTTATATTTTTAGGGGGATATGTTTTTTAGATGTTTTAGTATTTTTCCTATGTGCGGGTCAAAGAGTTGTATAAGCATGCCAAATTTCAACTCTCTAGCTTTAGCCGTTTGGCTACAATTTTTACCGAACAGACGGACAGACAGACAGACAGACAGACGACAAAATGACGGTATAAGGGTTTTTTGGTCATACCTACAAAACCTTAAAAATACAGAGTTGCCGTGGCTCCGTGGTAAGACGGTTGCCTACAGAGCACAGGGACGCAGGTTTGAATCCCCCTCCACCTCCTTCGGATTTTCATCTTCCGATATTGTGCAGTCAGCTCTGGGCCCGACTCATCCTCAAGTATATACTACTTAAAATGAGTACCTGTTTATACAGAGATAATAGAACCGGTCGAAACGCCAAACTGACCAAATGGTATTTATATCTATGGCCGATGGTCTAGAAACGGAGAATTTACCTTCTCTACCCCAAACCGCCTATCTAGGCGTTGGGAACCTATTATTTTTATTTTATTTTATTTTTTATTAATACAAAATAAACTTCTTAATCTGGACTTATTTACCTGGTAGAATTTGCTTGCGAGCACGAATTTAGCGACTCGAGGGGCGTCGGCATTATGTGAAGAGGTTTTTTTCATTTATTTTACCAGTTCAGTACAAGTAATACTATTCATAGTTTAGTTATAAGAAAGTCTTTCAGTTAAATGGTCACGATTAACAGGAAAATTTAGAATTTTTAATTGTTGTAAACTTTATTTAGCAAAAATTTGAATATAATAGGCAGCAGATTTCCAAAATAAACACCCGGCAAGGTCCCACCAACACTCCCATCACCCATGCCGACCATAACCCCGTCACCAACCATCCACAAACAGCGGAGGCGCTAGACCAATCGTGTACGTCGGCGAAATTAGCTTTGCAAGGCCCCTTTCATTTCTCATTTAATTTTAAACACATATTTATATACACTTAATTTTTGTATTTACACTTATTTGTTCTTAACACTTAAATATTAATTTTCATGTTTATCAAATTAAATTAATGATTTTAAAGTTTTAGGTCAAATAAACGTTAAATTAAATAAGATGAATTATACTTAAATTTATGAGTACTATATGAGTTTTATTGTTAATTATGAATTAATACCAAAAATTACACGAACAAACACAAATTAAAAAAGGCGAAATTTTCTGCTTTTAGCCTCACTGAATCTTTTCAAAATTGTGTCATAACTAACACCAGCCGCTGTTTCAGCTTCAATTGACAAAACTGATAACGCAGATAGTCTTTCTTGGTTCATCGTGCTTCTTAAGTAGGTCTTAATCAGTTTTAACTTTGAGAAGCTTCTCTCAGCAGAAGCTGTACTTACTGGAATTGTGCCATTTTTATTAGAAATTATTTCGAATGGGAAATCTTATTTTTCAATATTTGCGGACCCGATTTTCATTTTTAAACAGTGAATTTTGAATTTATAAGTTGTTATGCACAATATATAGAATAAGATTAATACTTGGAAAACGTTATTTATTTAGAGTCGAAGTAATAGAATCCAATGATAAAAACGACAAATATACAAATAAGCATATTTTTGTCCAACAAAGCGAAATGAGAAATGTAAAAATATCATAAGTCATAATTAATATATAATCTTTAAACTTTTAATAACTTGTAAAATTTTTGCGAGGCCCCCTCAAGCGCGAGGCCGTCGGCAGTCTCCGACGTCGCCGACGCCTAACGCCGCCGCTGCCCACAAACTTACAATACGTACGTACTGCATTGCAGGTCCGAAATGATCCAAGCCGAAGCCACAGCCAGCCCAACAAAATTATCACCGAAATCCCAGCGGACATCCCACCCAGAAACCCACCACCTAGATAAATTTAGATTTGACATTTAATATTTTCCTTTTATTCGCTTTCGTCTTCACTTTCAGTATCTGATATTAGAATGTCTTGAGGTAAAGGTTTTTTCAAGCGATTGTTTACAGTTTTTTCTCAAAATTTTAGCTTTTCCGCGTTGTCACAAAGGGGTAAATTAAAAAGAATTTTTTCGCATTTTTTTATAAATTCACCTATATATAAAATTCCAAGTTCTTGGTGGAGTTGAGTAGTATACGAACCAAGGGGCGTTGCAGGATATTCGTAGTATTTTGTTCTGTAGAATTTGTACTTTTTTTATTAGAGTTTTTGACGCTGTTCCCCATATAGTACATACTATACGATAAATCGAAATCTAAAGTGGTCCTTGATACAAAATAGGCTAATCAGATCAATTCAGTAAAAAGTTACTGTGTAGTAACGTTACTACAAGATAAAATATTATAAAAAGTATAATGACTTTCATTCGTGATAGTAACTGACCTTGCTCATAGTGACAAATTTAGTTACTATGATCATAGTAACTGAGTTACAGAATTGGTCTGATAGAGTCTTTAGTAAGGACTACTGTGTTAGATGATCTGTCTATCCTTTGGTGTGTTTTCTGAGATCATACTTTCCTTTTTCTTCCTCATCACGTGTGCAATTCACTGTATCCCACTGCTTCGAGAACAGTGCTTTGATATATCCATATGTATAAAATATTTGAAAAAATAAATGTAAAAATATGATTCGCGGAAGGAATTAGAATTGCAGCCTTCCAGATGTGGAGTTAGACAATGGCGTTGCTCTGTAGCGGCACATATTAAGGATTCAGTCGGTGTATACGATATACACGTGTGTTGTGAGATTGAAGGATCGCACCGCTCTTGCTGGGAGGTCTTGCGCTTCTTTGCATACCGCTCACAACGGCTTATCTCTCCAGAGCAGATAATCAGAACACGTGTGTATTAGATGCCCTCGACAAGATGGACTGCAAAAATTAGCGTTATTTCTAGAGGCTAAAATACAATTTGACACCAACAAAAATAGTGTACAATTTTTCAGTACTCTGGCACAATGAAAATATAACAAATTGCGTTCTTGTCATCGAAGTTTTCAAAACGTACGAAGGTTAATTGTTATGTTTTTACAAACGAACACTAGATGGCAATATTGAAATGTGTCATTACTTTATTCCTAAAATTTGACAGTTACTGAAAATTTAGTTTGTTGACAGTAAGTGTTAAAAAAACAAGTTTGTGAAAAAAATTAATATTACTCGTAAAGGTTTTCGTTGGATGATTTTTTACGATTTTACTAAAGTCCTAACTCAACAACAATGCATAGATTCGCTTCATTCAACTTTTGGTAATGAAGCACCATCAGAAAACACTGTTTACAATTGGTTTGCAGAATTTCGTCGTGGTCGTGCGTCCGTTAGTGATGAATCTCGTGAAGGTTGACCAAAATCGGTTGTGACTCAAAAAAACATCAATGCTGTGCGCAAAATGATTGAAGAAGATGAGCATGTGACTTAGCGTAAGATATTAGCGTAATGCATCCTTTGGCATATCGCAGACTGAAATACATTCGATTTTGAGTGAACATTTAGCTGAGAAAAAGATCTGTTCCCGATGGATTCTGTATAATTTGACCGATGCTCAAAAAAACGCTCGTGTTGATTGGTGTAAGGGAATGCTAAAAAATTCAATCTAGGCATTGCAAAATCAGTATACAACATCGTTACAGGTGACGAAACTTGAATTTATTCATATGAACCGGAAACTAAGCAACAATCCACTGTTCGGGTCTTCCAATATGAACCGAAACCCACAAAAGTTGTTCGTTCACGAAGCACTTCCAAGAATATGGCCGCTTGTTTCTTCGGTTGAACTGGACATGTCGCAATCATTTCTTTAGAGTATCTGAGAACAGTTAATTCTGTATACAACAATTTGTTTGCCAGAAGTCATCAACAAAATCAGGAAAAACAACCAAAAACGTCGCATCATTCTTCATCATAACAATGCAAGCTCCCAAAGAGCACGTCAAACAATTGATTATTTGAAGGTGAAAAACATGGAATTAATATCTCATTGTCTGTATTCACCTGATTATCCCCTAACGACTTTTTTTGTTCCCCAATGTCAAACAAAAAACAACGATTATCATCACCTCAAGAAGCTGTTGAATCCTTTAAAAACCATGTTTTTGAGATACCAACTTCAAAGCGGAAAAAATTTTGAAATATTTTGAAAGGAAATAAAACAGTTTATTAAAAAAAGAAGTCATTCTTAGTTTTTGTAAAAACTTAAAAGGTCCTCTTAAAAATCAATATATTACGTTGATTGTTACTACGAAAATTTTTGTCTTTTTTGGAAAAATAAAATAAAAGCCACCAGTGTTAAACATGTTGATATACACAGGTGGTTAATCATACTTTTGATAGTTCTAAAAGGCAATAGATATCTCTTGTAGGTGGATATAATTTTGTGTCAATGTATTAGGTCTAAACCTCTTTTTCATGTAAAATATTTCAGGCCGGAAAATGCGAAGAGATAACGCATTTTAACATATTTTTCAAAGAGACTTTCTCCCCCATTAGAAACATAAATATGTTTATCTTCTCGCGTAATAAATTTCAAAACAACAGTTAATATGAGGGTGGCAAACAAAGATTATACACATAAGTATCCTTTTGCCCGTTTATATATTTTCAAAGCGGATAAACAAACATAATAACAGCAAAGGTAAGCTCATGTAATATGCTTGACAAATACATTTGATTCTACACTTAGAGATGAGACCTACCGAAATAGCTGTTAGGAGCATTTAGGTTTAATCTAAAGTTATGGAAAACTGTTATATAGTCAACAGATATCTTGTATTATTGCGTTTGATTCCATTTCAGAGTCAACTTTTCCTAAAATAAAAATATTTAAAATAAGGACAGATAACAAAAAAAAAAAAAAAACTTGTATTAGATGAGTTACGTTCGTAGCAGTGGTGGTGCTAGCGGGGGGTACGGGGAGGCCCAAGCCCCCCTTAAAGTTGATCTGGCCCCCAGTTGCCCCCCCCCCTGTAATTGCTTGGTGAGGACCTTTGTTTTGGTCATTACTTGTATTTTCATATGTAAACGATAAAAAAATATTTCCTGCCCCCCCCCCCAAATTTTACTCATTTTTTTCTCTCAATTTTGTAAATGATGACTGAAAAATCGTAAGAATTAAAATACCTCTTCTTCTATGTATTCCATACGTTGTGGAAGAAAAGGGCGTGGAAGAAAGGGGAGGGGAGAAAATTTTTGGAAAATGCATTGCATTTTTTTGCATATTTATGTCTTTGCGACTGGCTTTTTCAGTGACTGCCTACGTGTATGTACATGTGTAGTGCGAAGAAATATTAGTTTTAATTTGTAGATTACTATGCCTCTTTATAAGAAAGTAATTTATTTTTTTGTGTTGGTTTTTTAGGAAAATAAAATTAGTAGCCCTTCGGGATTTTTGTAATTCTGTCGCTGCATATTATTCTTTTGCTTGAAAACTAGCCCTTGATCCAGATGAGATTGATCTACTCTACGATATTGATATAAATATCAAAGATGAAAATTTCATCCTTTCCTGATAAAAAGATATGTGATTGTTAAGCCACGTATCAAGATAGTTTCATTTGATAACCCTCAAAATTTTACAAACAAAGGATTCTATAATCAAACCTACGAAAACAAAAATCGTAGAGACCATAGGACATTCATTTTACATTAATTTCAATACTAATCCTAATAATCTATATGTTGTACAACGTCGTGATTTTACAACATGATTATTTTAAATTTTTAAAATTTTCATTTCACCGGTCTTTAATGGTCTTTAATGGGAGGCGCGTGCCCTCCCCCCCTGAATACACCACTGTGAGGAAGTAATGGTATCCGGCTTGGTCAGAAATTAAAACAATATTTTAACTTTGCTAACATTTCGATTTTAAATCATCAGAGCTGTAAGCATTGCGTAGATATAATTTGTTACAATTTTTGAAAGTTAATAATTAAAATTTGTACACAATTATCAATATCAAATTACAACTAAATAGTGATAATATAAAAAAATTCTACAAATGAAAATAAAAATCAAGTTTAATATTTCTTGTCTTGTAGTTGATAATCAAGTTTTCTAACATCGAAAACTGTTCCTGTTGTCGTAAAATAAATTCGTTACACCGTTTCCGATAAAAAATAAATTGATATTCCCTCAGTGAAATATTTAGAGCGATCTGGTGTAAAGTTACCGGCAAATCCCGGAGTATGCATGATGGCTTTAGTGTCATTGTCGAGTATAGAATGCATGAAAGTTTCCCATATCGGCAATAAAGCGATCTGCAGCCATCTTCCGGGCAATCCAGGCACATGCCAGCACCATCCCAAACTGCTTCATATCACCTATTCCGAGATAGTTTATGTCGCATTCAACTGTTCCGATTGAATTGTTTAGAACCTTCATGCAAAATCGAACATTTTTAAGACTTGGATACGTGTTTGGTCGAAAATATTATATAAGGATATAACAGGGGTCGGCAACATATGGTTCGTGAGCCAGATCTGTTTCTTTGAGTCTCCAAATATGGGTCTTTTGATTCTTGTAAGAATGGCAAAATTTGATATGTATCCACTACCATAAATTAATTTGTTGTTAATTGGTAATCGCACTGGCGTTGGCATACCACATGCTTGCTACGTTCTCGGTCCATCTGCACATGGATGGTTTTATTCGCCTCACCAAACAACGCTCGTGCTAATTAACATTTTCTTTACGGATTCGAGTCGTGGATGATGACAGAAAAATTAAATAGCAAATTAAGAACTTGGTTTGTCTGCGGAAGAGATCTCCGAAATGTTTACTATTTTTTCTGAGAATTGTCCAAGTCGGAGCACAGTGTTTCGTGGGTATAACAATTTCAAGGAGAAATTTTTAACCTAGATGATGATGCTCATTCAGGAAGGCCCCGTGAAACAGTTACTCCTGTAAATATTATTGTTGTTAAAAAACTGCTCGATAAAAATAGGCGATTACATACAGGCATAGGAGTCTTTGTACATTAATGCACCAGCTCTCCGTTCAATTCTTTGCGACCATCTGGACGTTAGGAAAGTTTACACGCTATGGGTACCCCACAACCTGACTGAGGCACAAATAGCAATAAGAGTTAAAAGGTGTCGGAAAATGTTAAAAAAAAATTGAAATGGGACACTCGAAATACATTGTGAAAGGGGACGAAACATGGCTTTATTATTATGATGTGCCATCAAAGTTAAGAAACAAGATGTGGCTCATTGAAGATGGAGAAACTCCAAACGCAGTAAAATAATCAAGATCTGTGAAAAAGAAAACGTCTTATTCATCGGTAAGCGAGAGCTTATTACGAGAATTGTTCTAGAAGAGCAAAAAACAATTACGGCCAAGTGGTACATTTAGTTTTATTTATTTATTTATTTATATAAGAGACACAGCAGAAGCCGAGGCTTGTAACGCTGTGTATAAATAACAAAATACAATATTAAACATACATGAAACTCAAAGTAATAATAATAATTATACCGTAAAAAGAAAAAATTAATACAAAAAATAAATTTGAGAACAGAGAAGACAATCAATAAAAATAAAACAAATAATTCAAAAAATAATACATTTTATCAATTACATAGTAAAACTTGATCTAGTCTATTTTTGAATATATTAATACTAGATGCTGACACAGCATCACATGAGAGAGAATTCCACCGATCAAAAATTCTATTTGTGAAGAAGTTCATATGACTGTTGCGAAATGAAGGATTTTTTTTAACTTAAACTGGTGTTCTGTTTTCTTTAGTTGATTCAGTCTCTTCAAAACTTACACCCACATTCAAGCTTGCATGAAGGTAATGCACCCGAGTATCGAGCTCAACTAACTAAATAATTTTTGAATAATTCTGGAATACAAGTGTGAAAACATCCTTCGTATAGTCAAGATCTTGCTCCTTGTGATTTTGGACTTCCCTTCTATCAAGGATAAGCTTAAAGGCCGCAATTTTAAGAGCGATGATGAGCTTCTAGCAGTCTGGATCCAAACCTGTGCAGAAGTACCAACTAAAAAGTTGGAAGACATTTTTAACACGTGGTTTATACGTATGAGGAAGTGTATTGAACGAGATGTGAGGCACTTTCAAAAAGTTTAAAAAATAA
The DNA here is from genome assembly GCA_963971575.1 of Liopterus haemorrhoidalis. Taxonomy (NCBI): domain Eukaryota; kingdom Metazoa; phylum Arthropoda; class Insecta; order Coleoptera; family Dytiscidae; genus Liopterus; species Liopterus haemorrhoidalis. The sequence continues at coordinate 14,721,461 of OZ020613.1, read as the reverse complement.
GCCCGCATCTCAAAACTTTCCTAGCGCTCTACGTATAGGAGTGGTAGGGTTTACGAAATCCATAATGTGGTTTTGCAATCACCTATATTTTAATAGTCCTTTTAGACTGGTAAAAACTGTGAGGTTGCTAGTTCAAATCCCCGTTGGTGATATTTTTGGGCGAAAATAATACGTTAACATAACTCCAATTTTCACCCCTCATCCAGGCGTAGGAGCTCGCCCCCTGCATCGGCGATTAGTCTCGTCGCAGAAATAGGCCAATATAAAATAAATAAAATAATAAATAAAAAAGAATAGTCTCTTTTCGAGACCCCCCAACTCCTTCGGATTTTTTTCTTCCGAAAAAGTGCAGTTAGTTCTGGGGTTGACTCAGCGTCAAGAATTTCATACGAGGGATATTCAATAATTAAAGAAACAAATTGATGTAGAAAAAAAAAAAACTGTTTGTAGGAGGAGTTTGGTACTTTCATGACTTTAGGTTGGCATCACTGGGATGAGCTGAGAACACCTGACGGATAAAAATTGATTTGTTTATAACCTCAAAATTGCATTTAACGAGGGCGTGTCTGCTTGAAGTTTCCACATTAGTTGAACAACGTTCAGTGATCCGGTTCTTGGTTTCTGAAGATGAAAAACCGGCTAAAATCTTTTCTCGAATGATTTTACAGTATGGTGAAAGTTTTATGAATCGCGGAAATTTTTATAAGTGGGTAGAACAGTTCAAAAATAGTCGAACCTCAGTGACTGACGAGCAACTTTCTGGCCGGCCAGTTGAAGTGTCAACTCCTGCGCTTGAAACCCGCATTGACGACATTATTTGTGAAGACCGACGTATTACTGTTGAAGATATGGCAAAACAATTTTCAGTAAGTGTTGGCACAGTTCATCACGTTATCACTGACAAGTTCAAGTACAGCAAAACAATTGCAAGGTGGGTCCCGAAATAGTTAACGAAACAACACAAGGAAACAAGACTCAAAGTGTGTACAGACTTGAAAGAACGCTATGAAAGGGAAGGTGACCCTTTTCTGAACAAGATTTTAACGTGTGATGAAACTTGGGTTCACCATTTTGAACCAGAGTCCAAAAGACAAAGCATGGTATGGAAGCACACCAGCTCACCTGTCTGAAAGAAATTCAGAACGCAAGCATCAGCGGGAAAAGTCATGTTGACCGTCTTTTGGGATGCCCGAGGAGTCTTCTTTTGTGATTATTTTGAAGATTAGCGTACAATAAACAGTGATTACTACTCAGACATGCTAATGAACAAAGTAAAGCCAGCATTGAGAGAAAAACGTCGCGGACCTCAAAGAAAAGGCGTGATATTGCTGCACGACAATGCTCGCCCTCATACCACCAGGCTAACCCAAGAAACCATTGAAAAATGGGTTGGGAGACACTACCTCATCCTACCTGCAGCCCAGATTTGGCTCTCTCTGATTTTCATTTGTTTGGAGGCATTACGAGAATAGTACTGGAAAAAAGTTCAGCGACAACGAGGAAGTCAAAGAATTTGTGGGAAACTGGTTCAAACAACAAGACAAAGATTTCTTTGCATCAGGTATAAAAAAACTAGTTCATCGTTGGGACAAGTGTATTAATATTCGTAGGGATTATGTTGAGAAGTAGTAAAAGTCTCATTTTGTAAAAATACACAGTTTTTTTCTATATCAATTTGTCTCTATAATTATTGAATGTCTTTCGTTCTTAAAATGAGTACCTGTTTATAAAGGAATAATTGAACCGGTAGAAACGTCACAATGACCACGTGGGTTTAATATCTATGGCCGGCGGTCTAGAAGCCGGTGTTGGGATCCTCTTTTTTTTTTATTTTTTAATGTCATTTTTAACTCACAGCTTGTCTGTATATAACTTACTCCCATTGTTTGGAGATAATGCTGACTTTTTCCGCCAAAAATCATCAAAAACAAGAGTAACATTATTGATGTTAGTGTAGTGTAGCGTGTAGTGATGCATTTAAAAGCAGGTCCGATGCAATTACAAATGGCTGTGTTATGGTGCATTTTTTTCCGAAGCAATAACATAACGAGCGTGCGGAGGGCTGTGCGGGGTTAAGAGAGGAAGAGGGGCATAGAGAGTGAGAGGGCAGTGAAGGGTAGACAGACGAGAGCCCGCGGGAGGATGTCTGGCCGCGACCGGCCCGACACAAGCGGAGAGAGACGAACCATCCGACACCAGCAGATATTGTAAAGTCTGGATCGACAAGCTTACTAGGATTACTAAGGATTATAATTTTATAAATTATAGATCATAGACGAAGTTACAAAAATAAACATTTCAATTTTGCGTTCTCGGCCTTTTTGCGCATGGACGGTTTTATTCACCCCACCCCAAGAGCGAGCCTTCTTTAAATTTATTGACATTGTCTTCAAGTATTCTCATTGACTGTTCCCCATTGCTCGATTTCTTTTCCATCAGAATTCCTTCCTACCACATTAGAAATAATAATTTCCTCTTAGTTTCCTACGAAAGCACAAACTATGCTTCGAATTCACCCGTTTCTTGTTTATCTGAATTATATAATTCATATCATTGCAACCCCAACTTTCCTGACCTATTCAGTACTAATATATCAACATTTAAAAAATTTGCTCTTCGTTGTTTGTAACGTCTACCAAGCTCTCTTTTTCTGTTTTCTTTATTTACTACCGTAAGGATTCACTTATAACTGCACTTTGGGCAAGAATATTGTAAAAAGTTATTAGTGTATTACTATACATACGTATTTACTATTTATGTTAGTTAAATTTATTTAATAATTGTAATTTATGTAAATAGTGCCATCCTATTATTGGGACCGTCCTGTTGGTGTGGCCAAATAAATATAAATAAATAAATAAATAAATAAATAAATAAATAAAAAAATAAATAAATAAATAAATAAATAAATAAATAAATAAATAAATAAATAAATAAATAAATAAATAAATAAATAAATAAATAAATAAATAAATAAATAAATAAATAAATAAATAAATAAATAAAGTAAAGCCGCATTCCGACCTCTTTAAATTAACGAGTTATAGACAGTTCGTTGTGTCGCTCTGAGTTATGCTTTAATGCATTCTTTTAACGTTCCATGTACCATTCACATCTGTTATAAATTAGTACGTTACGAATAGCCCTCCATCTGTAAATTTTGAAACCAACTATTTAGCTTCGTAAAATATTTTATATGTATTATCGTTCTTATAATTCTGTTGTCTTAGATTTTAACTACCAAATTATATACCATATTTACTGTCCGTCTTTGTAATTTTGAGCAAGATTGTTAATGATGACATTATGTTAGGTTATGTAAAGGCATTCGATAACTACGGTGTCACTGATAGAATGCGATAGCCAATGTGTTTACATGTCTCATTAAAACATCTCACTATAGTCCGTTCAAAGGTTAGAATGCAGTATTGCTCTTATGGCAAATGGGAGCGGTGTTGCCAAATGTTGTAAAAGTGTCAAATGTGTCAATTATAATAATGTGAAAAACTCGTATTTTTTAAAAAAATCAACTCTTATAAAACTCAAAATAACACTCAACAAAAACAAATTACCATTTGTAGAAGAATGCGTCTTCACAGATCAGCACATTTTAAATATGGCAACGTCGACAAGCAAGAAAAGGATAGCGTCATTGTGTAAACCCATTAGAGAGTATGAAAAAGAACTACTCCATATGTCCTGTACTGTAAACTCACCTTTGAACGGACTATAGCTATAAGTTTAGCAAATTATACACAATCCACAACAAACAGCGTATTAAATTTGGAGGTCTGAACGGTTTCACGTTTTCATATAACTTTCTGGTGACAGTGAACAGTCCATAAGATAAAGTGCATAATCTATTGATTTAAGAGCTCTGAATGCGGCTTAAGTGTGTGTTTTTATGTATAACAGTTCTGTAGTTCTTCAGTTGGCTCTTAAGAGGATCCCACTGTACACACAAATAAGTCACTGTTTTTGTAAATAATTCATAAAAAGTACTTTCCAATGTGTACTTCTACACCACTTTGATTTGAAAAAAAGTGTAGTTGAATCTCATAATTGCTTGTGAACGTGCTCCATTGGAAAGAGTATATAGATTGTTTTAAAGTGAATATTGGCTTCCCTTCGGATCTCCCCAGTGAGCCAGTTTCTATTACTGTTAGTATGTAGAGATTGGTTTAGTTGATTCAAAAGTTGTGATTGTGACGATTGTTCACGACAAACAACGGCCAGGGTCATTGAAAATGATCGAACGAAGATGAACAACTGCAAACCCTATTGGACAAAAACCCTGCTCAAACTCTCAAAGAATTGGTTCAACAGCTCGAAGTCGATAAATCAACCCATTCACGACGTTTAGATGCCATGGAAAAGATCCAGAAAGAAGAGAGATGACTGCCACACGAATTGACCGAAAATGCCATTGTCAATCGTTTAAACATCCGGATTTCTTTTCTTGCAAGGCATAAAAAGGAGAGTTTCTTGTGACGTACGGATCTATTTCGACAACCCGAACTGCAAGAAATTGGTTGATCCTGGTCAACCATCAACGTCGGCACCAAAGTGAAACGTTCATGGTCACAAAACAATTTATTTATTTAATTAATTTATTTATTTATTAGGTTAATCGACAGCCATGGGGCAAATTATAGATTAACACATAATTACATATATAATAATATTACATTTATGTACATAAAAATAATAATTATAATAACAATATAATAGTACAAAGGAATGATATATATTAGAGAAAAAAATATAAATATACTTATGTGAGAGAGAAAAAAAGAATCAAATTTAGAAAATTAACTTTACATTACATATAAAAAGAAACTGTGGGAAATGCTAGAAAATAGGGGAATTAGTAGCAAAATAATTAGAATAATACAGAAAGTATATGGAAATAATCGTAATGCAATAATCTATAATAGTCAACAATCGAGTATTTTTAAAACGGAAGAAGGATTAAGACAGGGTGGAGGATTAAGTCCAACGCTGTTTATAACATTTATGGATGAAATTATAAAAAAGTGTAAAAATGAAACAAAAAAGTTCAAGGTTGGATATAGGAATATGCAAATAACCGAAATATCGGAAGGAGTTTTTGCTGACGACGTTGTTATAATAGCAAAAGGACGAAACGAATTACAGGAAAATTTAAATGTATGGAATAGAATATTAAAAGAATACGGTATGACAATGAATAAAAATAAAACGAAAGTTATGGTATTAGGAACAGATGAAATCATAAATATAAAAATAGACAACATTAATATTGAACAGGTTAAGAATTTCAAATACTTAGGAATAGATATAAGAGAGGATGGAAAACAAGAAATGGAGATAAATACAAGAATAGAGAAGACAACAAAACTTTACTTTGACATAAAGAATACACTCATCAATAGGAAAGAAATAACAAGAACCACAAAAATAAACGTATTCAAAGCTATATACAGACCGGTACTGACTTTTGGATGTGAGACCTGGACGCTTTCAAGAAGAGAAAAGAGTCAAATACAAGCTTTGGAGATGAAGTATTTAAGAAGAGTAAAGAGTGTGACTAAGATGGATAAAATCAGAAATACAGATATAAGAAAAGAACTCGATATAGAACCGATTGAACAATTCATAGAAAACCGACAACTGGCCTGGTGGGGACACATGCAAAGACTGCAAGACACAAGACAAGTGAAGCAGATCTGGGAGACCAGAACGTACAGAAAGCAAAGAATAGGAAGACCAAGAAATACGTGGGACAGAACAGTAAAAGAGATAATAGAGAAAAGAGGAAAAACGATTATAGAAGCTAAAAGAATAACAAGAAACAAAAAAGACTGGGCAAAATTCGTACATGAACCCGTACTGTCATAATATAGAAAAGAAGGAGAAAACAAAGAAATACAGCCTACACCATACTATGGTAGAAGGCTTTTAGATATATATATATATATAAAGAAAGAAAATAAGTGAATAAGCGAAAATAAGGTACATAGATACTATAAATTTATTTGGTTCATAATAATAGATTTAAATTGCGTCTGACTGAGAAAATGAATATGTATATCTACAAATGAGAAGTAATTGTTGAAAGTTAACATCATTCTATTGACTACAGAGTTTTTATGAGAGTTGCTATAAAACCTATGTGGTTTAAATGTAGATTTTGTGTTGACACTAGGTACGTTAAAGGTAATTAGGTGAATAATTTTTAATGAAAATAATTTATTATAAATAATTTTGTGTAAAGTGTTCATATCAAAAATAGTTCTCCGCTCGGTAAGCGATTGGAGATTAAACAACTTTAACATAGTCGCATAATCTTTGCACTCAATAGAATATTTATTACAAATAATATAAATCAGTTTTCTCTGAACAGATTCTATTTGGTTTATGGATTTTGTGTATGATGGATTCCAAATTGGTGTTGCAAATTCTAAGTGGGGTCTTACGATTGATTTATATAATAATAAATGTGAGTTAATGTTTTTAAAATGCTCTCTATTTGGTGGGGTATGAAGAGTGTCGTTGTCGTGTATTATGAGCTGTTAAAATCAAATAATCACCACCGAATGTTATCGAAAACAACTGGAGCGTTTGAATGATAAATTGATGCGAAAACGACCATCAATGAGTGATTCTTCTCCATGACAATGCTCGGCCCCATGTTGCTATGGCCGTGAAATAAACACGGGAACTCAAATGGAAGGTTTCTCCGTGCTTAGCGTAATCTTAAGACCTGACCCTAAGCGATTACCATCAGTGATCGATGCAGATCAAATTGACAATATAATTTTACATTTTTTTTGTTCCCCTTTGTTACTGGCCGGATTATCAAGAATTACTGTATTTTTAATAATTTTTGTGTATTTGATAGTTGATCCATGGTTGTGATATCTGTGGTGTTGCATGTGCATGTAGATGAAGCACCTGCTGTCAGTGTTTGTGCACCCCTGTACACTCCAACAGGCGGATTTCTCATCCACTACGCTGCGATCTCCGTCCTTCTCTTCTCCTGCGCACGTACTCGCTAGTTTCTCACTCCGGTCCAGTGTCAGATGGAAAACCATTTCAACATGTCTCCTATACCTCTACCTTATCAAAACTCTATTTGTGATGAGAAAGAAATTGCTTAAATTGTTAAGGGAAAGCCAAAATTGGATATAATTCCATTTTCAATTTTGTATTTAAGATGTTAAAGTTATATTTAGGCATAAAAATTGATGTGAAGTGTAAATTTACACACATTTCAGGGTTTCGCAGGCATCTAATAAGTCCCTGACATGTCTGGGACATTTTTTTATGCTGTAATCTCGTTAAAATGAATAATATTTTGAAATCATTTTTCGTCTGTCAGGCCGCGAACATACAGAAAGCCGGCACCGGCTTTACTGGCAACAAGCGCTGATCTGCCGCAGTATCTGTCCATCTTTTCAAATATAACCGCACTCGCTGTGTACTGGTCGGCGCCGGTTGGTTTCGGCTACCTGCTTACCGAAATGTTTAAGCAGTTTAAGCAGCTTGTTGTCAGCGCCGAAACAAAAAATTATTTTAACAATCATCATCTTCCTTTAATTGAAGAAAAAGGTGGTGGTATTCCCCATTTTTACGTCTCTCTTGATTTATTGCATGTATACCTTATCTTTTTGGTTCCATTTTTAAATATAGTGATTTTGTTAGAAACAACTCATCCAAAGATGAATCAGAACTCGCCATTTTCACTTATTTCAACATATCAGGTCTACAAGTATGAAATGCGGATTTTTTTCAAACCTGCCGTGCAAACAGAGTGTGTAGTTCAAAGTTTTAACACATATGGCGTTTTGTTAAGTTATAATTAAGTGTCAAATGCGTATAGGTTATAATTTGAAACGTGATCATATAGTTTTGTTTTACTGTGTTAAAAATGTCAAATTTTGTGCCAAATAAAGAGCATTCGCGGACAGTACTACTGTTTTGTTTTCATTTGAAAAAAACTGCTGCTGAATCATACCGACTGCTTCGAGAAGCTTATGGTGAATATGCTCCATCACAAGATACGTGTGAACGATGGTTTCGTCGTTTCAAAAGTGGTGACTTTGATCTTACAGACAAAGAACATGGAAAACCTCAAAAAAAATATGAAGATACAAAATTGGAAACATTGCTACAGGAAGACGATAGTCAATCACAAAAACAACTAGCAGAGCAGTTAGGCGTTAGTCAACAAGCTGTTTCCAATCGCCTACGAGAGATGGGTAAGATCCAATAGTCGGCAGATGGGTTCCACATGCATTGAATGAGAGGCAGACGGAAAAACGCAAAAACACTTGTAAAATTTTGCTTGCACGATACAAAAGAAAGTATTTTTTGCATCGTATCATTACTGGCGATGAAAAATGAATTTATTTTGAAAATCCCAAACGCAAAAAATCATGGGTGAACCCAGGCTCACCATCCACATCAACTGCAACACCGAATCGCTTTGCCAAAAAGACAATGCTCTCTACTTGGTGGGACCAAAAGGGTGTGGTCTATTATGAATTGTTAAAACCTGGTGAAACAGTTAATACCCATCGCTACCAACAACAATTGATCGAATTGAACCATTCGCTGCTCATAAAACGACCAGAATACGAAAGAAGACAGCACATGGTAATCTTTCTTTACGATAAAGCTCCATCACATAAGGCAAAAGCAGTTTGCAACACATTGGAGGTACTCAAGTGGGAAGTGCTACCCTATGCCGCTTACTCACCAGACTTGGCCCCTTCAGATTACCACTTGTTCGCATCGATGGGTCACATACTTGCCGAGCAGCACTTTTGTTTATATGAAAATGTGAAAGAATGGCTAGATGAATGGTTTGCGGGGAAAGGGGAAGAGTTCTACTGGCGAGGTATTCACAAATTGCCTGAAAGATGGGAAAAATGTATAACTTCTAATGGAGAATACTTTGAATAAATAAACTTTTACTGTTCTTTTGAGTTTATTGTGTTTTATTTAAAAAAAAAATCCGCATTTCATACTTGTAGACCTGGTATAATTGTGTCAATATACGAAAGAGTAGCCATACACTTTCAAAACTAGCGTTCGCTCTATGCTAGGCCAATATAATTAAAAAATGTACGATAAATAAGAAAAAATAAATAAAAACTTCAATATATAGGTTATGTCATCTGTCAGTGTCACATGTCACTTATCAGCGTTTAGCGTGTGCTCAACCAGTAACCCAGTACGCTTGTTTTCGGTACCGATTGTCAGCGCTGATTTACCAGCTTTCTGTATGTTCGCGGTCTAACGCCGGTTAACTGGAAACGCATGCAATCAGTATTACAGGTGCGCACCCAGAATATTCCTAAGAAGGGCTCAGAAAGCCAAAAAAACTTTTTTTTCTTTCCTTTATAAATTCGAAATTTTCAAGATGAAAGGTAAATAGTCCTTTGACTCGCTTGCATCTTTGATGGTGGATGTTTGTGTTTACTAATGTAAAAATAGTCAAAACGATTTTTTTTTACTGGAGTATAGTCTTGAGGCGCCCCCTGGGTTCACGCCGGCTGTATTTATTATATACACAATTTTGTTACTAATAAGAAATAGTGCTTTGGATTCGTGTTTTGGATTTTCTTATTTTAATTTCTTTTAAACTTTTTCACCTGAGTTAATTCTATGCCTTGAATAAAAATAAATTTAAAAAACCTTCTACCATAAAAGAAATTCTATTTAATTAAACAAATCTAGTCACCAAGGTGTTTTTTTTACTTGTGTGACGTCTCAGAGAAACTCGTCGTCTAGGATAAGACTCAGACCGTCTGTTTGTATCGTTGTTTGCGACGCGTCCTGACGCGTCTTTGAACTAAAGAGCATTGTTAGGTAATGATTTAATATTCATATACCTAATTGCACCATGCAGTCTACACTTTGTGCTTATTGAATTTAAACCAGTGGCGGGAATTCATCAGGGTAAATGGGCTAAGGAACGAAATTTACATATTATATTATAAGGAAAATGAGAAGTACTGTCTTGTGAAAGAGGAGGAAAGGAGAATTATTGTTTTTTTTGCCGATTATATAAGACTAGGATAGATTTCGTAGGAAATATTTTGTTTTCTAATTTTCTTTTTGCAAATATAAGTAGAGTGTGTGCATGACGTTTTTAGGGTTTTGTAGGTATGACAAAAAAACCCTTATACCGTCATTTTGTCGTCTGTCTGTCTGTCTGTCTGTCTGTCTGTCTGTCTGTCTGTCTGTCTGTCTGTCTGTCTGTCTGTCTGTCTGTTCGGTAAAAATTGTAGACAAACGGCTAAACCTAGACAGTTGAAATTTGGCATGCTTATACAACTCTTTGACCCGCACATAGGAAAAATACTAAAACATCTAAAAAACATATCCCTCTAAAAATATAAACAAATATGTGCTCATCGAAAAAAAAAAATATTTTTTTAAAATTCTGAGTAGGGTATCAAATAAAAGCCCATAGTACGTGGATTAACGATCAAAATTTTATTTTAGCAAAATAAATTATTTTGATGCGATTTTTGCCCAAATTGAGCAAAAAAAATTTTGTCCCACACCCTGTAGCCCAGATGGTTTAAACTAAAAATCTGAAAAAATTCTAAGTAATGTACATTGGTGTGAACCGGAATAGTACAACAGGAATTTTTGATCAGATTATGTTTTCGGAAAATAACGCATTTTTTGTGTTTTTAACTAAAATATGTTAACTATTTAATACGTTGTGTAACATACCAGATCAGTAGCTCTCGTGGCGTGGTTGGATTTGTCGTACGCTTAATAATATAAGTTAACTTGCAAACTAGGGTTCGAATCCTGTTGATTTTATTTTTTGTTTTTTTTTGCATTTTTTTTTGTTTAAATTATTTTGTTAAAATTCTAGTTATATTTGGTAAATGTTGCATTTAATTTTTAAAAGCGTAAATTTAATAACCAGTGGAAAGTGTTGAAATTATAATTTAATTCTATGTTTGACGAAATCAAAGGGCGGGACTTATGATGTAAGCAACCAATGGAAGCCATAGGTGCAATTTTCAAAATCTTAATGAACTTTGCTGTATAAAAAAAAAATACTGCATATATTTAGAAACTTAAATAATGGTATTAGGCATTCGAATTAAAAATCATAAAAAAATATTTTGACATAAAATTTGTTTTGACATCCCAAATAAACATCGTTCAGTTACTAAATACCTGCAAAACCCAGAAATGTGTGAAAATTCACACTTCACATCAATTTTTTTCTTTCCTTTGCATATGGGCTAGCGCTCGATTTTCTCCAATTTGGAATCTGCCATCTGAAATTTTAACTTGTTGTAGATCAATGTTAGTAGGAACTTGAAGCTGAATTTGTTTAGGTTCAGGTTCGGATTCAAGTTCAATACATTAATTTCGGTTCAGTTTCGAGTTCAGGTTCAATAACAGAATATTTTTTAGGTTCAAGAACCTATTTTGTTCAGATTCAATTTCGGGTTCAATGAAAATTTTAAGTAATATTATAAGTACAAAATTACTTACAATATTATTTTATTTAATAAGCACAGAAAACACCACCAAGTAATTTGTTGTAAAAATATAGAAAAGGTATAAATATCTACGAATATAGTTGAAACTTTTAAGCGATTTAATCAATAAAAAACAGGGCTTTTGATTCAATATTCTTGGTTAAATTTCGTTTGACATTATGAAATGTTACTTACAGTACCTAGACAAAATATTATAACCACTTATGGATTTTTAAAAATTCATTGTTTTACGTAAAATCAACATAATAGTAATATACCAATTTTATTTTGTATTTTATTATTTCAATTTATTTTAGTACATTTATAAAATGTTTTTAATATTTTGTGTTGCCCCCCCCCCTTTGCTTTTATTACTGCTGCAATTCTTCGAGGCATACTCTCAATACATGCCCTAATACAATTTTCAATTTCTGGAGAGCCATACTTTTTTAATATCATCTATTAAAACTTGTTTATTAGTATTATTTAAATTATAAACAAGTCTTTTCAGGAGGTTCCAAACATTTTCGATAGGACTGATATCCAGCGAATTACCTGGCCAGGACAAAATCGGTACTTTTTGTTCTTGCAAATCAGTCTCGTTGTTTTTGTAAGTGGTTATAATATTTTGTCTAGGACCTAGACTCTAGGTACAGTACATTGCATTCAGATTTTTTGTGTCGTTCTCAATACAAATATCTTATTTCATTTTTTTTTTTGTTTTTCCAAAATGTAAAAATGTGTTATATATATTTTTTTATATGTCAATCGTTTTTCTTTTCTCATAGTGAATTCTTTCTGCCAACATGAAATATGACATAACCTGGGCAAACTCGGTTCTCACGACAACTTAAGAAAACGTAACGTCCTTTTAGTTCCGCTTAAACTCTAGCTGCAAAAGCCGCCTCCCACAGCATAAACAATAACAAAAGAAATGAAAAAATAAATAACAAAAGAAATGACAAAATAAAAATTTTACTACCTTAAATAATAAAATTTGTTGTCAAAAAAGGTAAATTTTCAACATTTACAATTTATGACAATGGTTTGCGTTAATTTCTTTTAATCTATTGACTTTATACGCTTAATGCCTGGGCCACACTTGCGTTATAAGCTTTGCCGATAATTGCGCGCTATAAAAATTCGTGGTAAACTGCATCTATCGATATCGTGCTAAAACGCAACTTGTGGCCATACCTGCGTTTTCGCCGCTACACTTTATTTACGTTTACACGGTACAAGCGTATTTATTTTGCTGTAAATAAAATAAAATTAATGTGTATATCCATCATAACTGCACCCTAAAATTATTTTTTACATTTAATTTTACAAATTCAAACATAATCTTATCTGATTTTGACACAAATAAGTTGTAAAGAAATATGTATAACATAACCTTAAATGATGCCGGATAAACAACAATACGCGCCAACAGAACATACTACGCTCTGCGCTAAGTTCCTTTGATGTGCGCTCTAAAACCGCCACTTCAGTTATCGTCATGTGTCTAGTGGCGCGCACTGCTAATATTGTGAACGCAAACCGATAGTAGCTGGCCACATTAGCGTGTATGTCACGTTAAACCGAAGTTTAGCGACGATAGATGCAGGTGTAGCCCAGGCATAAGAAAAAACAAACGAAATGAAAATTTGGATTCACACGCTAAGACTAAGAATGTTATTAATTACAGTTCTGGGATATTTTAATTGTTGTGGCTTCTTAATCTACATTTTTTAAATAACTTAATAATTTATTAATAAAGTTACCAGAAGTTTAACTAATAAATAATTCTATCGTAAATACACTTAAAGTTTAATGGTGATATAACTTTATGTTTATCGTCTGTCACTAGCATCATAAGTTCAATCAATTTATATTTTAATTATACTCTGAATCAACTCTTAATCACTTTTCAATAAAAGCTATTAAATTTTCATATACGCCGTAAATTAAATAGCAAAACTAGATTCAACGACACTTTAAGATACATTGTTGCAGACAGGGTTGCCATCTTTTAAAAAATGATAAAGGAAGTAATCATCATCATTGGCGCAATAGCCCGAAACGAGCCAAGGCCTCCTGTTTCCAGGTTTCATTCAGTCATGTACATTTCAGTCATGTACATTCATGACTGTCAGTCGACGATCTGAACGCACAAGATCCCGGATTCTGTCGACATTTTCATCGGTTCTTGAAGATGAAAACCTGCCGCTGCGTGATTCGTCTTCAATCAACTCTCTTCCTTCTGAAAATGTCTTAAACCACCAAAAATCCTGAATCCTTGACAAAACATTGTCTCCGTAGGCCTGCTGAAGTTTTGTAAAAGTTTCCCAAGTCTGAAGTAAAACCTGATAGCACACCGTTGCTCGAAATGAATGTCACTAATTTTTAGAACGCAGTAGAAAAAACTGATTCACAAAAAATCGCTTCAGACAACAAAATTACTCTAGCGAGTTCAAACTCGTACTGAAGGCGTATTACATGTTCACTTGCTACCCCTCCAAGTCCCACGTCCCAAATGTTGCCAGGTCAAATGCTATGTTGCCAGTCCGGTTACTCAATGTACACACCTCGTATTTTAAATAATTTGTGTAAAAATATTTATACAAACTAAAGGTTCTGCTTAGCCGTTCGCAACCGGCTATAAACTGTAGGTGCCTTTCTGTGTACGCTAAAAAATAGACGTAATACTGACCATATTACTCCTGAATGTACATAGATTGAAAACATGGTCATGAAACCTGGAAACAGGAGGCCTAGGCTCACCTCGGGTTGTTGCGCCAAAGATTATGAGTAATATTTTCTGGAGTCTATTCCTCAAAATATTATTGTTAGAGCCCTGCGCGGATAAGCTTTTCTGTATCCGCATCCGCACATCCATGATCCGCATCCGATCCGCATCCGCAGCTTTTGTAAATAACAAATCCGCATCCGATCCGCATCCGCAAAAATATCCGCAGTATCCGCACTACAGGTTTTGCTGTCAGTTTGGAAAGAAATAACATATTTCGCCTGTTTAGGTAATCTCTGCTCTAAAACGCTACTGAAAATTTTTGGATTTACTAGCTTATTTATTACTAATCTAACCTAAGGGACCCCAAAAGTTTTAAGGCCTAGATGCGCTAATAACTTATTTAAATCTAGAGAGAGATAACAATTTTGCGTTCTTTTTCGTAGGGAGTAAGTGGCGTGCTGATTTTTTTAATATTGAATTTAACTTAGTTACTTGATAGAAGGTGCTTCATATTTTTAGGATCAAGTAATTCTCTTACGCCATTTCGCGCATGAGTTAAGCGTTGCAACTTTTTCAAATAGCAACATGTGTCATTTTTCAAATTTTTCGGATCTGCAAGACTTTTTACTTCGGCTGGTATAAAAAAATTGGCAGGTTACATAATAAAATTTTCGAGAAAAAATTATGTAGGTAAATTTTGGTATTTAAATAAAACTTACTAATCAGTTTTATGTAAAAACAAACCTTTATCAGATTTAAAAGCCAAAATTAGAGCAGAGGAAGGAAGAATTACGTCGAAAGTGTACCAGGAAACTTTTGTCCAAAATATTTTCTATAATATATACAATAATAAAAAGAAAGTTAAGTTGATTGTCTCTACTCAGTCTTGATCATGGACAATTGTCTTAATAAAAATAACATAAAGTGAGATTGAATGCTACAAAATATCATGTATATACAGACAACCGAAAATAACCGAGGACTGCGTAGTCAGAACACAATTGCTTGTTTCTCCGAAAGTAACCGAAGATTTAATGTTCACGCGGATATTGCCGATAAGCGGATATGACATTTAATCCGCATCCGATCCGCATGGTTTAAATAATAATTAATCCGCATCCGCATGGTTTAAATAATAATTTATCCGCATCCGCAGAAAAGTTGCGGATATCCGCGGATAATCCGCGGATACCCGCGGATTTGCAGGGCTCTAATTATTTTCCTGGCTCCACTCCTGAAAATATTATTTTACGGGGCAGGGGTTTATTGTTTAATCGGAGCCCAAGCTAATTCTTGGCGCCTTTGCTTGTATGGTGTATAAAAGTAAAGAAGGTAAGTTTACCATGTGATCAGCTTGAAGTTTCAATCGGTTTCGTTTACTTCTTCTTCAGACTTGTTTAAAATTATTGAATATAGTAGTTTATTCTTCAGGTCTCACTGTTTCAGTCAAAACAGTGTACAAACAGTTTTTGATCCCTGTCATGCAATAACTAATGATGTATCTGGATTTACAACAGTGGCTCCTATGAATGGCTGTGCAATACAAATTGTATTCGCGAATACTAATCAGTAATAGCCGGTTGATTGGACAGATAAGCGGTCTGTTCGGATTCAGGTCTGTCAGATTTATTATTTACTTGTGAACGAATATGCATTTATCATTTCGGATGCACTGATTCCACCCATCATTTACATTCAAATTTCAACATCAAAGGAGATTTAAAAATTATTGTAGGTATTTTGACGGTTTTAGGCAGATACATTTGATTTAAATATTTCTTTACAGCAGAGAAAATGAGATTAGATTAAATAAATTGTTATATTCAGCATAAAACACTCCAATTAAAATAATAAGACCTGTTTTGTTGATTCACAGGTAGGGTGACCTCTCAGAAACCTCTCAGGGTTTCATCCGGAGCAGTGGTGTAGTGCTAAGTGGAAAAATGCGAGAGCTCTCCCCCATTGACGTAAGGAAGTTTAAAATAAGCCATAGGCAGTACAGTATTTCCAAAATGAAATGTCCACTATCACTTGCTGATTCCAATAATGACAGATAATATAACCATTATACCTGCTGAGTTTATGGTTCTGTTAAAAATAGTTGCCAGGACCGTAATAATTATTTAAAATAAACGTGTTTTCTTATATGCTATTTATAATGAACTGTATATACTGACATGACATTCCTTCATATTTTTATCAGGCTTAGCACTCGCTATATTTGAATTATAAATATAGGCATGTTTAAAAATCGTTTTGTTTTAAAGTCTTTATAGTCTATATTAAATACTTGCAAATTTGCACAAACAAAAATCATTCTTTTTTTGAACTTGTCAATTTATGGTTATTTAAGATTATTAAAATATTAACCATTAACACTATTATCATTATTTATATCACTATCAGAGTTTATGTCATTACCACTGTCATTTAAATTAATAATTATTGACGATTTATTTGGTAGATTTATAAAAAAAAAATGTTTCAATTGTCTTTACATGTTCTATACATTTTTTTGCACAAAACACTACTTATTGCACTTGTTTCGTCTTTAATTAATTGTAGTACAGAGTCATTTTCTATCGGTGTTGTATTTTTCAGGCGAAAATTACCTTTTAATTGGCTCCATATTAGTTCTATAGGGTTTAAAACACGAACAATGATACGTTGCATTGTTCTGTATGGAACACTAGTTAATTCCGCATTTCTAAGTATAGGTTTGTCATTACCTTCCTAAACTAACTTTTTATAAACGTTCAGTATCAGAACTTTGCAATTTTCTGAAAAATGACATTGTTCTTTAGTAGCCACGTCCACATTTACGCATTCCACGTCAACGTCCACATTTTCGCACTCCAAATCACCTTGCACAGATTCACTATTTTCACTACAGAAATTAAGAATTTCTTCAAACTCAAATGGTCGCCAAAGAGCCATGTTGTTAATGTATGCACAGTATGAAGTTGAAAATTAACTAACAAACAAGTATAACGACCCCTAAAATTTAGATTCAATAGGATTATAAATTTGGAAAATATCCTTAATGGTTTTTCAGAAACTTCAATTGAACTAGTGTTATAACTATTTGATTTAAATTTAAGTTCCCTTAATACCCCTTATATTCCTTTTACAGCAATAAGCTTTAACATTACTGCCATAAACCCCATTACTGCTTTTTAAGCTGCTTAACAAGAGTGGCCATTTCATTTTGGAAATACTATATAGAGTAACACACACAGAAGAAGAAAAATATTGCTCTGAACCCGAATCACCCCGTCTTTATAAAATTATTCCTGCACTCAGGCATACACACAAAGGTGGTCCTTGTGTCTGGACCCCCCCCCAGGAATGGAAAAATCATATACTTATTTAATAAAAATTAAACAACCGATAAAAATCACTTTTTTTATTAATATAAATTAAATTAAAATACACCCACCTCTCTCTGTAAAAGAACAATAATAAATTTGTATTATTTTACAGATATTTTTTAGAAATGGACCCCCCCAGACAAATTTTGTGTGTGCACTGGCTGCAGTACAAAAAGAGTTGAAGTAGTTTTTTCAATTGCAATTTTTAAATATCCTTTTCTTAAAAGTTTTCCATTTGCGAAATATGCAAAAAATATCTGACATTTACTTACAGAATTGATATTTGACTAATGGTCTATGAAAATAATCTAAAAGACATTTTATAATACAGTAAAAAAATTACGAATCTCAGCATCTTGGACTCGTGAACTCAAGTCGATTCTCAAGTTGGTTGGCTAGACGCTAAAACAGCTTTGTGGTTTAAACTGAAGAGGTCTCGAGCAGACAATGATGCCAACCTCTGTACAGTTGGTACACTTGATTTACGAGATATACTTTGTCACTGTCCTTCATTTTCTTATTAAATTAGTAAAACATGTCGAGAAAATGATAGTTAATGATTTTTAAATTGGGAATAATTTCTGGTTACTACTGAAAAACAAGAATATTTCAAAGAAAAAAATTTTAACAGTGAAATTTTAGTTACATTATAGCGGATCGCGTGATGAGGTTTTGAAAAATCAAATAGATCTTTGTAACAGCGTCAAGGCGCTATTATTATTTATAACGTATTACAGTAACATCAGTTTTTAATTTAAAAAAATTGATGTGCAGTGTGAATTTTCACACATTGCAGGGTCGCAGGTATATAGAATAGAATAGATTTATTGAAATATTAGATACAAAAAATTGAACATAATTCCAGTCAGTCAAAAAAAAATAATAATAAATAACAATATATAATATTCGTACAGTATAATACATATTACAAAACATGGTATAAATACAAACTATAATACATCATCTAAATTATGGTTCATATATTCTTGTAGACTATAGAACGCATTATCGACGAGGTAAGCTCTCATGGTAGACCTGAACTTACGCACATTGTAGTTCCTTACTTCTAATGGTAATTTGTTAAATATGTCTATACCTACATTTTTACAGAAACATAAAGATTTTTTATACTTAAGACGGGGCTTAAGTATATTATGGCGACCTCTAGTGTTATATTCATGACCATTGCCACATATGGCCATCTCGCCAATGCCTTCTCTGACCAATGTGAGCGCTTCTAGTATGTACAGGCACGGGAGAGTAAGGATTTTGCTGGATCTAAATAATGGTCTACACGAATCCCTCCAAGCACTGTTCGTAATTATTCTAATGGCTTTTTTTTGTAGAATAAAAATCCTTTTCCAATTTACCGAATTACCCCATAATATGATGCCATATGATATTAGGCTATGAACGCGCGCGAAGTATACCGTTTTAGCTGCTCTAAGTGATATGTGATTTACCACTTTTCTTAACATAAACAAGGCGGTGTTTATTTTATTTTCGAGATTATTTATGTGTATCTTCCAGGTTAACTGGGAATCCAAATAAAAACCTAGAAATTTAGCATTATTGTTAGCATATGGTAAAAGATTCTCTGAAAAATTTCTGTTGAGACTAAAAACCATTTCATTAGTCTTCTCTATGTTCAGGCTCAAATTGTTGGATGCAAACCAATTCAAAGCCTGGTTTAGAGACGATTCCATAAGGTCTGGAATTCTCCTGTAGTCCATATTTTTATTTAAAAAAGTACTGTCATCCGCAAACATAAAAGTATTGGCAGTAATGAAGTCGGGTAAGTCGTTAATGTAAATAAGGAACAGTAATGGCCCCAAAATGGAACCCTGTGGGACCCCATGATTAACCTTAAGTTTATCTGAAAAACTGTTATTAATATTAACGCACTGGAACCTATCTGTTAGAAAACTACGTACCAGTGCCTTAGCTGTGCCCCTAATACCAAAATGCTCTAATTTATCAGCTAATATGTCGTGTGAGACACAATCAAAAGCCTTGGAGAGATCGCAAAATGTGGCAAAATAATAAGTGAAGGCGGCATGCTGAGTGTGTAGGACAAATTTGGCTTTGTAGTAATCACGGCAAAATGAACGATATTTTTAAAATAATTTATCGTTAATTTAAGAGCTTTAAAAACAAATTTTATGTTAAAATATTTTTTTGTTAATTTTAATTCGAATACGTAATACCATTATTCAGGTTTCTAAATATGTGCAGCATTTTTTTTTTTTTATATAGCAACGTACATTAAGATTTTGAAAATTTCGCCTATGGTTTCCATTAGTTGTTTTAAGCCATATGCTCTGCCCCTCTGGTTTTGTATACATAACACATAGAATGAAAATATAATTCCAACAATTCCAACTAGTTATTAAATTTACACTCTTAAAAATTTAATGCAACATTTGCCAAAATATAACTAGAATTTTGACAAAATAATTTAAACAAAATAAAAATGGAAAAAAAACAAAAAATAAAATTGTCTCCTCTGCCCGGGAGAGAACCCTAGTTTGTTGCGTAGCAAGCGAGCAAGCTAACCAGTAGAGCAGGATACGCCTTCTAGTATAGTGTGTTACATAACTATAACTTTTGTACATCGTCAACCAAAATACACAAAAAATGCGTTTTCTTCCAAAAACCAAATCTGATCAAAAATTCCTGTTGTGCTATTCCGGTTCACACCAATGTACATTACTTAGAATTTTTAGTTTAAACCATCTAGGCTACAGGGTGTGGAACAATTCTTTTTTGCACATTTTGGCGAAAATCGCGTTAAAATAATTTATTTTGCAAAAATAAAATTTTGATCGTTAATCCACGTAAGGGTTTTCATTTGATACACGACTCAACTTTTTTTTTTCGTTGATCACATATTTCTTTATATTTTTAGGGGGATATGTTTTTTAGATGTTTTAGTATTTTTTTCTATGTGCGGATCAAAGAGTTGTATAAGCATGCCAAATTTCAACTCTCTAGGTTTAGCCGTTTGGCTACAATTTTTACCGAACGGGCAGACAGGCCGACAGACGACAAAATGACGGTATAAGGGTTTTTTTTTCATACCTGCAAAGCCCTAGAAAGCAATATTTTAATCCATTTTAATAGAAAGTCTGTATTGTAATTTGTTATCGTTTTCTTTGTAAAATTATCTTTTCTTTTATTCTTTTTATTTGTCTACGAATTAGTAGAATTTAATCAAATCTTCAATTTTATCATATTTTATAATTCTTAGAAATTAGATTACATTTAGAAGACCCCTCTTAATCCGAATCTACGTATAACAGAGATGAGATACATCAACGTTTTACTTATTTTTTGTTGTACCAGATTGGCATAATTTTGTTATGCGTAGTTATTTGAAGATATAAACTCTCTCAAAGATGTTATTAATTTAAATTTGGGGTTGAGTATTTTTGTCTTATAATTTTTATTTATTTTTTTTATTTACAATCTACTTCATTGAGAGTATTAATAAAAT
Source organism: Liopterus haemorrhoidalis (assembly GCA_963971575.1). Lineage (NCBI taxonomy): Eukaryota > Metazoa > Arthropoda > Insecta > Coleoptera > Dytiscidae > Liopterus > Liopterus haemorrhoidalis. The sequence goes on along the minus strand of OZ020613.1, from coordinate 14,700,356 downwards.
TAGTTGATTAGTCAATTATAATAATATGAAAAACTCGTATGATTTACAAAAAGCAACTCTTATAAAACTCAAAATATCACTCAACAAAAACAAATGACCATTTGCAGAATACTGCGTCTTCACAGATCAGCGCGTTTTAGAGCTGGCAACGTCGACAAGCTTGAAAAGGATAGCATCATTGCATAAACCCTTTAGAGAGTATGAAAAAGAACTACTCCATATGTCCTGTATTGCATACTCACCTTTGAACAGACTATAGTCGGCATGTAAGGAAGTCATCCAATGACGTTTCTCCTTAAATATCACTGTCTTCAGTGTTGTGGTAGGTCGGTTGGCCAAAGTCTCTTTTACATTTTGTTTTCAAGGTCGTTTATTAAATTTTCCACAAGTTCATATTCATATCCATTGGTCATGTTGGCAGCTATATGAATTTCGTCCGTGATGAAAGAGATTTTGAAGTCATGGATCATTCTATTTAAGACGTACCGAAGTGCATTCACCAAAGCTCGAAGCGCCTTTGATTGGAATCGTTGTATTATTTTTAATCTGGTTGACGTGGCCCATAGTTAAAATCCATACAACCATATTGGCTTGAGTATGGTCATATAGAGCAACATTTTATTTGAAACTAATAATTTTGATTTTCTACCTAATACATTTGGCGAAATTTTAGGTCTAACTACTTACGTTTGATTTGTATGTGTTTACTCCAGGTCAGTCGTTGGTCCAAATGCAGTCCAAGGTATTTTACTTCAGTTTTTATGGGAATTGGAATGTCATTAATTGTTACTTGTGGGCAAGAACTGAGTCTGGTTGTACACGTGAGTTTAACAGATTTAGATTGATTAGCCTTAGTTCGCCATTTATTGTACCAATCATTTATAAGATTTAGATGACTTTGAAGAATTATAGAAGCTTCTTTAGGATCATCGTTTGTTGATATTATAGCAACGTCATCAGCAAATTCAGCTATCATAGTGTCTTCAGTCTCCGATATATCTGCAGTATAAAGTAGGTAGAGGAATGGCCCAAGTACACTACCTTAGGGAACACCAGAAGTTATGGGATCATAAATTGACAAGGCATCATTGTATTTAACCCTAGCCGGACCAAAATAATTTTGATATTTTTGTGACCAAAAATGGGTCATACGTGACCCACTTTTCAAAATGTGTTTAAGACCCATATTTCAAGTTTTATATTTATGTCCACTTAAGGGGCCTATTCTGTAACTTTTAACAAGATCTTAAAATGTTAATTTTATTTGTACATAGTATGTTTTCATAGTAACCTCTCAATTTAACACCATGTCAAAAATCACAGAATAGGGTCTAAATAATTTAATTTTGAATAATAAAAGTGAGTAAAGCATTATAAAAAAAAAATATTTATGACATTGCCAACTTACATGAAAATCAAACAGAATTCATAAATGTAATATATAACAAAATCTAATAATTACATAGACACAAAAATATAATTACATATAACATATCAGAAGAATTTTAATTATTCTCCATCTTCATCTTTTTGGCAGTAATTGCAAGTAATTTGTTTTATTGCTATTACGGTTGAATGTTTTGGACAAATGAATTTATTGCATTTGTCACATTTCTTTGAATATTTGTTATCATTTCCATGGCAACTAAAACAACGGCCTCGTTTATTTCCTGAACTGCTCGGATCTTTTGTAATATTAATAATAATAATATTATAATACAAACAGAACATTATTTTAGCTCGGTCGATTGAGATATGATGAAAAAGCAACTGTGAAACTAATAAACTTGTCAAAACTTGCATTATTGCAGGTGTGTAATTACGCATTACGTATTGATATAAGACATTACTAACAAATCCCAAAATCCCAGTACAGTAAAACAAGAAATCGGCTTGATAAAAAAAAAGTTTATCATCATAAAATAAACAGTTATAATATATAAGGAAAAGTCCTAGTACGACATTAAATAACTCTAAAAAATAAAAGAGTTCTTTAAAAAAATTCAACTTTCGGGTCAAATTTGACCCATAAATGGTCCGGCAAGGGTTAACTGACAAGTTTCTATCTGTCAAATAGGACTGAAAAACGTAGTAGTAATTGCTGGATAGGAGATTTTTTAGTTCATATAGCAAATCTATATGCCACACTACGGCTGCATATAGATTTGCGGCAGCACAATATTTCTTATCTTCATGTCTAATAACTTGTAAATGTTTTATTATTTTACCAGGTCTACAAGTATGAAATGCGGATTTTTTTTTTAAATAAAACACATTAAACTCAAACGAACAGTAAAAGTTTATTTATTCAAAGTATGCTCCATTAGAAGTTATACATTCTTTCCATCTTTCAGGCAATTTGTGAATATCTCGCTAGTAGAACTCTTCCCTTTACCCCGCAAACCATTCATCTAGCCATTCTTTCACATTTTCATATGAACAAAAGCGCTGCTCAGCAAGTGCGTGACCCATCGATGCGAACAAGTGGTAATCTGAAGGGGCCAAGTCTGGTGAGTAAGCGGCATGAGGTAGCACTTCCCACTTGAGTGCCTCCAATGTGTTGCAAACTGCTTTTGCCATATGTGATGGAGCGTTATCGCGAAGAAAGATTACCTCGTGCTGTCTTCTTTCGTATTCTGGTCGTTTTATGAGCAGCGAATGGTTCAATTCGATCAGTTGTTGTTGATAGCGTTGGGTATTAACTGTTTCACCAACTTTTAACAAATCATATTAGACTACACCCTTTTGGTCCCACCAAGTACAGAGCATTGTCTTTTTGCCAAAGCGATTCGGTCTTGCAGTTGATGTGGGTGGTGAGCCTGGGTTCACCCATGATTTTTTGCGTTTGGGATTTTCAAAATAAATTCATTTTTCATCGCCAGTAATGATACGATACAAAAAAGACTTTCTTTTGTATCGTGCAAGCAAAATTTCACAAGTGTTTTTGCGTTTTTCCATCTGCCTCTCATTTCTCACAATGCATGTGGAACCCATCTGCCGACTTTCTAGATCTTACCCATCTTTCACAGGCGATTGGAAACAGCTTGTTGACTAACGCCTAACTGCTCTGCTAGTTGTTATTGTGATTGACTATCGTCTTCCTGTAGCAATGTTTCCAATTTTGTATCTTCATATTTTTTTGGAGGTTTTCCATGTTCTTTGTCTGTAAGATCAAAGTCACCACTTTTGAAACACCGAAATCATCGTTCACACGTATCTTGCGATGGAGCATATTCACCATAAGCTTCTCAAAGCAGTCGGTATGATTCAGCAGCAGTTTTTTTCAAATGAAAACAAAACAGTAGTACTGTCCGCGAATACTCTTTATTTGGCACAAAATTTGACATTTTTAACACAGTAAAACAAAACTATATGATCACTTTTAAAATTATAACCTATACGCATTTGACACTTAATGATAACTTAACAAAACGCTATATGTGTTGAAACTTTGAACTATAAACTCTGTTTGCGCGGCAAGTTTGAAAAAAATCCGCATTTCATACTTGTAGACCTGGTACTTAGTCACGTACGCCACTGGCGTGCTCTAATTTTATATTATCAAACAAACCCCAGACATGTTAATGACTCAGTGTATTCAAATTTATCCCACCTCATAGATTTTTAATGAAGTTTAAAATAGTTTTACGACTCCCATGGGAGGTTTTAACATTTTCATAATTTTTTTGTCATAATTATTTTCGTAATATTTCCAAGTTATTTGTGTTGTCTCGACCGTATAACCTAGATTGTTTCGAATGACACTGTAAAAAGTGGTGTAGGGAGTTGTCCGAATTATCCGGTTTTTGGACGTGGAGGTATGGCCAGTACTATTTTAACAGAAGGCATGTGTCGATTTGGTACGCTACATTATTTCAGAAATGCGTTTCAGACAATTTGGAATGTGTTTTTGACGAAATGAGATCTTAAATGTCACTAAGGATTCGTTGTTTTAATCATACATGCCACAAAAAAATTCTACTACGTGGTTTGATAATAAAATTTGCGGATTTGTGTAATAAAAACTTAAAATTATTGTTTTACATTTAAATTACTACCTTTGAAGTACTTCCCTTCAGTGGCGGATCTAGACTTTCGGGAGGCTAAAGTTAAGGATAGTTTTGGGGTCCCTGAGTTAAAGCAAAAAGTCTTTAATTTTACTAAACATTTATTGTAAAATTTTACTTAAGTATATAGGTTATATGAAGGACATTAGAAAAGTTTTGTCGTGTGCAAATATAAATAATCAACGATTTCGAGTTTGTACCAATTTAAAGACGAGTCTTTCATATACAGGGTGTTTGTTTGACCGGGGCACCCCGAAAATCTCCTTTATTTGTAAAGCTACAAAAAATCTTCAGAACAAAAATTAAACTAGACAAAAAGGCCCATCTAAAGGTTACTATAAGAATTCTGAGGCACTTCCGGTTTCACCAGAAATGATGTCAACTTTTGATCTAGCATAGGGAATCGATAATTTTATAATTTTTTCCTAAAAGTACATTAAATTAGCTTTAGGCAGCAGTCTGACTGATCGAGCGTCGTCGTGTAACGTAGCGCCGAGTCGTGTAGTGTCATTTAAAAATTTAAAAGCTGGTCTGACTGATCAAGTACTGTCGAGTATTATCGATCATTCAGTGTCAAGTAAATTTGTTTCTCACTTGTCAAATAGTGCATATTCCAACCTAAAATAATACTATCAAACAGTTAATACTAATTAGCGAGTCCATTTGACTCTATATTGTAATTTTGTTTTTTTTTTTGACGTTCCAGCTGTCAAATAATATATGGTTATGAACTGTATATGCTTAAATGCGCATGTGCTATGGCCTCGAGCGTCGTGTGAAATTCAAACCGGTTTGAAATACAAACAACTTGATGCTACTTGACAGCAAACGATGGTTCAGTGCGACTCATGCCCTTAGTTAACGTGTGTTTGAAATTTGCTCGGCAGCAAACGATCGACAGCACTCGATCAGTCAGACCGCGGCCTTACAATGACACCAAAAAGTCATATTTTTATGTTAACCATTTCCAAATGGCGACCATTTATTTACAAAATAATAATTAAAATAAGTTTTACAAAGTTGAACGTAGCAAGCTTTGAAAACAATAAAAAAACAAACAAAATATCTCTAAAATAAACTATTTGAAGTCAAAATGTCTTGAAAAGACCTATGTGGCATTTCTACTTTTTCTGAAATCTCTTTAATAGCAAATCGTCGATTGGTGCGAAGAAATTTGCCAACTGGATAATGTTTTCTTCGGTTTTATAAATTGAATTCGATTGCCTTGGTTTTAATACACTACGTTCAAAAAATTTCCTCTATTATTTATTCATAATTACAGTGTTTATTTTGTATAAATTATTTCCATTGTTTGAAATGTGTGTAAATTTCTCTCTAAATTATTTTTATAATATAAATTTTACTCTAAATTACATTAATATTCTCCTGTAATGAACTAAAAACAAACATTTTGTTTGATATAAAATACAGCGAAAAAGAGACAGAGATAAAGATCAAAAAACAATATACAGGGATATTTAATCTGATTATGAAATTTTATTTAGCCAAATATGTAGGGAGGAAAATTAAACTGACTATTGACGTGGTAAAGACTTTTTAAAAAATCAGCTGCGGCCACCACAGGACCGACCGCCGTCACAAAGTACTTGTATAAAATACATTCTAGCAGCATAGTAGAAATAACTTGGCCTAATATTTACTAACAGAGATATTATTTGTCCTGACCATGGAAACGTTAAATATACCAGGTCTACAAGTATGAAATGCGGATTTTTTTTTTTAAATGAAACACATTAAACTCAAAAGAACAGTAAAATTTTATTTATTCAAATTATGCTCCATTAGAAGTTATACATTTTTCCCATCTTTCAGGCAATTTGTGAATACCTCGCCAGTAGAACTCTTCCCCTTTCCCCGCAAACCATTCATCTAGCCATTCTTTCACATTTTCATATGAACAAAAGTGCTGTTTGGCAAGTGCGTGACCCATCGATGCGAACAAGTGATAATCTGAAGGGGCCAAGTCTGGTGAGTAAGCGGCATGAGGTAGCACTTCCCACTTGAGTGCCTCCAATGTGTTGCAAACTGCTTTTGCCTTATGTGATGGAGCGCTATCGTGAAGAGAGATTACCTTGTGCTGTCTTCTTTCGTATTCTGGTCGTTTTATGAGCAGCAAATGGTTCAATTCGATCAGTTGTTGTTGGTAGCGTTGGGTATTAACTGTTTCACCAGGTTTTAACAATTCATAATAGACCACACCCTTTTGGTCTCACCAAGTACAGAGCATTGTCTTATTGCCAAAGCGATTCGGTCTTGTAGTTGATGTGGATGGTGAGCCTGGGTTCACCAATGATTTTTTGCGTTTGGGATTTTCAAAATAAATCCATTTTTCATCGCCAGTAATGATACGATGCAAAAAAGACTTTCTTTTGTATCGTGCAAGCAAAATTTCACAAGTGTTTTTGCGTTTTTCCATCTGCCTCTCATTCAATGCATGTGGAACCCATCTGCCGACTTTCTGGATCTTACCCATCTCTCGTAGGCGATTGGAAACCGCTTGTTGACTAATGCCTAACTGCTCTGCTAGTTGTTTTTGTGATTGACTATCGTCTTCCTGTTGCAATGTTTCCAATTTTGTATCTTCATATTTTTTTGGAGGTTTTCCATGTTCTTTGTCTGTAAGATCAAAGTCACCACTTTTGAAACGCCGAAACCATCGTTCACACGTATCTTGCGATGGAGCATATTCACCATAAGCTTCTCGAAGCAGTCGGTATGATTCAGCAGCAGTTTTTTTCAAATGAAAACAAAACAGTAGTACTGTCCGCGAATGCTCTTTATTTGGCACAAAATTTGACATTTTTAACACAGTAAAACAAAACTATATGATCACTTTTCAAATTATAACCTATACACATTTGACACTTAATGATAACTTAACAAAACGCCATATGTGTTGAAACTTTGAACTATACACTCTGTTTGCGCGGCAAGTTTGAAAAAAATCCGCATTTCATACTTGTAGACCTGGTAAGTATGAAAAAATAGATTCTGCAAATTTCGAAAAAATTTTCAAAATTTTTTGGCTTCAACAGTATTTTTTCCCATCAAAAACAATGTTTAATCAACACACAAAATTGTGTTTTATCAATTCTTTTGAAAATTACGAAACTGGAGTCACTAAAACCACTATAACCTCTAAACTAATTGTCAGAATATCATGAAATTTTCACACGTATCGTTTGAAGGTTGGTACTATCCAGAAATCATATGGGTCGGTCAACAGTGTTGCCATAAGTATGTCAGACCGGAGACTTATTGAGTGAAGTGTTATCTATCTATCAATAAAAATCAAAAATTGTTTTACTACGTATTTACAAACACTACTATTGTTAGAGTTTCACTGTCTATGTATTTTAGGAATTAACGTGTAGTTAATAAATTTACTTATAGGTTCACAGAATTGCACTATTCAGAAGAATAGGTTATAAATTTAGTAATACTTGTTAAAATTCCTCTTGTTTTATGTACTGGCCAGTTCTAATCTTGTCTCATAAAAAACCAGCATCTCATTTCCTATTTAACCCCTTAGTCCCTCCCAGTGTTGTCCCGCGGCCAGATGGGCCCTTTGTCCCGGTCCCCTGATCGGACCGTGGAGTTCTCGCCCGCCAAGCTGTCTGCTCGGTTCTCCGACTACGCTCCAGCTCCAGACATGCATCTGTTTGTCTAGCCACTTTGAATTCTAATGCCAGACAAATAAATGAGGGGGGAACACCGTTTTTTTGTTCAAATTCTTTTCAAATTACTATGTACGAGATGCTCCGTAGTTTTTAACGTCACTATTTTACAAGAAAAAAATTAGAAGGGTATAAATAAAGGTGTAAAGAAGAAAAATGTTTTAAACAAGAAGAGAACAAAAAATACAGACTTAAACAGAAAAATAATTTATTTATTCTTAGTACAATTACGCAGTAATACCTTGGCCTGACTTTCATACCTATGGCCGGCATTCAATAAACGGAGAACTAACCTTCTCTACCCCAATAAGTCTATCTAGGTGTTGGGAACTTATTATTATTATTACAATAAATAAGAGTATATGATTTTTTACTTTATTGTGCCCCCTTATATTAGGTTGTTGCAAAAGTTTATGTGTTCGCATATTGTTTCGTTGAAAACGATACTCAATCAACACATGGGCCCTATTTTATTTCTTGTATACGTTAATGATTTACCCAATATCAATACCAATCTACAAACCATTCTTTTTGCCGACGATACAACGGCCTTGCAATCCCATAGTTCCATAACGTCACTCATAGATGAAAGAAACTTTGCCTTATCTTCCTACTGTAATTGGTTTACAGCCAAAAAACGATGAATGATAACAAGACCCAACACCTGATTTTCTGGCCAAGTAGAACAAAAAGAGTGTTTTGTGGCGCATTGTTATGGGCATTGGAAAATGGATTCATTACGACAATCTTGAGGCTAAATCATTGGGTGGACCCCGGCCAACCAATGACATCGACACCACGACACAACATCGACGAGTATAAGGTTTTGCCCTGTATCTGATTGGATCAGAAAGGAGTGGTCTAGTGGGAACTACTACAACCAGGTCAAACGGTGACAGGATATCGCTACAGTAAGCAAATGAACAGAGAACCGATCAAAAAACGTCGTCAGATAGCCGCAAATCGACGCCATTCTTTTCCTTGACAACACCTGACTCCATATTGCTAAAGAGTCCAAGATGGTATTGTAAGACATGGAAGTCCTCCCGCACCTTGCTCACCAGACATTGCTCCCTCTGATTACCATCTATTCAGATTGATGCAGCCATGCATAATGTCTGGTGAGCGCTTTTCGAATGCCGAAGATGTGCGAAAATAGGTGGATAGTTGGATTTTGTCAAAAGATGACCGGTTCTTCCCACGCGGGATCCTTTCCATGCTGTCTGACAGATGGCAAAAGGTCATAGATTCAGGTAGCCAATATTTTGTTTAAATACAATATACCATTTATTTTACACAAATAAAGAAAAAAGCAATAAATCTCATGAACTTTAGCAACGAAACAATACAAAGTAATACATTTTTTGTCTTTGGTTTTTAAGAAAAAAATTGAATATTTCACTTATGGCTCACGGAGCCTTTTGATATCAGTCGAGGACTCCTGACGATCCATGGACTCCTGGCTTGAAAAGCTGTTCTATACTATAAATAATCACGTTGAAAGAAATGTTGACGTATTATTTGAACATTTCTACTCAAAACTATATAAATATAAAAGTTATTTGAAACCGATATATATATTTAAATAATTACAGAAAACTGTTGCCTGATACAGACTATTAAGTTACTGAGCAATAATATTTTTACAACAATTTTTCTACAATTAAATATATCCAGTTGATAATAATTCGCTGCAAATTTTCATGTATATATTGTTACTAATTTTATTTAAGAATTATTTAAGAGTGAGTTTTGTATAAAAACCTAAAAACTGTGGGGGTTGTACGTATCGTTAAATCTCAAAATGTTCTTCTTAATATAAACCTAATTTGTTTTACCAGTTTTGAAGTAAAATTGTTGGTAATTATAGTATTGCATAACCGCGAATTCTGCAAATGTACGGAACTTGGCAATCCTTTATTAATAAGTAAACTCTTAGTATTTCAATTACCGAGGGGCAAGTTAACTATGCGACTTGCTGCAGTTGCACGGATGGCCGCCAGGGTGTACTTTACTAAATCTAACATTCTGTAACTTCACAACATTCCAAGATATTGATTCAGGAAAATATTTAACATACAAGGTTTGATCAAAAAATTCCTGGACTTATGTCATGAAACTCTATTTAGAATAAATTTTACATTTAAAATCACCTTCAAAATACTAGCTTCTGGGGCTACATATCGCTGCAAGCCTAGCGTCCTTTCAACTCCTTGAAACATAATTTGCACCTTTTTGAATCACTTTTAGAACCTTTTTCATTTTTAGGGTTTTGTAGGTATGACCTGAAATCTTTTTTTTTTTAATCTATTTATTGCTGGTTCAACAAAAAGAAATGTTATGGCGCGTCTACATTGAGGCAACATGGTAGCATACGACAAGTCTGACGATACCGTACTCTGTGGACGAGACCGTCAGACCATGTCGCATTGACAAGCTAGTGTCTACACCAACACTGGGAGCTTGCTACTGTTTATTGTTGCGAGATCTGTCAGTTTACTGAATAAATATGGCGGATCGCAGAAATAAAATAATTGCCGCTGCTGGCTGATAATATCAAGCTAATTTATACTATTTTATAACAAATTTTAATTCCATAACAAAAACATAACCTTACTTAATTATGTTTATCATTATTTCTCATACTCTATTTTATCAAAACTTATATGTACTCACTTACCTTAAATAAATTTAAGTTGCTAAACAATTTTTGTTGATACATCAACGCTTACAACACTAGTTAATTTAAAAAACAAATACTTCTATAATAACAACTATCAAATATCAAAATGGCGAACATGTGGCTTTCAGAACTGGTAGCGTGTCGCACGAAAACTCTTTGATGTTTACCGCCAAGTAACGGGAACGAGCAACATGTCGCACGGCTCCCATCAGACCGCTGCACATTGGTAGCATGCGACATGTCGAACGGTCGCATGCCACCATGTTGCCTCGATGTAGACGCGCTATTATTCACAGCAGTGGTAACAAGTAAAATAAACTAGCTTAATAACATGGAACAAACTTACCTATCCTAATAGTACTTAAAATGTAACTTATAATGTATCACTTATGTCGGTTTTATGTATATTTTCTGGTATCTATGCTAATATTTAATCCTAAATTAAATTACGTCACTGTCACTGTCATTGCTGCTGTTGTATATGTCTTGAGGTAGCTGTTTTTCAGTATAACGTGTATACCTTTTTGGCCAATGTTGTAGGCAATCGCACCTTCATATATAGTTTATAAAACCTTTGGTTACTTTTCTAATAAATGATTCAATATCATATTTAATTCCTGGTGAAGTTGATCATTCCGGATGAACCATGGGGCGTTGACTGCAGAATTTTGTTTTGCAGCATTTGGAGTGTTAGGATATTAGTTTGGGAGGTGTTTCCCCAGACTTCGTAAGCGTACATAAACAGTGGTCGAATTAGCGATTTATAAAGTGGCAAGGCACATTTTACTTTGAGCTTCGATCTTCTGTTAATCAAGGGGAAGAGCTGGTGTAGTCTTTGATGAGCAAGCTGAAGTTGCATTTTAATATGTCCATGTAAGTCATCCGTCGAGATGCACTCCTAGGTATCTTACTGTTGTTGAGTTCCACCATATTGGTTGTTCGTTTATTCGAATCTGAGGATATGAGATTCTCTTTATTTAAATATGTTGCATTCGCATTTATCAGTGTTAAGCAAAATATTCCACATTTTGAGCCATTGGTTGTCACTGCCTTTTGTATTTCAATAATAGCTGTGTCAAGGTATTCATCTTGTCGTTTATCCGTATAATCGCTGTGTCATCTGCAAACATACCATCACTCCCAAATTAGATGGAATATCCATGGCGAAAATGTTGCATAGTGTGGGGCCTCATATGCTTCCTTGCGGAATTAGTTTTACTAATATAACATTAATTTAGCGCCCTTTTGAGCCTAATGGCGGCACCCCCGCCCGCAATGTCGCATTAAACATTAGAAACATGAAATCAGAAAATTTTAATAACGTTATTTCTTCATGTGTAGTGCAAGGGCATGTGCCCGTATGCCCCTTATTGTAGTGTCACAACCTTTTCTAGCATGGGACCCCCCGAAATTATGTAAATATTGTCTGCGGCCCCCCTATATATATGGTGTTTCAAGATAGAGGGAACACGATTTTTCTCGAAAAGGTGACGAGTGAGCAATATGGGAAAATATTGAACTAACATTTATATACAGGAAGTACAGGATATCAAAGACAATTTCGAATTTTTATATGGGAATGTTTGTCTTATTGGGTATCTTTGGATAGAGATTTTGAAATGAAACAACTTTTACTTTATTTACAACCTTTTTTTAATAACTTTTACGGTTGACAAAAAGCTGTGATATTTTTATATGACGATTATATTCCCTATTAACAACTTGAAAGTAAAGTATTTTTATTTACAAGTGTTCAAAGTGCCATCCATTTTGATTTAAACACATTCGCGTCCTTGCTCTTGAGTTATCTGTAGCTCGGAGCGTAATAAAATATATTACACTTTCCAGTCGTACCCACTTTAAAGTACTTGAAGTATCTGAAGTACCTCCGACGCAAACAATTGTCATAGAAACTCATTAACCAGCACATACACTTTATTTGATCTTGATATAGTTTTCTTATAGTCCGTTTCTTTGGTTTGAGCGGAACTAGATTTTCAAGTCTAGTCATTTTTATCGTTTCAATGAAGCAAAAAATGGACTTTTGCTAAACAAAATGATCAAAATTTTGTTTAGCAAAAGTCCATTTTTCTCATTATAAAGTTAGCTAGTGACAACTTTGGAAAATTAAAATTCCATTTAGTTCCGTTTAAATATTTGAAATAGCCTGTAGTTTAAATTAGTTGTCAAAATAAGTATATTAGATATAATAATAAATAAAATATTATATTATATTTTCATGTTTCAATCTTGAAATGAAACAACGAAGCCTTCACGGCCTCCTGGGGGGCCGCGGCCCTCCGGTTGAGAAACGCTGCCTTATTGTTTACTAGTTAACCTAACAGTTAAATTGAATATAACTTTGAACTGCATTCATCATATTAGAACGGGAGCTCATGACATTTTTGGTCTCCGATTTCATACAGCATGCCTTTTGGAGGAGAGAATATTTACCCTGTGATAACAAAAAAGGGATGGTACTAAACCCCTGCACGCTTTCCGGTCATAGGGAAAATTGCATTTCCACTTGCACAAAATGTTTGTGTTTTTCTCTGATTTAATATTGCTTGCCCTTTTGTCAAAAGAAAGTTATAACAAAAAAGTCTTTTAATTATAGGCATGCTGTATGAAAACGCGGAAAATCATATTTTTTTATTACAAGATCACATGACCGTTTGTTTAAATTTGTTATAACTTTCTTTTGACAAAAGGGCAAGCAATATTAAATCAGAGAAAAGCACAAAAATTTTGTGTTTAAGTGGAAATGCAATTTTCCCTATGACCGGAAAGCATGCAGGGGTTTAGTACCATCCCTTTTCTGTTGTCACAGGGTAAATATTCTCTCCTCCAAAAGGCATGCTGTATGAAATCGGAGACCAAAAACTGTCATGAGCTCCCGGTCTATATCTCAAAAACCAAACAAATACAAGCAGCGCCAACAACATATCAGAAAGAGCACCTACTTCCTATACCTATCAACATAAGCTAATAAATACCTACAACCGTAATCAGAAAGTTTTACAGAAACGTATACCATAATTCGGAAAAGAAGGTATTATTTTTATACACCCTTATTATTATTTATCATTTCTATTAGAAAGTGTTAACTATTCCATCGTTGATCTGAATGTACCCCGCAAATTGCCATTAAATCAACACACTAAATTAGTAATTACTAAAATTAATTAAACCGTAGAAATGGATTTATTTAGTCGTAACTCATAATGAGTTGTGACAAAGAGACGCCGCTTAAGTTGTGATAAGTTAATAAACGAATAGTTCTTGTGTTGCGTCACTGAACTTCTCAACAATGTGCTCCATCAGCGTCTCCGCCGTTAGATAGAAGCGTCGAGACGCTCTTTGTCTACTGAGATTCCCATTTAGGATAATATAAACAAAAAATATGAATGACATATGATTTTCTAACAGTATTTAAAGAGAGAGTCTGATCAAAAATGTACCTTAAAATATAATTTTGTTTTCCATTTAAAGTAAAACTTGCTAATGTGACGAACTGCGTCAGATGGTCATCTGCCTAAGTTGACCACTTCTTGATGACCCCTACAGGGCCCGAAAATTTTGTCAGTCCGCTACTCTTTTTGTGTAACTTAATGACACATAGATGGGATTAGCTTCTGGTGGTTTGAAAAGTATGGGAATTGGCCTAAACCAGGGGTCGGCCAACCGCGACTCGCGAGCCGCCTACGGCTCGTTGAAGATATTCGTATGGCTCTCCGAATTAAGTTGATAAGGAATAAAATTTAGAAAATATTCAAAAAGTCATGTATTAAAACAAATTTAGCCAACGGAGTGGCCGAGCGCATTAAGTCGTGTAGTTTCGACTGGTGGAAACAGTCTGGACTGTGCGGTCGGTGGCTCAATCCTCCTCCGTTGGTGATATTATTCGGGCGAGAAAAATATGTTTACATTACTCTCATTTTCACAATCATTCACCCTTCATCCAGGTGTAGGAGCTCGCCCCTGGCATCGGCGATTAGCCTCGTTGCAGAAATAGGCCTATGTAAAAAAAAAAAAAAAAATAAAACAAAATTATGGCTCTTTAAAATATTTCCAGATGCCATAAAGTGTGAATGGTTTTTTAGCCAACGGAGTCGCCGAGCACATTACGTCGTGTAGTTTGGATTGGTGAAAACAGTCTGGATTGTGCGGTCGGTAGTTCGATTCTCCGTTGGTGATATTATTCGGGCGAGAATAATATGTTTACATTACTCACATTTCACAACCATTCACCCCTCATCCAGGTGTAGGAGTTCGCCCCCTGGCATCGGCGATTAGTCTCGTTGCAGAAATAGGCTGATGTAAAATAAATTAATTAATAAAATATACTTTTTAGCCTCTAAAGTTTGCCGACCCCTGGCCAAGTCTGAAAAATATATACTTTTCATCTAGTCCTAGATGATAAAAAAGAATTGTTTTTGATATGGTTGCCCAAAAAATATTAATTGTTTTATTATAGCAATTATTTTAAATAAAAGTCGTAAAATTAATTGACCAAACTGCAAGTGGCAAAAACGAACAAAGAAGGAAGTTAATATTTTGTCAGATAATTGTTGAAGATTTGCACTTTTTGATTTAGCGGCTTTAATAATAATGATTGCATATTTTCATTCCTGCGGTTTCTATATATATTTTTAATTATTTCTTGTGCTTTGTAAAACAGTAGTTAAATTCAATAGTCAATACCGTACTTAGACTACGTCATACAGCGTCAGCATGTCTGGCATGACGCTCTGTTTACACACGTGCTTGACTGGGCTAACTTTAAACAAGATAATGACGGCTGCCAAAGAGGATGCCCATTATTGATGAAACCCTCTTCACCCTCCCCACATGATAGCCAGTGGGGGAGATGCAGACCCCTCATTGCTACAGATTGTGGTACTAATTGAAATGTGTCACAATGATTTAGAGAAACAATACCAACAAAATGATGTCTTGTAAAAAGATAACTAAAATATTGATGTGAAGGGTGAATTTTCACACGTTTCAGGGTTTTGTGGGTATCTAGTAAGTGAAGGCGATCAATATGAATGCGGCTGAATGTATGGGAGCACAGTTTTTTGCAGGAATCATATCAAAATGAACGATATTTTTTAAATAATTTATCGTCTGTTAATCTCTGTACTGAGAGCTTTATTTAATACCTTGCATGAAATTAATATATACAGGCTGTATCAAGATAGAGAGAATCAAGGCCGGTTTTACCATTAGGTGACTGTCTAGATGCACCACGGAATGAGAGCGCCGGAAGACCATGAAATTATCACTTTTATGTACCGTGCGATCATTATTTCTTATCAGTTACATAACAGTAAACAATGAGTTTAAAAATATCAAAACTGTATTCTAATTCGCAGCTGAAAATCCCAATTTAACAAAGATCCAATTAGATTACTTCGTTTGTCCGAACTCACACGAAAATATGTGTTCCTAACTTAATACCTGTTATCAATTCGTTGGCGTGTAGAGAAAAATAGTGTTCATTTAATAATCAATTCATGTAAGGTAATAAAAATAGAATGTACGCCTATGTGTTCATGTCCTTGGAAATAAGTTTGATAACTAAATGTTTCTGTCAAGTATTGCATAACGGACAAGATTTGTTGATCGCTCTGTACATGTAATAATTCTTTTGTTTTTATATTTTTCTTATACCTCTACAGCAGGGGTTCTTAAACTTATGTAGTCCGAGGACCCCCTCTTGAACAACATTTTTTTTGTGGACCCCATCCCATCCCTAGGCATTTTAAGTCGTTCTTGAGACTTAATTTCTGGCTCAATATTCTCATAGGCACTAAGTAGTAATAAATAGTAATAATAGGTAAGTAGTAATAAAATGTATCGGTGGTTATCTTAATAAATGGTCTTGCGCATTTATAGAGATGAACATTTTTATTAGCATATGGAATAAAAAACATAAAATGAATAAAAATAGTAGTAAAAAGAATTAAAATGTTACAAATTATACGAGAGTTGCCTTTTATATTTCAGGATTTGAGATCATTTATTTATTTAATACCTTGCAATCAAAACCAATTATTTATCAACAAAAGTGGCTTTATTGTTTTTCAAAATATTCTCCATGAAGATCAATACACTTTTGCATGCGTTTGAACCAATTTTCGAAGCACTTTTTCCATTCCGATTGAGGCTTTTTCTACTGCGATTGTCAAATTATGTGGGATCCAACGCGAAAAAATCTTTTTCACGGCCAAATGTTCATGCAATAGTGAATGTATGCTGGTCCCGCTAATGCCCAAGGATACCTCAATCTCACGATAAGTCACACGACGATCTTGCAGTATCAGTTTACGCACAGCACCAATGTTTTCCGGAACAACAACCGATTTTGGACGACTTTCACGAAATTCGTCCTTAAACGAACTACGGCTACGAATTAAGTTCATCGATGCACTGTTGTTCGGTTAATCCACGTCGAAAGTTGTAAAAAATAATTGCTAGAAAATATTTACGATTTAATTCCAGTTTTAGCCGAGATAAAAATTTTTTAATTAAACTAAATTCTAATAATATTAATATGTTTAAATAAACGGCTTACAACAAAAGGAAGAAAGGCTTAGGATTAAATAAGTAAGTGTAAATAAAATTATATTTGTTTGGTTTTTTTATATAATTGTATGATAAAAATGTTCTTAAATATCAAATTTGTGCAATACATAACATTTATTATATAACAAAATTTTCAGGCTTTGAAAATGTTTCAGACCAGTGGCGCAGCCATGGGGGGGGGGGGCGATGGGCCTGGGCCCCTCCCAGGACCAGCAGATTACACGGTGCTACTCGATAAAATTTGTTAACCACAACAGTAGTTTTTAAATTACTTCATTGTAAACAATATTGGCATTTTTTTTTTTCGTATAAGTAAACATTTTTTTATGATTGCCAATTCTTGATAGGGACATAATTATTGTTCAAGTGAAAATACATTTACATGTTACTTTTAGGTTTTCGTAGGTATAATCAAGAAATCCTTATTCCGTCACATGAGTCTGTTCGTTCGGTACAAATTGTGGTCAAGCGGCTGATTTAGAGAACTGAACATAAGTAAGAGAAATATTGAGACTTCAAAAATATATCCCGCGAAAAATATAAATAAGTATTTATCGAAGAAAAAATCAAGTGAAAGTTTTTGATACATGGATTAACAATTACATTTTTTTATCAACAAATAATGGAATTATTATTTGATATAAACATCAATATCCAACAGCAGGGGTGTCGAACTGATTTGGGTCGCAGTCTATTTTACATACAAAATGATAAGCAGTGACGGAACTTTAAATACCTGAAGGCTTCTTGACATTTTTTTATAAACAGAAAAGGGGAAGAGAGTATATTTTACATTTTTAAATATATTTTTCCCTTAAATAAGCTCAAGTGATTTTAATTACCGCTTCAGGGGCCACAAAAAATGAGATTGAGGCCGTCTACGGCCCGCGTGCCCTCGAAATTTGATTCGGCCCTCCCCAAGACAAAATCCTGGCTGCGCCACTGGTTCAGACTAAACTGAAACTAGTCAGCAGATAAATTTTAAACATTTGACAAACGGTGCTTTGTTAATATCGACCGATACCCAACAAAATACTAACTCTATCAACAAAATACGGTCAACAATCCATTTTATTCAACTAATATATTATGTAAACGATTTTATTTTATCAGAATTTAATTTCTATTGTTGCTATTTCAAGAATGTCTTAATACATTATGCATTTAAGATAGATAATCTACGATTAATACATGGGAGAGGTAGTTGAGAAGGAGGAAGGGGATGGCACAAAATGTTAATAATATTTTGTTAATCCGCACTGCAGAAACACCAAAATAAGGGAAAACAAGCGTTTTATAATCGATGGAAGGCGGTAGTATTTAGTTATAGAAATATGTGAATTTACTTAAAAGTCTTGTAAAAATTCTCTTTCTCTGGTAATAATTCTTCATACTTGAACAATTTTCCAGAAGTAAAACTTGTGATTTAAAATTTGTGAAACTTTGTAAAATTCTTTTAACGACTCTATCGCCTGCGAGTTTTCTTTTAGGTTTTTCTAGTTTGTGAAATGTCTTGAAGTCAGTTTTAAAACAAACAATAACTGCCAAGAAGTAAAGATGGTCATTAATCTTAAATGTGGCTTGAGTTGACCAGTTCCTTGGCTTATGGCTGCCGCTTTTCTATGACTTATATGGGACAATTGTAGAAAATACCTCGAAATATATATATGCTATGAAAACTATATACTTGAAAATGGGTCAGACCAAACTACAAAACAAAGCTCACGATTTTTCTGTGTTTTATTTTTATAAGAAATATACAAAGGGAATATTTATTTAATTTAATATAATTTCTTTCAAGATTGTAATTTTATATGACCTAGTTTTCTATATGGGTTACAGAAAAACATAGAGAAAAATACAGAAGTAATTGACAGAACATTTCATTTTATTAAAGAAAAATAATAAAAACGATTCATGTAACTTGAGAAAAATACGTGATTTAACATGTTTATTATATCTAAAAAAGTTGCTACTTAAGTCTTACCGATGAAACATGGAAAACAACAAAATTTGTTCATCTACGACTATTAAATAATAGATACTTTTGGTCCAACTTTAAATAAATAATGCTGTTCATATTGCAACAAGTGTAAAAAAATTATGTGAAGTGTGAATTTTCACACATTTCAGGGTTTTGTAGGTATTTAATAAGTGTAAGAAGCCAACATAATACTGGATTTCTATGAATATTTTTTCTATAATCACATCAAAATCATCAGTTTTATTCGTTATTTGTACTAAGAGCTTCCATTTAATTTTTTTTAGGTAAAATTTAAATAAACTGCCAAAAATCCCAGCGTTTTTTTTCTGCATTTGCTTCTTATTCAAGTCTTGATTAGATTAATAAGAAATATATTGATAAATTGCTTCATTTTTAGAGTTTTGTAGGTATGACCAAAAACCCTTATACCGTCATTTTGTCGTCTGTCCGTCCGTCTGTCTGTCTGTCTGTCTGTCTGTCTGTCTGTTCGGTAAAAATTGTAACCAAACGGCTAAACTTAGATAGTTGAAATTTGGCATGCTTATACAACTCTTTGACCCGCACATAGGAAAAATACTAAAACATCTAAAAAACATATCCCCCTAAAAATATAAACAAATATGCTAATCGAAAAAAAATATATATTTTTATAAATTCTGAGTAGGGTGTCAAATGAAAACCCTTAGTACTTGGATTAACGATCAAAATTTTATTTTTGCAAAATAAATTATTTTGACTCGATTTATGCTAAAAAAAAAAAAAATGTTTGTCCCACACCCTGTAGCCCAGATAGTTGAAACTAAAAGTCTCAAAAAATTCTAAGTAATGTACATTGGTGTGAACCGGAATAGTACAACAGAAATTTTTGATCAGGTTATGTTTTCGAAAAATAATGCATTTTTTGTGTTTTTTGGTTGACGATTTACAAAAGTTATAGTTATGTAACACACTAGACTGGAAGACTTATGTTATCGGGTGCTATAATAGTAGGTTGTCTTCTAGCATTTAAGACCAAAAATCTGTCTTTAACCTGCTGTTGTACAGCGACCGCGTCCCGGATATTGTTCGGCCGGACTCCCTGTTTCGCTATAACGCTTCCATAACCGACTGATGACACTGAGAAATTCCTATCCTCTCGGCTACAACAGCTTACCTGAAGCCAGCTTGGAGAAGTCCCACCGCACGATTTATCTCGTGGATAGTTAAATGCTTTCGCTCCATTATTAAAAAAGAATGCCAATACTTAAAAACACTGCAATTATTAATATAAAAGTTTTAAAACGAATTAAAATGAAATATGTGATCAACCTACGGATCATGTACTGAATAAGATTTGTCAAATTTGTACTTGTTTTGTCTTGTTGGTTATTGTTTTTACTTGTTTTCCATAGCCAACTACTCATAATTGCCTACTTTAATTGAAATACAATGTTAAGGCCCGGTTTTCCCACCTTCAGAAAAACTTCCAGGTAACTATCTAACAGATAAGGTTATTTGTAACTTCATCTGCTGAATAAATGTCAATACCAATCAGTGATTTCAATACGTCAGTCTCATTATCCGTTAGACAACTATCCGATAGATACATTTTTATTGAACGACGGGATGACATTTATTCAGCAGATGAAGTTACAAATAACCTTATCTGTCAGATAGTTACCTGGAAGTTTATCTGAAGGTGGAAAGACCGGGCCTAAATGTACAATAAGCAATATATTTTCATATTTTTTCAACATCCCTAGACTTTTCCGATGTGTGTATAACAATATTCCAGAAGATGACAATGTTAAAATTGTATTAAATTTTTCTATTAACAGTTAAATTTTAATAAAACAATGAAACATTGAACATTGAAAAGTTCTTATAATTTTAAAACCATAAAATATATCCTGCAAGACTAATGAAATTAAATGTATAATGGACTGACTTCTAAATTTTTAAAGGTTTTGTCAAGGTGATCTAAAAGATTAATACTATATTTTATTTTCTACCAAAATTTTTCTTATCTGTTCTTTGTTCACATTAGCAAGTTGACGAGTTAAAGTTTGTGAAGTTCCGTCAAATCATGACAGAAATTAAAGCTAATCTCTGAACAAGAGCCATCAATCTTCAGCCATCCAAGTGAAATTAGCGCAAGAAGTATCTAGATGTGTGTCTGTCCTAAACTGCTCCTTGTTTAATAAACATTAAGTTATCCTGAACATACCAACTTGATTATCTACTGTTTGCTCGGGTTGAGGAAGAGGAGAGGATTTGAGGAGACTGCGGTTATAGTTTGGACCTCAGTCACACCCAACTACGTATGTCTTACTCAACTTTCTTACTTACCTCAAATGTGTACAGAATCTTGACATTACAAAGGGTAATTTTCAGTTAAAATTAGATTGTCTTTCAAACTAAATTTTATACTGTTTGCCAAATATTAATTTTTCAAATTCTATCAACCGCCACTTGGTTTTTGATTCAATTTTAACAGTTCAAGGAATACGACTGTAGCACAGTTGGTTAGCGTATGGCTAGATGTGCATAAGGTACCTTGTTCAACTCTCGGTACCAGCAAATATGTTTATATATCAACATTTATTAAAAACTACGTAAGTCCAAATTTCACTTATTTTTACATATGCACACCTTTTTATTAAATAGCATGTCTATGGTTTGTTAGAAAGTCGTTCTCCAAAAAAGTTCCGAAAGTATATTAGCGCTTTTGGAGGTGATATGAAACCACGTAGTATGTCAGATGTTAGTTAAAAAAATATATACAATTTTTTTTTTTTTTTATTGCTTAAAACCAGCTCGACATACAATTTATGCTATACATGGTGTTATAGAATTAGACAAACATATCATATGAATAACAGTTGGGTTAATTGGTGACCATAAGTGTAGGTATAGGATTTTTTTTTTATAAAACCATTTATTTAACAAAAGCTTACAACTAATTGTTAATTATCTCATTAACTTAAACTTCCTTACATGTACAGATTTAAACAATAATATTCATTTTTAGGGATTTGTAGGTATGACCAAAAAACCCTTATACCGTCATTTTGTCGTCTGTCTGTCTTTCTGTCTGTCTGTCTGTCTGTCTGTCTGTCTGTCTGTCTGTTCGGTACAAATTGTAGCCAAACGGCTAAACCTAGAGAGTTGAAATTTGGCATGCTTATACAACTCTTTGACCCGCACATAGGAAAAATACTAAAACATCTAAAAAACATGTCCCCCTAAAAATATAAACAAATATATGCTCATCGGAAAAAATAATGTATTTTTTTTTACAATTCTATGTAGGAAATCAAATGAAAGCCGTTGGTACGTGGATTAACGATCAAAATATTATTTTTGCAAAATAAATTATTTTGATGCGATTTTTGCCAAAATTGTACAAAAAATTTGCTGTCCCACACCCTGTAGCCCAGATGGTTTAAACTAAAAATCTGAAAAAATTCTAAGTAATGTACATTGGTGTGAACCGGAATAGTACAACAGGAATTTTTAATCAGATTATGTTTTCGGAAAATAACGCATTTTTAACGTGTTTTTAAATAAAATATGTAAAATATTTAATCCGCTATTTAACACCATAAACGAGTGAACATCCGTAGTCCAGTGGTAACGTTCTCGCTTCGTATGTTGCAAACTAATGTTCGATTCCCGTCAATTTTATTTTTCCTGTTTTTTTTTTTGCAGTTTTATTTTGTTTAAATTATTTTTTCTAAATTCTAGTTATATTTTGGCAAATATTGCATTTTAAAAGCGTAAATTTAATAACCAATTAGAAGTGTTGAAATTATAATTTAATTCTATGTTTGAATGTATAAGAAATCAGAGGGGCGGAGTTTATGACTTAAACAACCAATGGAAGCCATTTTCAAAATATTAATGAATCTTGCTATATGAAAAAAAAAATCTGCAAATATTTGGAAACCCAAATAATGGTATTAGGAATTCGAATTAAAATTAACAAAAAAAATATTTTAACATAAAATTTGTTTTGGCATTCCAAATAATCATCATTCACTTACTAGATACCTGCGAAACCCTGAAATGTGTGAAAATTCACACTTCACATCAATTTTTTATTTTTCATTAAAGAAAATGTAATTTTGCAAAAATATGACGATTCAAAGAACGCTAAATATTTCTGTGTGTTATCCAGAATATTTTTAAACATTTCTGGATTTAAAGAGGCATAAAAGTCCGTTATTGTTTTTTCAGCAAATTGATTATTTAATATTAAATTTGATTGTAAATTTATTAGTTTGAACTGGACATAAGGTGGTGCATTATTGACATTAAAAGTAAATGGTAGGCTTACTAAAGATAGATCTTTAGAATTTTCTAACCTGAGTTAAATTTAGTTATCAGTGGATAACTAAATACTCCCCTTTGCCCCTCTGTCGCCGCCTATGAATAATCTCTATATAATGAATAATAATTGTAATAAATATGAATTGTTAGCAGGTTAAGAAAAGCTCTGGTATTCAAAGTAGTTATATAACTTTGAATCTTAGCAATTTTTTTTCTTTACTCATTTCCATTTAAATATCTTTCGTCCAGACAAAGTCTTGTACATCTTTGCTGCTTGATATTATTTATCATCAATTCCTTTTAAGGTTTTTTGCGTAAATATGTAAATGTCCATCTACATTTTCATTATTACAAAGTTGTTTCCAAGATGATAACATTCAATATAAGATATAATTTCAGACACTTGGCAAAAAATAAGAAAAAAAGGGACGAAAGCTTTTAGTTTTTTTAGATTTATAAAATTAAAATTAAAATAATACATTGTTTCTTTTAAGTAATCCTAAAGAAAAAATTTTGGTGGATGAGGTGATAAATTATTTGGCCGGGAAATGTTTAGCGCAAAATTCATTTAATAATGAACTGTTTTCGAAATGTTTTGTATATATACTCAGTAATTGGCCATTTCAGAATGCGCTACTTTCAAGTCAAAAATTATTCTTTAATTATATCGCCACAAGAAAATATAAATACAGTTCACGTGAGTGTTGCATTTATTATGCAACATAGTGTTACAATGTTGCATTGTAGTGTGATTATTAACTCTCAACGAAAAGTTTTATTTATAAATCTGTAACAATGCCAAAATTTGATTCTAAACCATATCAACGTCGGACAGATAAATTTATACAGATACTAATAAATGAAAATTTTGAAGAGGTGTTCGGGATTTGAAGTGGCGTTTCGGTGCTCCGTAGGGAACCATTTTAACACGAGGACACAGAAATTCATATCATGCTGTTTTTTTCTCTACTACTAACTGAGGAACCCGTGCTTCCTACCAGGATCGTACTTATGCACAGGTTCTTTAGGTGCTAGCTGGGGACCCCTCAATTTTAGGGTCCCCACTGAAACGTACCCATGAGAAGCCACTACAATAGGAGAGGCACTATTTGGTCAAGCACCCCAGGTTCCGAAAAAATTAAGTACGGCCCTGCTTCCTAAGATTTTAGGGTTTTGTTGGTATGACCAAAAAATCTTTATATCGTCATTCATACACCGGGAGCTCATGACATTTTTGGTCTCCGATTTCATACAGCATGCCTTTTGGAGGAGAGAATATTTATCCTGTGACAACAAAAAAGAGATGGTACTAAACCCCTGCACGCTTTCCGGTCATAGGGAAAATTGCATTTCCACTTGTACAAAATTTTTGTGTTTTTCTCTGATTTCATATTGGTTGCCCTTTTGTCAAAAGAAAGTTATAACAAATTTAAAGTCTTTTAATTATAGGCATGCTGTATGGAAACGCGGAAAATCATATTTTTTTATTACAAGATCACATGACCGTTTGAGCCCTTTGGAACCCTCCGAATCGCATGCATATATTTAAAAGACTTTAAATTTAAATAAAACAAGTTTATTTGGTACGTATTTCGGCTTATGAGGCCATCTTCAGTAATACAAAAGGATTACAGAAATACATGCGAAAAACATATTGAGACTAAAAAAACACATCGTCCGAAAAATATAAAAATTGTATCTAAGGAAAAAATAAATATATTTTTTTTGGGTAGAGTATCAAATAAAACCTCTTAAAGTGTAAATAAACGAGCCAAATTTTATTTTTAAGAAAACAAATAATTGTTTACGATTTTCGCCAAAAATGCCGCGAAACTTTTTACCCACCCCCTATTTTCTATAGAGATAAGTCTAAAAATCTGAGAAAATTCTCAACAATGGATATTGGTGAGGATTAAAATAGTTCAACAGGAATATTTCGTCAGATTATTCTTTTGAAAAATGTCAAATTTTTTGTGTTGAAAAAATTATAATAATTTTTTAAAAATTTGTGGTGTCAAAGGAAAGTTCTTAAAGCCTAAATTAAAGAACGGACAGTAGTTTTTTTAAATTTATTTATTTTAACATGATTTTTGCCCAAAATATTCTAGAAAATTTATGTCCCACACATTTAGCTCAGGTGTAAATTAAAATTTTTGAAAATTTTTTTAGTATTGCACATTGATACGAATCGACATGGTTCAACAGAAATTTTTGCCTTTCGAAAATTTTCGAGTTTTTTGCAATACTATGTTAACATTGTTAAACTGGCTAACTGGACAATTGTCTTGATTCTCGCGCTTCTCATAATTAAGTATTATACAAATGTAAGTCGATTATAGAATTTTATGATTTTTAATGCTTACCCACAATTTATTGTCATGAGATACCTACAATGTGTGAATTTTCACAAAATATAGGATTTCGCAGATATCTTAGGTATGTGTGGGACCATATTTTTACTGCATTCACGAAAATATTTTGAAAATAATTTATTGTTAGTTAATCTATATACTAATTGTTTTCATTTAGTATCATAAATGAAATTTAAAGGAATTTTTAAATTCAAAAACATCGATATATTTCAACAAAAAAAAGAACAAATAGTCAAAAATTCCTTTTAAACAATTCCAATTCTCATATATGTGTATTCCGGCATGCACCTGGTAGGGGAGGGGGTAGCTCAAGACTTTGAGGCCCCCACAACACTATAAAGCACGCTTTAAATGCATGTTTCTAGTAATAGAACGTGAGTACCTCGAAGAAAACAAAAAAAATTCTGAGCTCCTTAAGCAAAATGTTTTGTTACTGAGCTCTACCAATAATAATAATAATAAAAAAACTGGGTATACATCTGTGTGCATTACTTAGAATTTTCTAATTTTCTCAGATATTTAGATCAATATATCTGGGGTACAGAGTGTGGGTCAAAAAAAGTAGTACATGTTAAATAAATATCTCATTAAAATAAAAAGTATAATCTCGGGCAAACAGCTTTTTGTTGGAAATCATCTTATAATTACCTGAAACGTGTAGAAATGTATAAGAACAAAAAAAAAAAAAGATAAAACAAAAATATTTACTAGACAATATTTTCCAAATTTGTGAATTTCCGAATTTCTTTCCAAAAATTCCTTCCTTATTTTCGATAGTAAAAATTTAGATTTTTTCCTATTTAATGGCGAATAAAAATCGCGAATTTGTTAATAAAAATACTTGTTTATGAAGAGTTTTATATCAGCTGTATACCAAGTCAATTATATAGCTGACTTTTTTATCTTCAGACATACCCAAAAAATTTGCTATATTTGTATGGAATTTTATGACCAAATTTTTACGAGCTATCTTTTTAGATCATATTTTTTTGGTTTTATAACTTTAAAAGTTGAATCAGAGGCGGAGCAGGAATGGATAAATGTTGGTTCTATACACTCCTAAGTGTAGAAACACGTAGAAAGATTGTTTCTGGTGCAGAGAAACATACGCCAATTCTTGGCGCTTGTTGATGCTAGTTAGCGCACACTACTTACATTTCTTCATTAAAAAATGGCCAAGTTTATAACTAATGTCCCTAAATGCGTCTTTGATAAAATTTCGAAGTTATCATCAAAATTTAAAAAATAAATAAATAAATAAATAAATATGAAAAAATATTGTTTATTATCCATAAATCCATAAATTTACATTTTGGTATATTCCAAAATTACTTAAAAATAAAATCAATTTTTCTCGTCTTATTTCTAGCGAAAAGGTCAATAACATTTTCTTTGAGTCTGTGCTGTGGGGACTCTGATGTAAAAATATGAAATGTCACGGTTGGCTGATTTATTTATTTCATTTGTACTTACTCTGTACATCCCTCACATTATGGGTTCCAAGATTTGCGAGCGGATCAAGTCTGGACCCCCCCCTATTAGTCCGCTAGCTGGTTGCTATGATTCTTGGAAGGATTAAGGGTTGTTTCAATTAAACTACGAAACTTTAATTACGATTAAGGTTTAAATATTTACACTAATTACAATAGACTTACAATTACGTCGATACAGCTAAATCCAAAAAAGACACACATTCGCACACACTAGACACACTTTACACCAAACACTAATTTAACCACTACATGTTTCTAAATATTGTCTCTCCACTTTTTAGCTGGTCACTACACTAACGTTCATACGGAATTACATTGTTACTTTATTTCGACTCGCCCAAACACTCTAAATGTCTCTAACCCATGTCTCTTAAAAACCAACTCCAAAACATGGTCTTAACCATACGACGGCTTAAGCTCAACTTTTTTTAACATCTTAACGTTATGATGGTTTTCAATCTACTACCAAATGCTTACATCGCCCAACTGTTAAATGTCATTTAACACCTCTTGATTGTCGGTCTTGTACTATCTTAAAATTCATAATTTATTGGTGATAACTCAGATAAATATCCCATTAGAAAATATACGAATCATAATATTTTTATCTCAGACAGAATTAATTATTATTTATTTGCTTATGGTTGACGTATATTTTAAACACACTAATTTACGATTCACTTTTCATGTTCCATTGACAAAGTGTCAAGTTAAAATAATAAACAATCTACCGTTATCTTAAATGCCCTTTCTAAGCAATAGATTATTTTTGTATCGTTTAACAGATTAAATATTTTACTCTAATTGAATGATTATACTGAATTTATTTATGAAATTTTATTTATGAAATAATACCAAAATTACCTCCCTTACAGTGCGACTGTTGAGTAATTTTTTCTCAGATGAAATCATTGCAAGTGTATTTAACCTATCCTGATTCATTACTACTCTACAAAGGAACTGCTTGATGAACAGTGCCGCATTACGTAAGTCACTGCGAGTGTAAATGCATGCGCGCGCTTCAATATACGTCATATTGCTATATGATATGACACTGTGAAAAACAGTTCAGCCAACGTTCTTCGCTCTTCTTAGGATTCTTGCAGGGGCGGTTCGCGTGCTGCTTGCAAAATGTATTTTAATTATTTTTTTTTATACAAAATAAGGAGTATAAACAATTCTTCATGATAAAATTAATTATACATTTTACAAATTTATAACAAAATAATAAAATTTATTCTACCGATGAGTAATTGTATGTGTTCATAATTCGCTGCATTAAAGAAATTTTTAGTCAGTGACTTGGAAATGAAACTTTTTGTGCGTTACGAATAGTGCGACATCTATGTGCCTTTAAGCCAACTACGACGGCTTCGTAAAATGTTTATTATCTAATATCGTTTTCCTACTTCTGCTGTCCTAGATGTTTACCAACTAAACCTAACCTAATTATCTAAATTGATCATATTTACTGTTCGTCTTTGTAATTTTAGGCGAGATTTGTTGTAATCGCGCCGATGACATTTTGTTAGGTTATGTAAAGGCATACAATATATCGTTCTCTACGATGTAGACTGAGATAGCCAAAGTGTTTATATGTCTGTTTCATTAAAACAACTCACTAACTACACTACTTTGAAAAACCGTCTACAATCGACAGCGTATAACGCATTAAATTTGGAGCTCTTAACGGTTGCTCGCGGTAACATAAGACAAACTTGTTAATGACAATTAACAGTGCATAAGTCATAGTCTATAGTCGACTAATTTAAGAGCCTCTGAATGCAGCTTAATTTTTCGCAATAAAATTGCATGCCTGAACAGGATTCGAACCCGAAACCTTAGCAATGCAGAGCACATGTGTTACCACTACGCTATGCCGGCCAAGGTGATAAAGGTTGGATGGTAAGCTTGCATTTACCAACATTAAAATATTTTGGGGTAAAATAGATTCGTACGCCTCTGTACTTCTTCATTTTGTCCTGGCTGGCTGTATAAAAGTTCAGTATATAGGTTTTTTTAATTATTTTTGAGAAAGTTTTATAAATTATTGTCTCGGCTTATTTTTATTACAAACTTTTAATCATAAATTATAATTAATTTATGCCAAAGCACTTAGTGCGATATAAACTTCAAGGAAGTTTTCAAAATTATTTTCATAAAAATGTTAAGGGATAGAAAAAATTGGAAAACATCAAATTTGTGTATTGAGATCTACACATCATAAAAACAAAATACTTTACCGAACGCTCTGTTGAATATAAAGTATGGTTTACATCAGGGGTGGCCAACCTTTTTGGAAGCAAGGGCGCAATTAAGAATTTTCAGAGACGTTGCGGGCGCAATTAAGAACTATATGTTTTGTTTTTTATTGCTAAAGTTAATTTTATTTATTTTTTACATTTCTTAATTTTAATTTCTTAAAAAAAAAATTGTTTTTGTTAATTTTTGTCATTTTTAATTTTGAATCTTTTTATTTGATTTTACTTATAGGTTAAAATCCCATTATTTTTTGAAAAAATGCTATTCTTCATTTTTAACACAACATAATACAACAAAATAATAATAATAATTTGTAATAATAATTTTATTGAACGACATTTATTACATATAATTACATAATATATGATAAATTATTATTCGTTAATGAGAAGGTTGAGACTGTTTCTTGACATAATTTTTCAAAAACAGGACAGTAGTTTGATACTGCTGCTCTTATGTTTGGTTTATATACGGAACAAGAATAAGGAATAGGAAATAAGAATAGTGCACAAGATGTTAAAACATGGCTGCGCCGTATATCGGTTTATGTAGGAATGAAATTTAACTTAAACATAAGAATAGTTGGTAACATTCAACATTTTTATTCTTATTTCAAGAATAAGACACGATAAGCCTGCGCACAGCAATTAAAATGTCTGCCGTAATAAAGTTTGGTCAACAGATGTTTTTCAGTTGTGATCAGAGGGTTGTAAACAACAATAAAATGTTTTTAACGGTAATAAACGAAATTTTTTAAAAGGTTTTATGAATCAGAACCTGTCAAGTGACAAACGTTAAGCACAGGCCAACGCAAGTACGCAGGCGCAGCGACGAAATGTTATGTCCTGTATAAACGGTTTAATATTTTTTATTCTTGTGTACTATTCTTATTTCCTATTCCTTATTCTTGTTCCGTATAACCAACCATTAAACTGTCATTCAATGATCAGTTTTAATAAAATGAAACATAAAAAATAGCGCTAAAATTCGATAGAATTCGCTAAAATAATATTTTTTGTAGTGAAACTACTTATATTTTATTATATAGGGAGGTATTTTATATGGCATAATAAAAAATCACTTGAAAATTTCAATTAATAAATAAGTATTTAATTCCAAGAAAATTTTGCTTAAAAGTTGGAGAATGAAATTGATTGGAAATAAAATTTAAAAAAATATTTTAATTTACCGGGAATCGTATCGCGGGCGCATAACAGATCGCCCTAGGGCGCAGCTGCGCCCGCCGGCGCGGGGTTGGCCACCCCTGGTTTACATGCTACGACTGATCAAGTAAAACGTACGTTTTTACTTAATCAGTGAAGACGGTCAGATAAAATAGACATTAAATCTGTATCCACACTATTCATACTTTAAACTGTGGTCTTGTGATCGTTTTATAGTTAGTGTTATGAAATTATGGAAAAAGCACTACATTTATTAATTTTTTCATCGTGTCTTAAAATGTGTTCGTCGTTCAAAATGGTCTAGAACAGTGTTTCCCAACCTTTTTCTTCTCGCGAACCCCTTATAAAATCCGAACGAATTTGGCGAACCCCCAGTGTCAGTGTTTCTCAAACTTTTTAAGTTCGCGGCACATTTTTGATGTGTAAACATTTTTTTGCGGCACAGCTATGAGTTATTGAATATAGGTTTAAATGGAAAATTGTAAAATTTCACAGCACACTCCTAGAATTTCACGGCACACTAAAGTGCCGCGACACACCGGTTGGGAAACACTGCCCTATGCAGTCGTTAATGATAGGAAAAAAAAAAACAATAAAATTTGGTAGAACATTTATTTTCCATATTTTCCTTGTACAAACATTAATAAGACTAAAATGATAGCTATAAAAAATGAATACAAAATCATTTCAACAAATCAACTGGTTCCTAGTTGAGCATACGTTAAATTTGAAAAAACTCTTAGTTAAATGGGATATTTGTGGCTGTTTGATGGAACAAAGCAATTCAAAGTTTGGCTCAATATCCGACAATTTCAGTCTTAGATCAGGTTCTGCATTTAACCTGTTTCTGTAAGAGATATTTTGTTTCTTTTTTTATTGTTTTCAAAGCTTGCTACGTTCAACTTTGTAAAACTTATGTTGATTATTATTTTGTAAATAAATGGTCGCCATTTTGAAATGGTTAACATAAAAATATGACTTTTTGGTGTCATTGTAAATCTAATTTAATGTACAAGGTGTCTCAAAAGAAATTTTATATTTAGTGGATCGATTAAAAAAAAAGTAAGCCGTATATAGAAAAAATGTTTATTAATTATTAAAATACACTTTTTGGGGATTTATTTCTTAAAAATAATATCGTCTAAATGTAGACCCTCGCGTTCTCGGCACTCATTTAATCGAACAGTAAAATTACTTATGACGTCTCGGCAGGTGGACTCAGGGATGGCTGCCATTTCGTGACGGATATTTTCTTTCAAATGCGCCAGTGAAGTCGGTTTATTGGCGTAAACTTTAGATTTAAGATAACCCCATAGGAAAAAGTCCATAGGGGTTAAATCTGGACTGCGTGGAGGCCAATTTATGTCACCTCTCCGGGAGATCAATTTGCCTGAGAAAATTTCACGAATACGTGGCAGAGACATATTGGACGTGTGTGAAGTTGCTCCGTCCTGTTGGAACCATGTTCTTTGGTTATAGCCAGGAAAGTTTTGCAGTTCAGGTACCAAGAAGTTGTCTAACATCTCCACATAACGCTCTGAATTCACTGTAACTGCACGCCTCCTTTCGTCTTCAAAAAAGTAAGGGCCGATAATTCCTCGCGCCGACATCGCAGCCCATACGGTCACTTTAGGCGAATGTAGGGGTTTCTGATGTTTGCGTTTCAGATTCGTTGCACTCCAGTAGCGGCAGTTCTGCTTATTTACGTGGCCATTAAGATGAAAATGAGCTTCATCCGAAAACAAAATGTTGGTAAACGTTGAAAATCGCTCAATCACCTGATTTACGAAATTAAGCCTCTGACTGGCATCTTGGGGCTTTAATTCTTGCACCAATTGAATTTTGTAGGGGTACAGCTTTAGGTCATTGTGCATAATGCGATGTAATGATGATCTATGCACATTTAAAGCACTTGCGCGCTTCCGAATTGAAAGGTTCGGGTCGTCACGAACAGACTGATTAACATTCTCCACGTTTTCTATCGTTCTTGATGACCTAGGTCGCCCGGATTTTGATTTATCCAGCGTTGTACCAGTCTCTTTAAACTTTTTAACCCAATGTCGATTGAGAGGAATGCTTGGCGCATCATTTAAGTGGCGAAAACCTCGAATAATGCAGAATTTTCTACGCGCTATAGTCGCCGAATCACCGTTTTTGTAAAACTGTCACACCATAACGCGCGGTCTGCTCCCGAGAAACGCTCCATAGCGACTGAATTCCCAAGAGCCAGGCTACCGATTGACATAACCCCCGCGCCCCTCGGATACGTTGCGTTCACGCAGTAAGCTAAATAAATATAAAATTTCTTTTGAGACACCTTGTACTTTTTGGAAAAAAATATAAAATTAATGATTCCCTATGCTAGATCAAAAGTTGACATCATTTCCGTTGAAACCGGAAGTGCCTCAGAATTCTTATAGTAACCTTTAGATGGGCTTTTTTGTCTAGTTTAACTTTTGTACTGAAGATTTTTTGTATCTTTACAAATAAAGGAGATTTTCGGGGTGCCCCGTTTCAAACAAACACCCTGTATATTAAATCAACTGAGAATATTCAAATAAGATTTTTTTAAATATTAAAATTTAGATTTCAAAATGTGAATCTTAATCTGCTTTTCTTATAAAACAGAAGAATTCTGCATGATTATGATAAAAATTAAATAAGAATCTCAACATCTTTATATCTTTGGAATTATAATAAATGGGTTATTATTATTTTTAAGTAAAATTAAAAAATGTTTATGATTTAAAAATATGAAAAGATACATTTTTCTTGTAGGAGCACTACCTATTTGCCCGTACATAAAAGCCACTCTTGTTAGAGGATACAATGAATGGAATGTTGGACGAATATAAAAGAAACAATGTAGGCCCAATGACTGAACCATGAGGCACTCCACTTACTATAGGGAAGTCTCTTGATAAGTTAGCCCTTACTCTATGTGTTTTATTATCTGCTACTCCAATTTGTGGTGTAGTCACTTGTGTGTTTCTTTATGAATACACTTTGTATTATTTATATCTATGAAGTGAATCCATAAAACTTTTTTCTTAAGGTTTTAAGTTTTGACTTAGTGTGAGAAATAATGTTGCTAAATTAAAATAGGCATGGGCTAGTTATATTAGGAGAGATAATGTTTGGAGAACAAAAAGCCTTACTGAGTAATGGAAATTGTGTATTTATTTTGCATGTCTGTTTATAACTTTTGTTTGATAAAATGATTTAAAGAATTACTTTAAAAATTCCAAACACTCAGACAGCATAATGATTCCTATAAACAGATAATTCATGTACTGAAATTTTTTGTAGAAACTTAGAATATATTTTCGTTACATTCAACTTGTTAGTACGAAGTTCAAAGTGAGTTTTTTTATCCCTCAATTGTAGTTTAAGTACACAATAAATAGTCAGTGATTTCAGTCCTGGGTCTAGACAAAAGAAACTTACCGTACTGATAATTTACATGTCTCTGTCAAACAATGATGGAGTATATAACTCTTTAACATTGATTTAAATTTTATTTCTGCGCTATTTTGTTTTTGCACGGCGTAAATAGAGTTACGCACGCAGACGTAATGATAAAAACTACATATAACAGTTTTATTACATATAGAAAAACTGAAGTTTTATGACGTGAAATTATTTTAAATTATGCTCGCGTAGTCACGTAACTTGCATTATATAAAACTATATGATTTCTCAGATTTTAATGATCATATAACTGAATACAAGAATTGTATAACATTAGAGACTTATGGAAAATTGTGAAATATCGTACCGTCATTTTATCTGTGTCTGAAGACTAATGTATCGCTTAACTAGAACCATTTATGTCGCAACATTATCAGACAACATGCCACCAACGTGCCAACACGCATGTTGTCGCTGATAATTTCAAGAAAATGCGTCAAATATTAACAGAAAACATCGATTTCGTTTTACCCGCGCGTACAAATATCATAGTAATTTTGGAATTACTGAACCGATTTTAATAAAACATTTAGAAACTGGCCAGAAACCTGACCAGACGATTTAGCTACAGATTGCAAGTGATGGTCCAATATTGTACAAGATAACAGTTCGGCAGAACATCAAATTCAAGTTAAAGAACGCTATTCTCTACTAAATATGTTAAGTTTACTGCCGGTGAAAATGTTCAAGGTCATATTTTGTAATAGGTCTATATTATATAAGTAACTGCCTTGTTCGGTTTTAAACGGGGTAGCTGTCGAGGCACCCATTTTCAAAGTACAGTCTGTATAATAAGACATACATGCTTATGGCTCAGGATCAGGCATGAGCACTAATAATAAACAGATAATAAGAACATCAAGCCCTAATAAGCCTAATAATAAAAATTGTTTAGTTAGTGTTTTGTCTTTGAGTATTGCAATTGTGTAATAATGAGTTCTATTTATGCAAAACGTTTTGAAGAAGTATTTTATGTACCCACCAAAAAGGGCCAAAAATGCCCTTTTCAAGTGCAGCAAAATATATGGACAAGTCAGTAGACTTTGTGAAGTATTGGGTGAAACGTTATAAAATTAATAAAAATGATTACGATTTACCTAATCGTGGATTAAATTAAGTGACCACTAAAATTAGGATAAAGTGATTTTTAACGTTTTTAAAAATAATCCTGTGTTATCTTTACGTAAATATCATACAATTTTGTTAAAAAAGAACATCAAGTTAAGTCTAAAGACCCTGAGAAGTTGTTTAATTAAAAATGGTATTAAATTCAGGAGCACTAAACAAAAACCATTGTTATCGGTGAAACATGTCGAAAAACGACTCGCTTGGGCCAAGGCAAATTTAGACCGCGGTTGGAGTGATGTGGTTTTCTCTGATGAATCTAGTTTTTACATAGGGGGTACATGAAATATAAGCTTCGGACAAAAAACGTTCAAAATTTGGAGCAGCTAACTCGTTAAATACGGCAGATATGGAGATCACTGCCTCAAGTATGCCGAAAAGCTGGTAGAAAGCGTAGCGAAAAGACACCAAGCAATAATTGATAATAATGGAGATCTGACCAATTATTAGGTAGTAGCGTAATAATATTTACAGTAAATTATTTTTAGTTTTTCCTTTTATCTCTTATAGTTCACCAAAAATCAACAAGGACGTCTTATTATACAGGCTGTAAGATCGTGAGGAGGTAATCCTAATTGGGATAAGAAAAATCAGGAATAGACCATATTAGTGTGTCGTCACATACATGTGCTGCCATCTGAGAGCTGAGTCCTTTTGAAGTTTAAAATACATGGGACATTACTTTTGTTACCTTAATTTTATAAATATTTTTAATTTTGGAGCATAAAATATGTTTTTTGATAAATATATACTAATATATACAGTCCAGATACTTTATATTATAGAATAATGATTTTATAAATATATAAATAAGGATTCGAAGATATATTTATAGGTTACGTTTTTAAATAATATGAAAATCGGAATATCTTTAGTATTTATTTAATTAACACTAAGTAATCATTAATATTTTGTTTTAGAATGCATATTGGTGTATTGTTTTGCTCCAAATTGTAACAATTACATCTACATTATTAATTGCAAACTTTTCGTTTTTTGACAGATGAAAATGAAAAACGATAATGGAAAATTAAAAACAACATATTATTCCTTTAAACCATTTAGATATGGCACACACACTAATTGCTATGTTACTTGCCATAATAACGATTATTAACGTAAATTTTTCAAAATTAACCTTCAAAATAATATTGTTTTGCAAAAATAATGACATATTAAATTATAATGTATAAAATAAGAATTTTAATAAATAAATATTGATTTGTAGTTTTGATGTGAAGCACTCTCTTACTTTGAAAACTTAATTTATATTTCCAAAATACAATTTAACAAAAAAACAACATGCTAAATTCAAATAAAAGGAATCCAACCGCGAGACGGCAGCACTGAATCCCATTTTGTGACGTAGTTACTAATATGGTCTATTAGACTGGATAGTGAAAGATATCTTCCTCATTTACAACCGTGTCAACAGAGATGCAAGTACTGACCCAAGATTACTTTCCCAGTAAAAATTGTCGTAACTTTGGAACTACTGTACTGATTTTAATAAAACACGTACATCGGCAATAATGTTTACATCAATCAAGAAATGTTGGATTGTGTGTATGAGAATTACAAACGGAAGATTAAACATTGCATAACTGCCGATGGGCACCATTGAAGACATTTGTTTTCACAGTTAATTAATTACCAAATGGTATATCTTGATGTTTATTTTGCATAATTAATAATAATAAATATTATTGATGTTATAGTTGAAGGTAATGGGATTCGGACCAGTCAGAAAATAAAAACAAATTTATTAACTTCGCTAACGTTTTGATTTAATTTAAATCTTCATCAGAGCTTAGTTAATAGTCACGATATAAAATAACAATTTTAAAATTAATAGAGAACACATCATATTGTCAGTTCAATAACCGGACAATATGATGTGTTCTCTATTAATTTTAAAATTGTTATTTTATATCGTGACTATTAACTAAGCTCTGATGAAGATTTAAATTAAATCGAAACGTTAGCGAAGTTAATAAATTTGATTTTATTTTCTGACTGGTCCGAATCCCATTACCTTCAACTATAATTACTAACTTACGGACGTAACTCATCTAATCAAGATTATTGA
This sequence comes from Liopterus haemorrhoidalis, assembly GCA_963971575.1. NCBI lineage: Eukaryota > Metazoa > Arthropoda > Insecta > Coleoptera > Dytiscidae > Liopterus > Liopterus haemorrhoidalis. The sequence continues at coordinate 14,663,026 of OZ020613.1, read as the reverse complement.
TGTTGTTTTTGCTGGGAGGTAAAGATTCTTTTTAGGCTGACAGCTTGACAGTCCACATCAGGGCCATATAAATTTCAGCCTTCCCCACCATTAGCAAGGAGATAGGTTCTTCATTTCTATTGACTCTCTTATGTCCTGGCATGCAAACTAGAAATAGTTTGTTAATTTATGCCAGTTACTTGGGTAGATAAACAGTTCTAAACTATTTGAGACTTTATAACTATAAAACCGGTGCTTGCATATGGTTCTGACATATGGATCCTGACAAAGCAATTTTTTACAATGGGTATAAAATTAATTAAATTATAAAATTTGTTGTGACTGTAAAATACTGTCCTTAAATTGAGTTGCACTGGATTTGAGAACGACAACTATTCGCTAATTTATGAAGTAATTAATAGTCTTAAAGATCTTGCGATCAGGGGTAGAATTATAAAAATATGCTGGTTTAAAGGCCACTCAGATTTTCGAATCTTCTAGCCAAAGAAGCAGCTGTAAATGGAGCTCTGATAAGTATCCCTTTAAACAGTAATGAGATTATCTTCCTTATACAACCAATGGCAACAAGAATACACAGATTCTCTGTTGTTCAAGAGATCGTAATGTAAAATTCTATCCCTTCTTTCTAGAAAGCTTTGATTCTTCTCACACCAAGGCAGGCCTTTCATATGTACTTTTAACAGGCTTATATCACACTTTGTCTCCATATCTGCTGCATAGAATTAATATGATAACTTCTCCTTTCTGTCCGTTAAATAATTTGACCGTCAGCGACTTGAACCATTATTTGAATGTCCAATTCATTTTTGCAATCGTAACATATCCATATACAATTTAGTTATCCACAGAATTTCCCTTACCAACCAATATTCAGACGTTCCTTGCTACTAACTCTCTAGATATTTATGAAATTATTTATAACTATATTAAATCAGAAAATTTTATATTATAATCGTAATTTTAAAAACACTTAATATTTTCCTTTATTGCCTGGCTAATAGCCAAAGCTGCTAAAGCCAACAAACACAAAGAAAAAAGAAAAAAATTTTGGTTTACTACTTCATAAAATTCGTGCAATGTTGTCTCTCCATCTGAAAGCAAGTCCGATGTGAGAGGGTGGAGAGAGGGTAGAATTCTTGAGCCCGGGTAGTATTCCCGGGCTTTAGGGGCCCATTCTATTATATTTTATTTATTTTGTGAATCTGGTAAGAATCTTTTCTTTGTGCCCGGATTTTTTTCATGGTTCCGGCGTTGGCTCCCAACGCCTCTGTATATCTCTAGTACTTTTATGTATTAACCGTCTTTAATAAACTGTCCAAGTTCGTTTTAATCTAGTAATATGTTAAGCAACATCGAGAACACTGTTGAAGATATACCTTACATCTCTCATTAAAAGATATCAAAAGTTTATAAAAACTTCTATTGAAAAAGCTCAACTTAATCCTTTTTCTCATTATTTCGTCTCTTGTCTAAAAATCTGGATTTACAAAGTAAACTTTTTTTTACTTTGTAATTCAGTAAGTTTTTTGTTTATTAAATTTAATTAAAACCTGCTTGGGTGTATTTAAAATATAACGAACAAACCAGTAGTGGTCTAATGAAGATAATTCATGCCTGAATAAAACCGTCAGAGCAATATCACACAAAGTAATATGATATTTAATATATAAAATAATGATAAAATAAAATAAGTTAAACAGATTAAGTTACAGTTTTGTCTAGAAACTAACCAGTCTCTTGGAATGTCAGTTTATTTATGATAAGACGAATTGTTTTGTCTCTTCTCTATTTGTTATATTTTATCGTAATATGGAAACTTACTAAGGCAATAAACAATAAGCTAGAGGTATTCGAAATGTGCGTGGTTTAAGATGTAGAGAACTTTATTCAACTTAGCCGTACATGGAATTCTGCGATCCACAAAATATTGGGCTTTTACCATCTAAAGACAAGCGCGGAATCATGCATTAAACGCAAATCCAGACTCCAAAATCTGTTGCCTGATGCTGCCTATAATTATCTCTGTGCTATTTGTGGTACAGAAGGTATAAAGATATGGTCAAGAGTTCACTCAAATCATGTCACCTCCTACGTTCATCTTGGGAAAAGGTATATACTGATCGCAAAGTTTCCAAGTGGAAGCTTTCCAAGTGAAGAACAGCAGAGAATAACACCATATGACACTGCTCGTGCTCGAAAGAAAGACAGACTTAATAATATGCCTGTGTCATCTGGAGAGTATTTATGCTGTGTGTGCGGGAAAACTTTTTGTCGCGTATTGGACTCTACAGTCATCAAAAGGCACATTCAAGAAGGAATGTGTAGATTTGCAAAGCACCCATCGTCGTTCGACGGGGTTGGATATATATATATTTCTGGCAAAATGTTCGTATCCAAAATTGGCTTCTTCATTCAGGAGCCCACAATCGTTAAAATTTGTGAAATATTTGTTTTTTAGTAACGAAGTGCTGTCGTCGATTCTGCATAGCCGTTTAATATATCAGGATTTACAAAGCAAGGATTCTGGGATGTATAACACATGTACAAAATTGCATACAATAAAATGAGTAATTATTATTTTTCAATATGATCAATATGATTTCAATATGATATAGATACTCTATCAAAGTCAATATCCTTGCCATGATTCACGGTAAGTTCATCGAAAGCAAATTCATCGAAAATCAATTCATCAAAAACGAGTTCATCGAAAACGAGTTCATCGAAAGCAAATTCATCGAAAATCAATTCATCGAATGATCAATTCATCGAATCGTCAATTAATCGGAAAAAAAAATATTTTGTAAATATTTTAGAGGAATGCCGAGGGAATCGGAAAGCCAAAAAATAGTAGCCAATAAAAGTTGACAGACTACACTTATTAAATAACTATCATACTTGGTCTATTATATTGGCCTTTATATATAAACATGTCTAATAATAATTATAATAAATAATACAGTAATCCCCCGAGATACGTAATTAATGCGGACCGTAGACTTTTGGGTAACTTGAATTTTACGTAAGTCGAATTGGAATTCTTATAAAGGAACAAAAGAAATATAAATTACATAAATACGTATATAAAAGAAACAAGACAAAAATAAACTAAAATTCATTTACATATACTATTCTATATGTACAAACATACAAATAGAAAATAATTAGTAAAATTGTATGTTACTCAAAATTTTTCCACTTTTTGAAATTTTCGTAACTGCGAATTTACGTAAGTCGCGTGTTACGTATCCCGGGGGATTATTGTATAACAATATTAATGGTACTTGTGTTATCTGTCACCACATTTTTAAAATATAATTTTTGCAAATTTAAATTAAGTTTTAGTGAGATCATTTTTAATGCATATTTGAGGATAATCAAAGAATCAAAGAATATTATTTTTTTTAAACCATATAAAAAATGTTATGCAATTATTTCTTAGTCTGACTACTTTTATTGACCACTGCTTTTTTGACTTTCCGATCCCCTTGGCATTCCTCTCAAATATTTACAAAACATTTTTTTTTTCGATGAATTGACGATTCGATGAATTGATCATTCGATGAATTGATTTTCGATGAATTTGCTTTCGTTGAACTCGTTTTCGATGAACTTGTTTTCGATTAATTGATTTTCGATGAATTTACTTTCGATGAATTGATTTTCGATGAACTCGTCGGTTACCCCTTGCCATATAGTAGCTTTCCAAAACAACAACTGCTAGCCCCAGAGATGGCAATAAAAATTTATTATTCGATTAATTGATCATTTGATTAATCGAAATGTTATAATCGATTTTCGATTAAATTGGTAAAAAATAATCGATTAATCAATTAATAGATTTTTTTTTTATATGTTTTCTGTGCTACACTATTATTGGGATTCCTCCTGTTGTGTAGCCTATTTTTGTAAATAAATAAATAAAAGGCTGATAAAAAATATTTAATCGTTTTATTAAGAAACTATAAGAATGGGAGGTAGCAAAAAAGTTAATAAAAAAAATAATGTCTGCATAAAATATTTTTTGTTGCTAATTAAACAGGTTGTAACAATAAATAATGCCCGTTTGATCGAAGACTGTATAAGTTTTAACACAAATAAATTAAATAAATTATAATACATTGTTAAAATAAAATTTTGCCATTAGTTACCCATCTTAGAGATTTCGAAACTCCTACCAGTCTTTTTTGTGTATTAAAATTAAAATGTGGCCGAAAGACGTTGGACGAGCTGCGCCATTATATGTAGATGGCCGCAGTATTTGAATATCGCTGGTGTTTTGGATGTAGCTAAAAACTACTTATTACGCTATAAAGCTCATCAACGAACAGCATTCACGAGCCTTATGCGCTCGAAACGACTGATTTCTCACCGCAAATGTATTACGAGACGGTCCTTAACTTTTCTTGCACGTCATTTCGAAAAAATTTAGCAATTTCATCACAAACTGTCCAAATTGATTAACAGTCCAAATTGAAAAACGATTAAGGAAACACGGGTTTGTATCCAAAAGACCTGTTACTGTTTACTTGCAAATTATCGAGTTGGAAGATTGCGTTTCGCTCGTGAACATTTAAACTGACTGGACGCAAACTATAGTAGTATATTGTACAGAAATGAGTAGTGGTTGAGTTTAATTCTCCAGATGGGCGAGAACGTGTGTTCTGAATACCTAGTAAACTAGGGACTTTGAAAAGAAGAATGTGAAGTTAAGATTTGGCATGCTTGTGCAACTCTTTGACTCACATATTGGAAACATACTGAGAGTTAAAAAAACACGTGAGATATAGTCTACGTCCCTTTTAGACAAGGCAGCGTTCATCCTTTGACGAACGCCGCGTGACCTTACGCGTATTGTTTAATTAAATTGTATAATTTAACCAACAAAATATAAATGAATATTGTTGGGACTTCTGACAGCACAGTAGGGACGTCGGGACATGAGGCTGAATAACGGTGACAGTCCAGATATATCGGGATGGATGGCAACCCTACTTATGACACTGTCACAAAATAATGCCGCCAGCAATGCCAGTTGTTAGCGAGGCTGTGAATTATTGGGCAGTCTTCGTATTAAGATTTGGACAGTTACGTGACAAAATATAAAACTGTTTATTTGTCAAATTATTTCATTATCAGACTGAGAGAGTAGGTGTCTTCATTTTACTGTTTGTTATATTTATTTAATGTATTTCCTATAAAATTAACACAATTTCCATAAAACAAATAAAAAGTATCGATAATTATCCTACCTCAACATACGCCTCCTACCCTTCCATCCCCTTCCAGTGAAATGTCAGTGAGAACGCACCCAACATGGCGGTGTAGACGTCACGGCTCTAGCCATGGAGTGGGGGGTGAGAAGGCTACGTCTAGACACTACGTCACGCCGCCCCACCCGGAGAACGACGCCGGATCGAATACCCCAGCCAGTGTAGGGGTCTACAGGGATGGATTAGGATACAATTTTTAAAGGGCTAATTTTATAAGAATTATATAGCACGGAAAAGATAAATTTAGTAAATCATTAACCAATCTATCTTATCCATTGCTGGATGTGAGCCTCCACAAGTTTTTCCATCTAGCAACTCCCTTTTTGTCATCTGTTCGCCTATTTGAGGGTAGGGTTCGCAGGTATCGATACTATGAAACGATACCGTTATAAAATACCGAATTGGTAAAAAAGTATCGATACTACGTCTATTACTTTACTAGTAATATAATACTGTCAGCGCTAGTGTGTCGATACTTTGTGTTGATGTCACTATCGTTTCGTAATATCGATATCGCCAAAAAGTATCAATATTTCGTGGTATTGATTAATTATTTTTAATTTCTAATTAAGGAAAATAAGAGTATAAAAAAATCATTATTAACAAGGTAAATGTAGTAGGAGGACCGAAAATTCCTTTTAGAATAAAAAGAAAAATCATTTTAGACTACAAAATATATTTTTTTCTAGTTTTTTTTTTTTTTTTTATGTATAAATACAAAATATAATTTCTCCACGACCACTATAAAATTTACCAATTCTAAAACCAATTTTGACTACAGAAAGTTAATATTCTAACACGAGTTGGAATGTTATTCTAACGCACTTATCTTCCTATGAATATTGCGTGTATTTCACTCCATCACTTGTTATGGAATAACTATTCCATCATTGTTTATTACGGCTTTCTAAAGTTATATTAATTTTTCCATAACCTCTCTATAGAAGTTTTTTGGTTTTGACTTAAAATAACTGATCAGGTGCTTTTCTACAGCAGTGATTTTTCGAAATTTTTGGTATGTGTTCCATTGATCTAAAGAGTTGTAAATTGAAAGGCGCAAGGTTGAGTGAATACGGTGGACGTGGGATAATTTCCCAGTTTAAGTCCTGAATTTTTTCGAGGGTTATTTTTGCTGAGTGAGGACGTGCATATGACGAAAAATTGTACCTTTTCGGTTAAATAAATTTTTAGTTTCTCATTTAGTTTCCCCATGTTGTCCAATTTCAGAATTTTTTTCTTGTAGAGAACTTGCCACTCTGATTTAAAACCTATTATATCATCACACTTAACTTTCTCAATATTTCAATTTCAATTTTTATTTTTAAATCTATATCACAGTTTAGTCTATATTAGGTCGTCAAGGATGAAATTTGTAGAAAAAAAGGCAAAGTTGGTTGATAACTTACAAATATAAGGAATTATTTTATTCATCAAAGTATGCACTCATATTGTCTAAACACTTTTGCCATTTAAGCGGCAGGTTGTTCAGGTCGGTGGTAGAAAACCCTGGCGGACGATAGTCAATGAATTCCTGGAAGGCCAGTTTTACAGCATTGTCGGAATTAAACTGATTTCCTATTAAAAAGTTATCCAAAGTGCGGAAGAAGTGGTAGTCAGTGGGGGCTAGGTCTGGTGAGTATGGAGGATGATGAAGAAGTTTAAACTCCAATTCCTGTAGTTTTGCCACAGTCATTTATGCAGTTTGTGGTCACGCGTTATCATGCAATAAGATAGCAGTCGTTCTGCTGACCAATCTAGGGTGTTTTTCTTTAAGTTTTTGCATCATTTCGTTGGTTGCAGTATATTTCTATTGTGATCGAGGAGCCAAGTTTTTTTTTTTTTTGTTTGGTTTTTAAGTTACCTGTACGAAATTTGGTGAACCAATTGGATATTTAGATAAATTCTGTAAAAAATTACTGTGTAGTAACGTTACTACAAGATAAAATATTATAAAAAGTATAATGACTTGCATTCATGATAGTAACTGACCTTGCTCATAGGGACAAATTTTGTTACAATGATCATAGTAACTGAGTTACAGAATTGGTCTGATTGTCTGCTGTGTAGTAACACTAGCGCCAATAAACAGTATTAATGTTTCGCGCGGTCTGCGATGCTGTAGTTCCACGTAAGAACTCATACTTCATAATAGTGCGAATTTCCGACCGTTCCATTATCAACAAAGTTAATTTAAAAAAAAAGTTTTTGATATTTTTTAGAGCATACAATGATTTCTTTAAACAGAGATGTGTAACATTCCATCAAAAAAACAGAACGGTAAAATATTAATCCAATGTCAATATCAATAATAAGCTGTTAAAGTTGGCAATATTATTAACTACAAATTTTTTCCTTGACGACCTATTATATTTGTTTTGGTCCGACACCAATAAGGTAGATACGATTCTACGACGAGAAGGCCGGGGGCGAGTTCAAGTTTTGTCGTTGTGTGAGACAATAAATAAAAAAAAATTAAATTATTTAAAAGACATTTTCATCAGTTCACGTAATAAAATTGTATTTTTTGCCCATGGTTGCTCAGTTGAGAACAGCAAGGAGAATAATTCTTTTGGAGGTCTATCTCGGGCTGTAGCCCCAAAAATGATGATAACGATGAAATTGTCTTTATTTCGGACTATAGTTATTGCGGATAGTTCTAGATTAGAATAGCACAAAGTTAAAATGAACACTGATCAAATATATATAGCACGTCATTAAAAATTGATGTGAAGTGTGAATTTTCACACATTTCAGGGTTTCGCAGGTATTTATTAACTATGTGATGATTATTTGGGATGCCAAAACAAATTTTATGTCAAAACATTTTTTTATGAATTTTAATTCGAATGCCTAATACCATTATTTAAGTTTCTAAATACGTGCAGTATTTTTTTTATATAGCAAGGTTCATTAAGATTTTGAAAATTGCGCCTATGGCTTCCATTGGTTGCTTAAATCATAAGCCTCGCTCTCTGATACCTTCAAATATAGAAGTAAATTATAATTTCAAAACTTCCCATTGGTTATTAAATTTACGCTTTTAAAAATTAAATGCAACATTTACCAAAATATAACTAGAATTTTGACAAAATAATTTAAACAAAATAAAAATGCAAAAAAAAACTGAAAAAATAAAAATTGACGGGATTCGAACACAGTTTCTTACAGTAGTTTCAACTCACTAAGCGAGAATGCTACCACTGTGCTATACAGGATCACTCGTTTACTATGTTAAATAGCGGATAAACTATATTACATATTTTAGTTAAAAACACAAAAAATGCATTATTTTCCGAAAACATAATCTGATCAAAAATTCCTGTTGTACTATGCCGGTTCACACCAATGTACATTACTGAGAATTTTTTCAGATTTTTAATTTAAACCATCTGGGCTACAGGGTATGGGACAAAAAATTTTTTGCACAATTTTGGCAAAAATCGCCTCAAAATATTGTATTTTGCAAAAATAAAATTTTGATCGTTCATCCACGTACCAAGGGCTTTCATTTGATACCCTACACAGAATTGAAAAAAATATATTTTTTTTTTACAATTCTGAGCATATATTTGTTTATATTTTTAGGGGGATATGTTTTTTAGATGTTTTAGTATTTTTCCTATGTGCGGGCCAAAGAGTTTTATAAGCATGCCAAATTTCAACTCTCTAGGTTTAGCCGTTTGGCTAGAATTTTTACCGAACAGACAGACAGACAGACAGACAGACAGACATACAGACAGACAGACAGACAGACAGACAGACAGACAGACAGACAGACAGACAGACAGACAGACAGACAGACAGACAGACAGACAGACAGACAGACAGACAGACGACAAAATGACGGTATAAGGGTTTTTTGTTCATACCTACAAAACCCTAATAAAAACTACAGACTTTGGAAACTAGTTTTATTTTTTTAATATTTTAAGTCCTGTCTCTAAATCTTAATATTTATGGTGTATAAATGAATGTTTCCGTTGAATTTTAATAAAATAAATATAAATGATAAAAATCTACATAAAATAAGCATTTGACCGGAATGACCTGGAAGGGGCAAATATGAAATATTTTTATGTTCGTGGGCATAGACTCACGCAAGCCACCTATTAGTTGAATTAAAGACATTCTATGTTCCTTCTTCCCTACACGGACCATTTCGTGTCAAAATATTTTGTTCTGATTAATATTATCTTAATCGCAATATAATTTTAATTATAACTAATAATTTTAATAAAAGTAATTTATGATAAAGCATGGAATTAGACATAGGAAATTTATTAAACAGGACAAAATGATAAAGAAGATTTTGGAAGATTGAACGCCCGTTCTCTCAAAATGTGGTCAACTGATATATTTAGATTAGTGCCTGACAAATTTTTATTCCGCGTATCAGGCGCGCACCCATCGGAGGCTTACGGTTTTGAGCCCCTCCAAGCTCTAAAAACACGTGGATTTTGTCAAAATACAAGTAACGACCTCTTCTTCTTTGGCCATTACTTGTATTTTGGAAGTGAGGACTCTTTTTTAGGTCAGCACTTGTAGTTTGGAAATGAGGACCTTTTTTAGGTCAACATTTGCATTTTGGAAAATAAGTGCTTTTGGCCTGCACTTGTTCCCGAGTAATTTCTCGATTCCTATCCTATTAAAACAATTTTGTCCTTCCTAAAAAAATTCCTGGGTGCACGGCTGCCGCGGGCCGTTAGACCAGAGATATTTTTTTTACGACGCCTCATATAAAATTCCAAATATATCAAAATCAAACTTTATTTATTAAAATTAAGATTATTATTTATTAAAATTGTATAATTATTGAAATTAATAGTTCACCCTTTGATAGGCTGACCAGTTTTTTTTTTTTTACAGAAAAAGAGTATACTAAAAAAAGGTTACACTCCAAAAATTCAAATAATGAGCAAAAAACACGTCCTCTTTCTAAAATACTAGTGACGAGCAAAAAAAAAGGTCTTCACTCCCAAAATAGAAGTGATGAGCAAAAAAATGGTCTTCACTCCCAAAATAGAAGTGATGAGCAAAAAAAAAAGATCCTCACTTCTAATAAAAACAAGTGACCATCAAAAAAGAGTATATTCAGGTTTTTTTTTTTAAAAGTAAGAGTATACAAAATATTACTCAAAAAAGAGTATAATACTCTTAAAAAGAGTACGTCTGATCACCCTACCCTGCGGCAAACTCATAAACTAACAAAATCTTTTTGGATTTTTGATTTCAGATGATTCAGTGACGAGTTGGGCTGGTCACCGCAATATCTAATTTTTTTCCCGGAGTCTGAGAAGATTTGCCACAGCTGGCTCATTTCGCCATATTTTGCCTTCAACATTTTTTTGTATCTTCTTCAATACATACTTTATATATGTACTTAGTTTGAAAATGAATAAATTTAACCATAGATTTGAAAAAAAAATCACAAAAATATGCTTAAAATGTGGTTATCAGACCCCCGCCCCTTACTACAAGAAAACACAATACCTCGTGATCGGAGAAGAAGACAAGAATGTCGTCCTGCAGAACGATACTGCGATCGTCTCTCAATCTTATCTTTTGTCTCCCATGTGATCTCGTCAAATCTTGGCAACAATAAAGTTGTTTTCTTCGTCCATCTGTTGTCATTTTGTCGCGCCAAGTGTTCTGCCCAATTCCATTTCAGCCTTTTGCAGCAGTCTGTAATATCCCTGACTCCAGTTTTTTCACGGATTTCTCTATTTGGTATTTTGTCTCGCAGTTTTACTCCGAGTATGGATCTTTCTATTCTCCTCTGAGCAACTGCCAGTTTTCCTTCATTTTTTTGAGATAGAGACGAATTTGACATCCACAAGTAAGGGTGGAAATTATGGAACAGTTTAACACCAGGATACTATCGAAAAAATAAACCAGAGTAAAAGAGTTATAAAACAACTCAACTCTGTCCCTTGCAATGATAAAGTTTCTACAAAAACCAAGAAAATCATTTACAAAACCTTATTAGAAAGCATCTGCACGTATGGATCGGAATTCTGGTAGCTAAGTAAGAGGGATAAAAAGAGATTAACTGCTGTACAAATGGATTTCTGGAGAAGAAGTTACCTCGAAACTTGGTGGCGTACGTAATAAAGCGATTAGAGCCAAAATGGTTGTCGAAGAAGACATTATCGATACCATTGAAAAGAAGAGACTTTCCTTGTTTGGATGTACACCTATCCCTCGATTTACACGGAAGATATAATAGGTTCCTTAGAAAACCGTAATCGTAACCGTAAAAAAACGTAAATCGAAATCGTAGATTTTGATACGTAAAACCGTGTAAATCGAAAACAAACTAAACTGTGCATAATTCAGTCATTTATTTCAATATAAGATCCTTAAAAAAATTAACAAAACATTAAATACTGTCATCACTTTCATAGACTATTAATTTTTTCTTTCTGATTGCCATGATTTCACTTTCATCACTCAATAGTACTTGATGCGATTTTGGAACAATGGTTGATGAATGGCGAGACTTGGTAATGAAATCCGTAATTAACAATTGTGTTTGATTTTTGGTTAAATCTTTATAGACCTCCTCATATTGGATTAAACATTTATTAATATCTCGCTGGAATCAGAGAGCTCGTTCAACATTCGGGTCATTTTGTAGAAAATGATTACCTAATTTTCGCCCTAATTCAAGTCCTACGCGAATGACTTTTGCTGTGAACGTAAGTGGTTCAGGCTCCTTTTCATCATGATCATTGTCTCGAACATCTGTATCATTAACCATGTTACCTAAATTATCCTCATCAATAGTTCTTTGTCCGTGTAAAAGCGAAATCGTGTAAAATAAGTACTTGGTAAATCGGGGGATAGGTGTATACAAAGAATGCCGGATACGCGATGTCCCAAAAGAATTGGGTGCCAAAAGTCCGTAGAAGACCTGGTAGACTTCCAAGATTCTGGAAGATAGATGTGTAGGAAGCAATGAAAAACAGATGTCTCCAAGAAGGACAGGAGAGATAGAGACGTCTGTCGAAGAGGACGCGAAAGCCGTAAAAGGCATTATTGAAAATACTTTTCTTAATGTATCTTGTTCGGGATTGAACCTGACCTAGGATACAGCTAAAATCCTCCTGAATCCATCCCTGTAAAGGCCAGACTACATGCTGTATTCCCCAATCCTTTTCTCGTACCTTACCCATTATCATCATATTTTTGTTTATACTTGTTAACTTTGTGGTTTTTATTAAAGTAACAGACCCCTACCTACTCTACAGACACCTTGCTGGGAGGCTAAATATTTTATATCATCTCTGTCGTAAAATATTTTAAATTAGACTACAAAAAAAGAATATAAAATAGAAAGAACATACGAGATTTTATAAAAAATTTCGCGGGATGGCGCCTAAAAACTTTAATAAAATATTATTTTATATTCGAATTTATCACCTATACATTGCTGTCAGTGTCTTTTACACTTTTGAAAACGCATTTTGTAGACACATTTTGGAATCGGTTTTATATTAGTTCTCGAATTTTTGATATAGAATATATAGTCTATCGTTTCGTTCTAGCACTGGGTACAGTTCCGTCTTTTCCATAAGGGCACATGGGGTACGAGCCCAGGGCCCCCGGCTTGATGGGGGCCTCAAAATGCCGAGGTCGTCGTTTACACGGAAAAAAGAGAAGCTTAATTTTTAGTGTAATTTTGCTACAATTTTACTACTTTTATTAAAAAACCTTGCAAATGAATCGGCGGACTTGAGTATCTCAGCCTTACATACTTTAATAAAAGCAGATACATTAGAAGACATTTTCCCGAATGTGGAAGTTGCTACAAGGATATTCATTTGCTTAATGGTCACGAATTGTAGTGGACAGCGCTCATTTTCACGGCTAAAAGGAATTTTTTTTTTTTTTTAAACTAGTGGTTTGGCTGTCGAAAAATATTCATATAGCCAGCTTCTGAACATTATAATAATAAATCCTAGAATGATGAGATATGAAAGGAGTGATGAGGATTTGTAGAGGATAAGGAGGTTGTCGAGGGGCACATCACGACGGGTATTGGAATTAGTGCATTATGCCAACGGGAGGGATAACAATAGAGTTATGAGATTGTTATTGATGAGGTGATTGAAAAACTGAATTTACCTTGAAGCTAGAACCTGATTTGCTTGTACGTTTTCTTCTTATTTATATTTGAATGTTTGCATTTAAGATGTATTCCGACAGTAATGAGTAGATGTTATGGTTATTTTTGGCCGCGTGTAATATGGTGGCTATGTCAAGCGGGGTTTGTAATCCAAAACGTATTAAAGATGCGATTAGTTTTTGTTGTTCTTTTTGAGCGTTTTGACAACCTAAGATTAGATGATTAACATCTGCTATATCTGTACAAAAATTGCATTGATCTGATGATATTATGTTAAATTTTTTAAGGTGTGATGGGCAGCTAGTGTGATTTAATCTCATTCTACAAATTTTTACTATAGCATTTCGCGGTAGGTTGTGTTTAGTAAACCAAGGTTTTTTGTCAATGATATTATTAATTTTGAAATAGAAAGAGCCTTTGTTTTGAGATATATTGTCGAAGTTATGTTGCCATATTTGGTATGCATTATTTTTTTCTTTTGTCATATATTCCTCTTGTGTAATGTGAGTTTCTAAAAGTTGTCCAGAAATAGTGGCTTGTTTTGCATGTTGATCTACTATTGTATTATATTCTATTCCACTGTGCCCTTTTATCCAAACTATGTTGATATATATATTTTTTTCAACTTTTATTTGTTGAATTTTGTTTAGAATTCTATATATCAAGGGGTGGTTATTGGCCATACCGGGAGATTTTAATTTTATTAAGTTGCTTTGATTATCACAGGCAATTACTATTTTATTGTTTGGTAATGTTATATTATTAATATAATCGACAGCTTTGCTTATTGCAAGTAATTCTGCGTGATATATAGATACAAAATTTTCTACTTTATATATTTCTGAATGTTTGTGGGTGGGGTCGTATATTGCTAGGCCTGTGCCATCTCTGGTTTTTGATCCATCTGTGAAGATTACATTTGAGTTTGGAAAATATTTATCAATTGATTGTATGAAGTTAGTTGTAGGTGAAGTTTCTTTTATATTGGGGTAATTGTAAAACGGGTGTATGTAATTATTCTTAATTGAGAGAGTGTAAGGGTAAAGAAAACAGCTAAGTTTTGGTATATTTTCTAGTTTAAAGTTTTCTGTATATTTAATGAAACTTTCGATTAGCAATGGTAAGGTTTTGTTTATCCAGTAGGAGTTAGTTAGACATTCTGGTAAAATGTTAGCTAGTTTTTGATAGAGAATGTTGTTTTGTAGGTGAGCTAAAAGGAATAAAAAATGAATTACGAACGACTATGTTATAAAAACAACTTACTAATTTGTCAATTATGTAGGATCCAACACGAACAAATCTTTTTGACGGCCAAATGTATTTACAATAGTGAATGTATGCTGGTCCCACTAATGTCCAAGGATACCTCAATCTCACGATAAGTCACATGACGATCTTGCAGTATCAGTTCACGCACAGCATCAATGTTTTCCGGAACAACAATCGATTTTGGACGACCTTCACGAAATTCGTCCTTAAGAGAACTAAGGCCACGATTGAAGTTGAAAAATCGATAAACAGTAGTCCTTGATGGTGCTTCATCGCCAAAAGTCTAATTAAATTTATCGATGCACTGTTGTTCGGTTAATCCACGTCGAAAGTTGTAAAAAATAATCGCTCGAAAATGTTCACGATTTAATTCCACTTTTAGCCGAGATTAATTTCTTAAGTTACTGTAAACAACACAAATAGCGCTTGTACGTCAAAACGTTCTGAGTACGTATATCATCAAAAATATCAAACTTTACGATAGATGCGTCAGTCGCCAGATGACAGCACTAGTTAAGCGCAATTCCGAAATATAAAAGGCAACCGTCGTTATAAATATTTTCGTCTTATCGTCCGGTGTGTCTTATGGTCCGAAAAATACGGTACGTTATCAATTTTTGACAAATTTGTTATAATTTTTGCGTCAATTGACAAAAGTTGTCACCTGCTACTGTTTATGAAATAGGCACAAGACTAATTTTAAGGATTACAAAGATAAAGAAAATCTAATTACAAAAAATTAACTAAGTGAAACAAACAAAATCACAAATGATAGCAGAATCGTATCAAGTCGCTATTCCCTCTCCCCACTTACTTGTTCTTTCCCGTTTTTAGGGTTTTGTAGGTATGACCAAAAAACCCTTATACCGTCATTTTGTCGTCTGTCTGTCTGTCTGTCTGTCTGTCTGTCTGTCTGTCTGTCTGTCTGTCTGTCTGTCTCTCTGTCTGTCTGTCTGTCTGTCTGTCTGTCTGTCTGCCTGTCTGTCTGTCTGTCTGTCTGTTCGGTAAAAATTGTAGCCAAACGGCTAAACCTAGAGAGTTGAAATTTGGCATGATTGTACAACTTTTTGACCCGCACATAGGAAAAATACTAAAACATCTAAAAAACATATCCCCTAAAAATATAAACAAATATGTGTTCAACGAAAAAAAAAATATTTTTTTAAAATTCTGAGTAGGGTATCAAATGAAAGCCCTTAGTACGTGGATTAACGATCAAAATTTTATTTTTGCAAAATAAATTATTTTGACGCGATTTTAATCAAAATTGTGCAACATTTTTGTCCCACACCCTGTAGCCCAGATGGTTTAAACTAAAAATCTGAAAAAATTCTAAGCAATGTATATTGGTGTGAACCGGAATAGTACAACAGGAATTTTTGATCAGATTATGTTTTCGGAAAATAATGCATTTTTTGTGTTTTTAACCAAAATATGTTAAATATTTAATTCGCTATGTAACCAAGTTGATACATCAGCGCTCATACCGATGTGCGTTTAGTCATTGGTTTTCTAATTTGTCAAGCAGGTAACTTGCAAACTAGAGTTCGAATCCTGTCAATTTTAATTTTTTTGTTTTTTTTTTTGCAGTTTTCTTTTGTTTAAATTATTTTGTCAAAATTCTAGTTATATTTTGGTAGATGTTGCATTTAATTTTTAAAAGCGTAAATTTAATAACCAGTGGGAAGTGTTGAAATTATAATTTAATTCTGTTTGATGTATACGAAATCAGAGGGCGGGACTAATGATTTAAGCAACCAATAGAAGCCATAGGCGAAATTTTCAAAATCTTAATGAACCTTGCTATGTAAAAAAAAATACTGCACATATTTAGAAACTTGAATAATGGTATTAGGCATTCGAATTAAAATTCATAAAAAAATATTTTAACATAAAATTTGTTTTGGCATCCCAAATAATCATTCAGTTATTAAATACCTGCAAAACCCTGAAATGTGTGAAAATTCACACTTCACATCAATTTTTTTAAATTAAAACTCGTACATTAATTTTTAGGACTAAGGGCGTAGAAACAAGATTTATTAGAGTTTTTTGCTACAGTTTTTAGAAACATTATGATAATTTATGGATTAATTTGTTTAAAAATGTATTAAGTTATTTGTTTAACTAACCAAGTGTTTAAATATTGAAACAAGGT
Source organism: Liopterus haemorrhoidalis (assembly GCA_963971575.1). Taxonomy (NCBI): domain Eukaryota; kingdom Metazoa; phylum Arthropoda; class Insecta; order Coleoptera; family Dytiscidae; genus Liopterus; species Liopterus haemorrhoidalis. The sequence continues at coordinate 14,646,198 of OZ020613.1, read as the reverse complement.
GTTTTAAAGTAAATGTCTAGTCTGGTTAGTTAAAAATTTAGTATAGAATAAATAATGAAATATTTCTCAGTACATCAAGTCGGCATTAAAATTTCAATTGCGTCTCTAATCAACAAACCCGAACCTAACCTAACCACTCTCGTCAGACCCTCGTATTAAACACAATTAGGGTTGATTTCCAGCTAATTAATTCATAAAAAGAGAACAATCTCAAAAGTCAGACAATTAAAATTATGAATTTTATGAACAAGCAAAAAATTAAATGCTCACAACTTTTAAAATCGCTAACTGATAAATTACAAAATATTTAAAATTATTTCAGGTACAGCATTAAAGGCTATTAGTGCTTAAATGTAATACAATACAAATTATAATAATTAAATAAAATTAAGTGCCAAACTTAACGCGTTTTAAGAGACTTTAAGATAAGGTGACCATACGTACTGGTTTTACCAGTACAGTACTGTTTTTTTGTCATTGGTCCTGGTTAGTCGTGAAATATAACCAGTACAGTTTAAGGACACAAAATATAAAATTATCAATTTTTCAAAAGATCGAGTAATCGATCTATCTTTCAGTACGCGCGTAAATTTAAACAAAAAAACGGCAAAGCAGTGGGATGGTTTTGTTCAAAATTGGTTTTTGCTTATAAAGGTTATCCATAGAAGAGTTTAAAAATATTTCAAGATTTTGCCCCAATTAAACTCTGAAGGGCTCAATCTACATTCAGGGTGAATTATATAACCCTTCGTATCTCCTTCTTTTGTTGAGCAGTATTTTTTGGCATATGACTATTTTAAATCTTTCGAAAATATTTTGATCGTTTTTTTCAATTATCTATAAGGTGTAAATTGGTATTTATTATTAGACACATGAAATTTCGGCATTACATTCCTTTCATGAGGTAAGAATCTACTAAAAAAGGATTTTCGAAATTTTGCTCAATAAAGTTTTGTTCAAAATTACTTTCTTAACATACAATATAAATAAAAGAAGTACGTTTAATTGCATTTTTTTACTTAGAGACAAAAAATATAAGCTTATTTCCCAATATTTTTTAAACATATATTCAACGATAGCCACTATTATTCATACTGCCTGAGCAGGTGCGCACCTAGAAAAATGGATTGAAGGGGGATCTATTACTAAGTAATATCCGTTAAATAATACAAAATTTATTGTTAATATATTTATTAATTACATTTTGACTATAATTTGTTTTTTATCAACGAAAAAGGAGATTTTATTTTCAGTAGCTTAGTTATTATTGATTCAGTATAGGTTTTTTTTATCCTGGGGGGGATCAGGATCCAAGGACCCCCCCTCCTATTGTGCACGTTTGTGCTTGAGCTATTTTAAATGTCCTGGTTTTATGTTTGAAAAAAATGGTCAGCTTACTTTAAGAGCTTGTCTAGAAAAGAACTAATTTTGGGATCTAATATCTCAAAAACAAAAAAGATATTTAAACAAGCAATCCACTAAAAGAAAGGGCTTTTAATAAGCTTTGAATAGGCCCTCTGAAAGCCCTCATATTAAGGCTGTTTGATAAGTCAGTGACTTTGATAAGAGCTGGTGCTCAGATCGCAAATTTGGTATTATTTTTGACATTTTTGTCGACATATACGAGGGTTGCCTCTTATATTTCGCGATTGCCGTAAACTAGTGCTGCCATCTGGCAACTGACGCTTCTATCGTAAAGTTTTACATTTTGACGGTATACGTAGTCAGAACGTTTTGACGTACTAGCGCTATTTGTGTTGTTTACAGTAACTTGAAAAAATTCATCTCGGTTAAAAATGGAATTAAATCGTAAACATTTTCTAGCGATTCTTTTTTACAACTTTCGACGTGGATTAACCCAACAACAGTGCATCGATGAACTTAATTCGACTTTTGGCGATGAAGCACCATCAAGGACTATTGTTTATCGATGGTTTGCCGACTTAAATCGTGGCCGTAGTTCGCTTAAGGACGAATTTCGGGTCGTCCAAACTCGGTTTTTGTTCCGGAAAACATTGATGCGTGAAGTGATACTGCAAGATCGTCATGAGTTTAAAGTAACCTTGGGCATTAGTGGGACCAGCATACATTCACAATTGAATGAACATTTGGCCGTTAAAAAGAATTGTTCGCTTTGGATCCCACATAATTTGACAATAGTAGAAAAAGCCTCAATCGGAGTGGAAAAAGTGCTTTGAAAATTAGTTCAAACGCATGCAAAAGTGTATTGATCTTCATGGAGAATATTTTGAAAAACAATAAAGCCACTTTTATTGATAAATAATTGTTTTTGATCTCAAATCCCGAAATATCAAAGGCAACCCTCGTACGCTAAGTTTTAAGTACATTTTGCGTTGAATACTGTTAAGGAAAGTTACTATGGGAACTCTATTTATGGATTTATGGATAAATTATGGCAAATAATGTTATGGGCTTTTTGTATTTATGGCTAAGGTAGTGTGTGTGTGTGTGTGTTTTTTTTTTAAATTAAATATATAACAAAAAAGTTTTAACACCTGAGAACCAAGTTCATGTGTGTAGATCTACACACATGAACTTGGTAGAGTGTTTACATTGTAGAGTGGAGTGCGTAGTGTTCAGTAGGCTTCGCCTACTATTATACATCGTGATTCAACCTATTGTTTGAATTACTTTAGTTTTTTATTTTTAAGGTGGATAATTTTAATAAGAATGAATCATTTATAGTAGAGAAATACTTATAAATGAAACAACACATTGTTAATAGTGAGAAATACGTTTCTGAAAAAAAAATTAATAATAAATAAGCCATTTATCAATATATTTTAATTGACAGAGGAGTCCGTGTATTCTCGGTGAAACATATTTAATATAAGATTAATAAATAAAACACTCGGTAAGTTTCACAAATATAAGTTTAATATACTCTAGACGTATTTCGGCAGTGACGCCATCTACAGTCAGTTTGTAATTTGAACTCCTGTAGATGGCGTCACTGCCGAAATACGTATAGGGGAAAAATTTTAAGATCGTAGCGCCACGCGGATTTTTTTGAAACCATTCTAAATCAGATACCACTTGACATTTACTAGTAAATAATAGCGAAAAGTGTATCAAAAAACGACAAAAAATAAATAATTCTTTGGGATTTTCTGATTTTGTGAAGTGACATTACTTGTAAACATCTAAAATACTACATTTTGTGATCTGGTTTTAAGTTATGGCGGTTTTCCATTGTCGATTATTTTAACTATATTGGGGGAAATAATAATTCCCGTGTTGTTTACCAAGGGGTAGAAATCTACAATGCTGGGCATATAATATTCTGTGGAGTCACTGAAAAAAACAGAGAGTTCATAAAGATTTATGCATTATGCCTACAAACTTGTGCATTATAAACCCACACACAATAACAGGAATTTTCAAGATATGCGATAATAAATACAAAATTGAAAATATTTTTTGTAGTCACTATCATTAAAATGTAATGAGCAAACTTTGATACAAGGGTTCACTTTTTTTCCAATTTTTCAATTGTTTATCTAAACATCGCGTCGATTCCTAACCTCTTGCTTTCCCAATTTTGTTTCGAACCATACGGTGTCTGATATTAGTGGAAACAAATGAAACGATATTTCCGGGTTTCTTCTTTTCAATGAATTGCACATAGGCACACAACAATATGTATTATACATTTTTCAATGATTATAATAAAATTTTAAAAACAAACTTCATACAAAACCAATACACAAAACGAAATGTTATATGATGTACACAAGTTCATGAAACGCTCACCAGATGGTAGGGTGCTTAGCTGCAAATCCCTATAGAGTATATTAAATTTATATTTGTGAAACTTACCGAGTGTTTTATTTATTAATCTTATCAATATAATAATAATAATAATAATAATAATAATAATAATAATAATAATAATAATAATAATAATAGCCTTTATTACATTACCTATTTACAATATATTTTTAGTAAGGTTATAACAAATATAATTAATACAATTTTATTTTAATTTAATTTTATATTTATTTATTTCTTTTCTCAGGTAAGTTGAGCCCATTTTTGAGCATAGGCCTCCCCTGCTTTTTTCCATTCTAGTTTATTCGTAGCTTTCTTTTGCCAGAATATTCCTGCTTCCGCTACTACACTATCCACCCATCTTTTTCTAGGTCTTCCTTTCTTTCTTTTTCCATCAGATGGAAACCAATTTGTGGTTTTTTGTCCACCTATCATCTCTCATTCTTGCCACATGACCTGCCCACTTCCATTTTTGCATATTTGCGGGTATAAGCACGTCTTTAGCTTTTGTTTTTTGCCTTATTATGTCGTGCCGTATTTTATCTTTTAGTTTCACACCCACTATACTTCTTTCCATCGCCCTTTGACAAACTTATCAATATATTTCTTATTAATTTAATGAAGACCTGAATAAGAATCAAATGCTAGGAAAAAACACTGGGATTTTTTAATTTAAATTTTATTGTGACGAAATTTTCGACGAAGTTATTTAAATTTTGTTTAAAAAAATTGATGTGAAGTGTGAATATTCACACATTTCAGGGTTTCGCAGGTATATAATAAGTGAAGGCGGTATGCTGAGTGTGTAGGACAAATTTTACTTTGTAGTAATCACGGCAAAATGAACGATATTTTTAAAATAATTTATCGTCTGTTAATCATATAATAAGACTGGTTATTAAATTTACGCTCATAAAAATTAAATACAACATTTGTCAAAATATAACTAGAATTTTGACAAAATAATTTCAACATAATAAAAATGCAAAACAAAAACAAAAAATAAAATTCACTCCGGTACTCGAACTCGAAACCCTTCGTTTTCCAACCAGTTTAAGAGTGCTCTAACGCATGTAGCCATCGCACGCCATGCATGTGAGTGTCTTACATTGGTATAACTTTTGTACTTTGTGAACCAAAAACCACAAAAAATGCGTTATTTTCCAAAAACATAATCTGATCAAAAATTCCTGTTGTACTATTTCGGTTCACACCAATATACATTACTTAGAATTTTTTTAGATTTTTAGTTTAAACCATCTGGGCTACAGGGTGTGGGACAAAATTTTTTTTGCACATTTTTAGCAAAAATCGCATCAAAATAATTTATTTTGCAAAAATAAAAATTTGATCGTTAATCCACGTACCAAGGGCTTTCATTTGATACCCTACTCAGAATTTAAAAAAAATATTTTTGTTTTCGATGAGCACATATTTGTTTATATTTTTAGGGGGGTATGTTTTTTAGATATTTTAGTACTTTTCCTATGTGCGGGTCAAAGAGTTGTATAAGCATGCCAAATTTCAACTCTCTAGGTTTAGCCGTTTGGCTACAATTTTTACCGAACAGACAGACAGACAGACAGACAGACAGACAGACAGACAGACAGACAGACAGACAGACAGACAGACAGACAGACAGACAGACAGACAGACAGACAGACAGACAGACAGACAGACAGACAGACAGACAGACAGACAGACAGACAGACAGACAGACAGACAGACAGACAGACGACAAAATGACGGTATAAGGGTTTTTTGGTCATACCTACAAAACCCTAAAAATGGAAGCTTTTAGTTAACTGTTGATTTTGATGTGATTATAGAACAAATATTCTTGGACATCCAGTATTATGTTGGCTTCTTACACTTATTAAATACTTACAAAACCCTGAAATCTTGTATGTTTTGAGCAATTTTTATCAGAATATATTTATATTTCTTTTTGGTCTACTTTTATACATATTTTTTTCGGTTTCAAAGAATGCTCCAGTCTTATTTTGAGATTTTTCGTACAAATTTACGACTTGACTCATATAGAATCACCTTCAATATTTGTCCAGACAATTACTTATGAATCAGATTTAACAATCCTGAACTTCTACCTTTATATTTGAAATAGCGAAATATTTTAGTATATTTTATAGGATTATTATTCTGAATTAAATAAACAGTGCCTACGTTGGGCAATTTAGTAATAACATGTCAAGTATTGGAGTGTAGGAGGAACAAAAAGTATAATATTTAGTTTTTATAAGACTTTTATATTTGTTAAAGTACACTTAAAAACACGGATGGACATTACAGTGGCTCTCAACATATATAATGTTTGGTTTCATCATTCTTTCTAGAATATTATACTGCAAGTAACATAATTATTTTATTCCTAGCTGGAGTACCCGTACTTCAGAAGAATTTTGTTCTACACATTTTTGTAACGTAATTTTTAAGTGAGATATTTCAAATTCAAGTAGAACAAAAAATAAAGTCTGTTCCAAACGGTTAGGCGGAACTAGATTTTGCAATCTAGTTACTTTCATCGTTTAAATCGTGCTTTTCGGCCGTTTTGTTTAAGCTTTGTAAATCATACTTACAATAAACATTTTTTGGTTAAGGTTAATATCATTTTAAAATGTCATTTTCTTTATATATTGATTTTTTGTGTCATTCTTAATACAAATTTCCCATTTATTTATTTTTTTGTCATAAAATATCTAAAATTATTAATTTACTTTTGACATATGTCATTCGTTTCCATGGTTTCATTGTTGGAATTTTAAATTTTGAAATAAATGAAATAACCCAAGAAAGGTCCCTCTCATGACAACCTAAAGGAACGAAATTCCCATTTAGTTCCGCTTAACCGTTTGGAACAGACTGTAGTTGTTTTCTTTATTCTAAATCACTCTTTTGTATATATTTTCTATGTTAAGTAAATAATAAGAGAGATACTTTGTTTATAGGTAGTTCACCACATAGTTTCCCAAATATTAGTTTAGGGGGGACCTCCCCCCGTAATTCCCTAAATATTCATCCAGTCGAAAAAGGATATAGAACAAAAAAGATTTGTTTTCTTATTATAAACAATTTTCGTTTTATACGTTTCTACTGTTAAGTCCAATAATAAGGGAGATATTTCAGAATTTTTCCTTTAGAGTGTCCCCCCATAACTTCCCAAATAATCACCAAAGTAAAAAAATACATAGAAATAAATGATTTGTTTTCTTAATATAAACTATTTTTGTAGTATATGATTTTGCTGTTAAGTCAATAATAAGGGAAATAAATGTATATTTTAGTTTTAGGTAGGTAGGTAGGTGTTCCCCCGTAATTCCCCAAATATTCATCTAATTGAAAAAATGCATTTAAAAAAAGATTTGATTTTCTATTATAAACAATTTTTATTATATACATTTTTAGGGTTTTGTAGGTATGACCAAAAAACCCTTATACCGTCATTTTGTCGTCTGTCTGTCTGTCTGTCTGTCTGTCTGTTCGGTAAAAATTGTAGCCAAACGGCTAAACCTAGAGAATTGGAATTTGGCATGCTTATACAACTCTTTGACCCGCACATAGGAAAAATACTAAAACATCTAAAAAACATATCCCCCTATAAATATAAACAAATATATGCTCATCGATAAAAAAAAATATTTTTTTACAATTCTGTGTAGGGTATCAAATGAAAGTACTTGGTACATGGATTAACGATCAAAATTTTATTTTGGCAAAATAAATTATTTTGAGTCAATTTTTGCCAAAATTGTGCAAAAAAAATTTTGTCCCACACCCTGTAGCCCAGATGGTTTAAACTAAAAATCTGAAAAAATTCTAAGTAATGTACATTGGTGTGAAACGGAATAGTACAACAGGAATTTTTGACCAGATTATGTTTTCGGAAAATAACGCATTTTTTGTGTTTTTAACTAAAATATGTAAAATATTTAATCCGCAATTTAATATAGTGAACGAGTGAACCTGCGTAGTACAGTGGTAACGTTGTCGCTTTGTGAGTTGAAACTACTGTAAGATACTACTGTTCGAATCCCGTCAATTTTTTTTTTGCATTTTTATTTTGTTAATATTATTTTGTCAAAATTCTAGTTATATTTTGGCATATGTTGCATTTAATTTTTAAAAGCATAAATTTAATAACCAGTGGGAAGTGTTGAAATTATAATTTAATTCTATGTTTGAATGTATACGAAATCAGAGGGGCGGAGTTTACGACTTAAACAACCAATGGAACCCGTAGGCGCAATTTTCAAAATATTAATGAACCTTGCTATTTAAAAAAAATACTGCAAATATTTAGAAACCCAAATAATGGTATTAGGCATTCGAATTAAATTTAATAAAAAAATATTTTAGCACAAAATTGGTAAAATTTGCAATAATAAGAGAGATATTATAAGTTCTTTAATAAACAATTTTAACCCCGAAACACCCCTGAGAATAAAAATTTTGAGATGCCTTATAACCTATGTTCGAATCCAGATTTTACTCTGTCATTGTCTTGCAATCATCTGAAATACGTACAAACAAAATGTGAGGCAGAAAAAATAAATAACAGGTATAGCCTTCAATTTTATTAATATTGATATAAGAAAATACATTACTCTAATGTTTGACAACATATTGGAGCTTAGATTTGTAGGTTAACTAGAATTGTGGGTGAAATTGATTGTATGCGAGTGGAAAATGAAGAATTCTGCAATTTATTTTTCTGATTCGAACACTTTTATATACATACTAGTTTACTTTTTATATTGTATTTTACTGTACTTCAAATAATAGGGGATAGGCATGATTTTTTAAAATTTTTATTATATTCCTTTTGTTGCATATAAACATAAAAAACAGTTTTGCATTTTTTTTTTTAATTTGAAGGCTTAAAAAAATTATAAATGTATGTAGCGCGCGAAAACGACGTGTGACGTCGTTAAAGTGATTTAAATTAAAATAAAGTTTAATTCTATAAAAACAATTTATACATGTTTACCGAATTAAATTTTATATTAAAATATATAAAATATGGAAGATCCAGGCCCCAGTACTACGAAACATAGTCGAAAATATTGTTTAGTACCGATGTGCACAAATAGTTCAATTAAAAATCCAAAAAAACAATTTATATCATTACCTGCTGGCGAAAAACAACAGAAAAGGCGAAATTTGTGGCTGAAAGCTATGAGGCGAAATAAAACCGATATTTCAGAAAAAAGTAAACTTTATGTTTGTGAAGACCATTTTAATGTGAGTACATATATTTTATAAATTATTTTAATAATAAATGCGTGAAAAATTGTTTAAAAACAAATACAAAACTCTCGAACAATACAATATACACCCGTAAAGATTATGTTTAGTCTGTATCTGTGACGTCAAACCGCAGCAGTTTCAGTCGTATTTACTCGGTAACCTTCGCGGCGTGGTCGGCTTATTTTAAATTTACAATATTTTAATTAAAAAATTTGGCTATAATATTAATTAAAATGTGATTTTTGTTGTGTTAGGTGACATAATAACATATCAAAAAAATGTAGTTTTAAGGAAATATAAATTTTATGCGTATCCCCTATTACGTATTATTCTTATTATGTAAACATAATAGACAATTACTTGTTACGTAATTCTTTTTATAAAAATCCGATTGTATTAAACTTAAGTTTTCTTAGGTCTCTTCAACTGAATTTTATATCTCGATTACCTTACAATATATTTTATATATTTTATACGTTACAATACTTCTTTTCCCGAGTGTCCCCTGCTTTGGTATTCTCTCAGAATCACTTTCATGCACTTGCTCCTAATGTTCTATCCATCTTAGCCCATTTCGTACATATTTTTTATCAAATACCGGGCAAAAGACGAGTAATCTTTTCCTGAACTTTTCGGTACTTCTGTTTTTTTCATTTCATCATTTTCATGACAGTGACGTAAGGTCTGGCCGCTGTCTGTGAATCGTCTAGTCTGTCAGTACCTCTCCCCCCACATACACAACCCCCGCGTAACCCCTAATCACAAAATCAATAGTGTCATCTCTAGGCTACAGCGGAAACATATCAAGGGTAGTTCTACCCTTACCCCCACTTAAGGACAACGTAAAATTTTACAGCCTAGGAATTGGGGCAAAGCTTAATAAGGATGAATAAGAAAATTAGTGGATAGGGAAACATAACAAAAATTGAGGTACAGATAATAAGGTTTTGTTAAGTTCATTAGTTCTTAGTGCTTTTATTTCTCTAAAGCTGCGTTCAGAGCTTTAATGAGACAGACATATTAACACATTGGCTATCTCAGTCTACATGGTGAGAACGTTTACATTGTATGCCTTTACATAACCTAACAAAATGTCACGATTACAACAAATCTCGCCCAAAATTACAAAGACGAACAGTAAATATGATCAATTTAGGTAATTATGTTAGGTTTAGTTAGTAAAAATCTAGGACAGCAGAATTAGGAAAACGATAATAGATAATAAGCATTTTACGAAGTCACCTTAATTGGTTTAAAGTCACACAGATGTCGCACTATTCGTAACGCACTAATTTCCTTAGCTGTAAACGCTGCCATGAACGTTGAAACTATCTTCTTAACATATCCACAACGTGAAGTGAACAGTCAACTAATTTAAAGAACTCTGAACACAGCTTTAAGCACCTGAACATTACTGGAGAAGAAAAGTTTCAAATAAATTTTTGAAATATGACTATATAGTATTTTATTTAACAATCGTATAATGGAGGCTATATTTCACGGGGATAAGGTTTACCACCCGAGCCGTAGGCGAGGATTGTAATCATCCGAGTTAAATATAGCCATTATATGCGAGTCAATACAATATTTTATCTACAACACTATAGTTTTTGTTTCATTATCTAATCGTATGCCAGTTCCAGATTTGAATATCTTCCTTTGCACTTTGGTGTCCCACAAGGTTCCGTCCTTGGACCTCTTCTCTTCTTAATCTATATAAACGACTTCCCTTTATCTTTAAATGCTAAATCCATTCTGTATGCTGATGATACAACTCTTCTGGCTTGTAATTCTGATTTCGGTTCACTTTTAATGGATAATATTTCTCTGGTAGACAGTGCTAAGTCATGATTTAATAGTACCAATCTGACCCTTAACTCAGACAAAACTCAATCCTTGCTGCTGACCACCAGAAAACACGACTTCGATAATCCTTTTTACATTAAATTTCTTGGATTACATGTGGACCCTCACTTACGATGGGACCAACACACCGATTTCCTCAATAGAAAACTCCGTTCTACTATCTACTCAATAAGAAATTTAAAATCTTAAGTCAGCACGGATATTATATTAAAAGCGTATTTTTTCCTTTTTGAGTCTCACCTAAGATACGGTTTAATAATATGGGACCTTTCAGCTGCGGCTAATAGCATTTTCGCTGTTCAGAGAAAAGTGATCAGAGATTTGTTCCTTTTCGCGCTGAGTGTCGTGACCTTTTTGTGAAATTTAAAATAATGACCCTACCATCTTTATTTATATACGAGTGCCTTATATTCATATATAAGCATAGGAGCACGTATAGTACCTTTAGTGCGCAACACACGCATGACACGCGCTCTAAAAACAATATACGTTCTGATGTTATTCGTCTCAACAAATCTAGAAACGCTTCGAATTATTTCTCTATTCATTTCTTTAACTTATTACCCATGAGCATTAGGTCATCACATTCAATGTGTTCAAAAAGACCATAAAAAATATGTTCGACTAGCAATCTAATATATAAGTTTAACAATATTACTTTCAAAATGTACAACTAGTTATGATATAATATCATGTTATTTTATGGGTTTTGCCATGTTATGTATCATGTAACAATCAACTGCCTAATGGTGCGATTATGGTCATTTCAGTTAAATATTTAATTTCTTTAAATGTGAAGTTCACAGGCTTTAGCGTGAAGTGCAATTACGGTCATCATTTAACGTTAAATAAATCCTTAAATTTTTCTTTAAGCTACAGCCAGATATATCTCTCCATAGCGCTAAATTTGAGGTTATGTTTGACACTGGATCAGATTGTAACGTTTCCCGAAATTGTATTTAAAGTTAAACAATTTTATTTACAAGAAAATTGAATTGATCCATGTTTTAGTTCATTTAATTGCCGAGGAAGATGACAACTGGTAATAAAAGATAAATTTATTAACATTATAAATTATCAAAAATATGTACTTTGTATTTTTAGGAACAATCTTCGCATAGAACGAAGTTTTATAAGAGACACAGAAAATCTATTTGAAATGGCTAATGAGAGTTTTAGAACATTTTTTCGGCTCTCAAAAGAAATGATTTTCTACGAAACTTTGCAACCACTACATAATGGACAACCTGCAAGGCAAGACGAACTTCCACTACATCTCAAAGTGTTAGGAACTATCAACTTTTTGGCAACTGATTCTGACCAAAAAGCTGTGGGTAACTCCATTTTTAATTGCATGAGCCAGAGTAGTTTAAACAAAGCTATAAACCAAGTATGCAGGCTCATTACGAATCGCTTAAGCCATGTGTGTTATTTTGTATGAAAATTATCTATGAACATATATTTGTATCTTAAAATTATACTTTTACTATTTATTATTTTTGGGTAAATATTGTAAACAAGGTTTAATAAATCATGTACTTTGAATTCATTTTGCTATGTATTTTTTTGTTTTTTCTTCAATAAATAAATATTTTAAGTTTTTGGTTATATCCCGTTATATGTTCTGACAGCCAGCACTAAAAACACTAAATTAACATGTCTTTACTATTGCTTTCTCTCTTTATTCAATGCGCACAGACAGAGACAGACAATGCTCAGTTGAACGTTACTTAATTAGCCTCTAACAAGGTCACAATTCTGTAGCTGAAGTATTTAAATTTAGTTGACCATAATAGCAAAATTTTAAATAATTTAACAGTCGAAGTTAAAGATTCATTTAGCCTTAAATTCTGTAAGATTTACATGTTGGACCATAATCGCACCATAGAAGCTGTATAATGTACAAGTTTACTTGGTCAATAAAGAATTATTATTATTATTGTCATTATTTAATATTTAAAACTTCAAAACACAATTTAATATTTATTTTCTAAGTATTTTCATGGTTTTAAAACATATTCTTCCTTCTTGTTTTGAAATAGCCCCAAATCTCCGTTTATGTATCTTTGCGGTATCTTTGAATACCTTTGTATCTGTAGCTACCTTGTTATTGAAATCTAAATCATATTCGTTTATCCTTTGCGGGTTTCTCAAGTTGTAGCGTTGCTTTGAACTGCAAACGCCCGGTTTCCGTCTTCTTGGAAAATATAATAACTTACAGGTTATTTTTAAAAGTGCATTTTATTTATTTCCTACCATTCCGATCAGGGCTTCAAGTAAATATGTTTTGAATTTATCATTATATTTAGATTACTTTTATTTTTTTTTTTAACATACAGTCGAGGACGAAATTAAGTGGATGGATCTGTAGAGAGATTTTATATACGAGGTGTGTAAATTAAGTAACCGGACTGATTATATATATTCGAATAGAATTACAATTCAATATTGTCTCCCTCAAAATAACTTCCTTGGGAAGCTACACAGTGCTGGAGACGGTTCTACCAATTCTCATAGCAGTGGCTGGAACTCAGATACTGGAATAGCTTTCAGCCTGTCGGTTACGGACGTTCGAATGTTTTTGAGTGTCCCAAAATGACGTCCCTTGAGGTGATTTTTAAATCTTGGGAAAAGTCACAAGGACCCAAGTCAGGCGAATATGGAGGCTGAAGAGCCACAGGAATGTTTTTACTGGCCAAAAACTCGTTTATTCAAATTAGTTTTTAAGAACCATTTTTGCGCAGATTTTTCTCATCCCCAATTCATTGGTCAAAATCTGATGAACGGTAGTGTGAGTCAAATTCAACTCTTCTCCGATCATTCTGACTGTCAGCCGATGATCTGAACGCACAAGATCCCGGATTCTGTCGACATTTTCATCGGTTTTTGAAGATGAAGGCCTTCCGCTGCGTGATTCATCTTCAATCAACTCTCTTCCTTTTGAAAATGACTTAAACCACCAAAAAACCTGGATCCTTGACAAAACACTGTCTCCGTAGGCCTGCTGAAGTTTTGCAAAAGTTTCCGTTGCAAGTCTGTAGCAAAACCTGACAGCACACCCTTGCTCGAAATGAATATCTCTCATTTTTAGAACGCACTTTAAAAAACTGTTTCACGAAAAAAATCGCTACGGATAACAAAATTACTCTAGCGAGATCAAACTCGTACTGAAGGCGTATAACATGTTCGGCGGCAGAGCGGAGTGGCGTCGGGTTAACAATACTGCTGGTTCAAAAGTTGTGTTTAGTTGAATTAAATTTTAAATTGTGTTTTGATTATTTGTTATTTGTATATTATTGTAATGATTATATTAAATACTAGCATCGAAACTTTCCTTCAATATTGTGCTTTATTACACAAGATCTTTTGCTTATCATTTGTTTTTGACATGCGCAATAGAATTGCCGCCTAAGCAACAATGAAACCGTTAAAAGTAAAAATATTGTTACTGCCGAATGAGTGTTGTTTACACGTTACACGTACCAATTGATGAGAGAGTGTTACCAACCTACATAAAACTAATTTGATAAATTAAACGTTCTTAAATTAAATAACTTAAATCTAAGGTAACGTATGTTTGTATTTAGCCCATCATTGAAGTAATTGCATCGCTGGTATGTCTGCTAGTGTATATATAAAAGATAGATAAGCAACTTTCAAATTTAATATTATTACCTTATCTGCAATAATAAAAAAGTTGTACGTGGTACAATAATATTGTCCAATAAGTAAGGTATATTAAAATAATTACATTTAAAAAAATGTTAACCTATTATTAGCAAACACCCAGTATTTTTTTTTTTTTAATTACATTAACAAAGAGTAAAATTAATTGAACAAGCTTCAAACATGTAATTTTGCTTATTCTTAATTACTTTAATTGGATCAGAAAAGCAAAAACATTGTCTGATATGAGAAAATGCAATTCAAAGAAACGAATAAAAAAAAACTGAAATAAGAATGTGGATATGCGATAGGAATAAGTAAAATATGGTTCAATAGAACTAGCGATGAATAGACTACGTGGAAGAGATTAAGAAAGAATCTTAAAAATTATATATTAAAATGTAGATGGCGCAAAAATGGGGTTCTGTAAAGTAAAAATTGCATTGAAAAGGTTTTTTTCAATGCATTTTTTTCAATTTTGAAAACTTAGATTAACTAGAAGGTAACTGCACCTTCTACTTAATCTATGTTATAAGGGAATATACTTATGTAAGGGAGGTAATTTTGGTATTATTTCAAAAATAAAATTTCATAAATAAATTCAATATATTCATCCAATTAGAGAGCATTTAATATAAGATAAGGGTAGACTTGTTTATTATTGTAACTTAAGACTTTTGTAAAATTAACATGAAAATTGAATCGTAAATTCTTAACAGATAACTAATGTGTCAAAAATATATGCCAACCACATGCACATAAATAATAATTAATTTTTGTCTGAAATATAAATATTAGTTTGGTTACTTATCTGAGTTATCGCCAATGAATTGTCGTATGAGTTTTTTAAGATGGACAGTTCAAGAGGGTGTGAAGTGATATTAATAGTTGGGCAATGTAAGTCGCTTAGGACAGTTTAGACAGTCATAAGGTGGAGTTGGTTTTTTTAAGAGTCGTGGGATTAAGACGTGTTTGAGGGCGTGAAATTTTATCCATCATGGACAAGTATCCATCGAGTATCCATCATTCATACGAGTAATTTCGTATGACCGTTAGTATAGTACCCATTTTAAGACATGGAGAGACAAGATTCATAAACATGTGAGGGACAATTGGTTATTTGGGTTAAGTGGTTAAATTATTGTTTGGTGTAAAGTATGTCTAGTGTGTCAATGTGTGTCTCATTTGGATTTAGCTGCCACAACATAATTGATTGTAAGTCTAGTGTAAATAATGTAAATATTTAAACCGTATCATAATTAAAGTAGATTAGTTAAAATAAGGACGTCATTTTGGGACACTCTAAAACATTCAAACGTCCGTAACCGACCAGGTGAAAGCTGTTTCAGTATCCTAGTTCCAGCACTGCTATGAGGATTAGAAGAACTGTCTCCAGCGCTTCCCAAGGAAGTTATTTTGAGGGAAATAATATTGAATCGTAATTCTTATCGAATAAAAAAAAATAAATAAGAACATAAATAAATAAAAAATCAGTCTGATTACTTAATTTACACACCTCGTAGGCAGTGGATGCTCCAGGAATGAGCTGCAATACACTCGTAATACACCTGACTCCGTCTTGGGCCCAAGTCTAATTGTTTAATGCACAGAATTAAATTCACAGAATAAAAGAAGATAAAAATTATAAACACAGGATAAATCAGAATTGTTTATTTGATGATTTTTTGCAATGCTCTATGACTAGCTCTCCCATCGGGAATGCCGTAACCGAAAAACTGCGTGAATATAATTGGGAAGTGTTACCTCATGCTCCCTACAGTTCGGAAATGAGCCACCAGACTTCGACTTATTCTCAAAGCTGAAAAAACATGCTGAAATTTATCCTGCAGGGGAAAGATTTTGGTTAGGCAAAGTGTAGACCGACCAAGAACTTCGTGACTAGGATATCTATGGCAGAATTTTGGACGTTCATTTTAACTAGTGATTTATTTCTAAGTCTCTAAAGTGAAAATAGCCTTGATGATTACCAGCTTTTAAAATGAGAAGGCACAGAAGAAGAAAAGATCAATATTTCCACTATCATTTAGTAATTTATTTTCTAATGTTTGAATTTAATACTAGTAATGTTAGGATAAGTTAAAATTTCCTTAACAGGTACTTGAAGTAATGATTTTGTCTAGTTGTTGGAAGTGTTTGATCAAATACTGCAGTGAATTTGTAAGTTGTAAGTACGAGTATACTTGAATAATCTTTGTGTAAGATACATCAGTCGTGAAAATTCGCGACCTTCTGCTACGGACTTTATCGGGACAAGCTGCTAGATGCTGGCTGCCGGTGCTGCTACTGGTGTTTTGTCTGTGAAGTAAGCATCAAGTGCTAACTTGAACCGTACGTTTGCGTGTTCGCCCGTTCGTTGTTCACTGTCGCGAAAACACAGAACTGTATTAGCCCCAAAGAAAAATTTCACAAATTTGTTATACGTGTTTTATCAACTATATACGATTAAATATATATTATTTCTATCGGTTTTTTTGGCTAAGCTGGGTTTGGTCACCCAACTTATCCATCTTGTTTTGTCAAATGACAGGTCTTTCCATGTATATACAAGCGCTAGATCTGCTTACTATGTCTATGAGATATTTAATGTTTTCATTATTAATATTATCTTTCTTTAATATGAATGCCTCGAAAGCGATATATTTCTCCACCGGAAACGATTTCCCCGACAGTTCGCTATGCAATAACCGGTCGCCACTTGATTTGTACGGTCCGCAATACAATGTTAAACTCTATCTTATTTGATGCGTATTCTGTGTTGGCCACAGCTGATTTTTTTAGACCATCTGGGACAGACACGCACCCTAGATTTGTACTGGGGGGGGGGGTGTCTCAGAAGGTAAAACTTTATTTTTTCTTGAAAACACCTTTAAAAATTTGAAATTTTCAAGATAAAAAGATGAAAGTGGACTCAGAAAGCAAAAACATTTTTTTTTCTTGATAATGTAAAAAAGAAATTTTCAAAATAAAAACTGACCCTTTGGACCTCTTCAATCTTTGCAAGATGGTAGATGTTCGTATTTAGTGAGATGAAAACATTTTAATCTAACAAAAGAATGTTTTTCAGTGCTTCTTGGGGTGAGTTCAAGCCCGTGAGCTTCCTCCTCACCCCCTGGGTGCGCTCCTGATCTAGGCACTATATCTGTAGAATGCTTTAATCACGAGATGAGGTCAGTATGTCACCTGCGTAGAAACCAGAATTCGTACAGTCGCTTGGTTGTTAAGTAACGAATGTAGAACTGGCTACAAACTGCATTGCGATTGGTTTTACGTTATTGTTTGGCGCATATACAATAACGCCCCTGGCCACAACTCCTGCGAAATGCACTCTACCTTGCTCGATATCATCCGAAATAGTTCTGTAGATGAAACTTCGTCCATTTCCTCAAGATCATTGGAATTTTCTTCACTTTTCGGCAAATGAACAATTAGTCAAAAACAAGTTGAAATATGGTTCCGCAAGTTAAAAACACCTGACACAAGTATTAAAGATGATGAAGGAAGAGGACGACTATCGGATATCGACGATCAGGCACTATTGTCAGCCGTAGTACAGGACGATAGCATGACAACCCGGTTACTGGCCGAAGACAATGTCGTCCAATCCACCTAAAAAGCTTGGAAAAGTGTGAAAATTGGATCGATAGCTAATTTTCAAGTGCCTCGCGAACTCTCCGACAACAACAAAGCCGATAGAGTACGAATTTTCACCGAATTGCTGCAGAGAAACGAGCAATCGTCATTTTTGAAGAATCTTGTCACTGGTGATGAATCGTAGTCACTCTTCAAAAACGTTAAAAGAAAGAAAGTTTGTGTATCTCCGGCCGAAACACCGAAAGGAATAGCAAAAGGTGCCCACAGTAAGAAGGCAATGTTGTGCGTATGGTGGGATAGAAGCGGAATCATCCATTAGGAGATCATTGCAAACGGCATTTACTTTTGCTGAAATAAAGATGATGAGCATCAACAGAACCGGATTCCGCACAAAAATTGCAAACGGCAATTCAACATCAACAACGACGTCAATCTAGCTCAGCTTGATCGTCTCCATACAGCAATTTTTATGTTGAATAAACTTATTTACAAAAATTAATTGTCGTTAATTTTGCATCAACCCAATACATTTTACATACATAAATTCTATAATGCCGAACAGGAGTTCGTCTGAAATATGAATTTCCTGGTATAGTTATAATGTTAATGTTATTCATTTTGTAATTTATTTATTTGTTTGTAAAATCAGTAACTTAACAAAATAACATTAAGACCGGCGACCGGGCCCCTTATATAAGCGGGCCCTAGGCCATGGCTTCGTTGGCCTAGACGAAAAAACGGCCCTGGTTCTAGTGAACTTTTGTTTGGCTCTATTTTAATTGCAACTGCGATAGGTGCCTGTAGTCATAAACGTTTGGCAACAATTTTAACTAACCCTTTGGGTAAAAAATTAGTCTACAAACATAAATGTTAAAGTGTTGTCTAACTGTTATATCCTTTGGTTAAGTTAAAGCGTGAAGCGTTGAGTTTGAAGTGTTAATTGTCTGATTTAAAGTCCGTCTCTGCGTTGTATCCAGACGGGTTAACTGAGTCGCGAGCCAGACTCAGTAATTGCGATCCGCAAGTGAAATCTGAAACGCACGTGATATGTGTGATAAAGTCTGGGAGAAGATTAGCTAGAGACCAAGAGGCCAATACACAAGTACAGGCTAGACTGCTGGACGACCGCCTTACCCTTTAAAGACAATAGCTATGATCAACGAGACGATAAGAACTAAAACGATCTTTAGAAAAAAGAACTCGAAAAACCAAAATATACCATAGATGAGTAAACCAGGGTGTTTATACAGGGTGGTTCATACGTTGTATATGTGCTTAAACTTTAGCAGGGTGTTGAATTGAGCTATTGGTATCTGTGTTCGCTTTTCCAAAAAAGTGTGAATACAAAACTATTACGAAATATGATTCTGAACAGATTATTACTTAAGTCGGTTTCTTTGCTCTAAGCGGAACTAGATTTTCAAATCTTGTAACTTTTACCAATTGATTGAAGCTTTTTATCATTTTGTTCAGCAAAAGCCCACTTCAATATCAGCACCTTAGAGGTAAACTGTATCAAGTCACATTTTTATCAGAAATGACATTTTAGTGCCAAGTGACCTAATACTTTATAGTCCGTCAAGTGGAAAATAATTTGGAACTATAGCTCTAGCCAGTTTCAATAAACGTTGCTTTAAAACTGTATCAATTCGATCAACACAAGGCAGTAAACAATCTTAAATCGTCTTTTCTAAGCTGTTTATCATTTGTGACTTAATACAATTTACCTCTGAGGTGCTGATATGTAAAATGTTAGGTAGTGACAATTTAGGAAAATTTAAATTACATTTAGTTCCTTTTAAAGGTATGAAATAGCCTATATTAATATTTTTAATATTCATTGTGTATACTGTTAGCTGGGCCAGTCCAATAATCGTTGGGTCTGGTATAAGAACAAATTGCGTAGGTCATAAAAAAAAAAAAAACTAGAAGAAAATCAAGCATAATATATTTACTAAGAGAAAAGCGTATTATTCGACGTAGAAAAAATACAAAATTAGACGGAAACTATCGGTACAATATTAGGACAGTGGTGGCATCTACATAGGTCTATTCTTAAAAAAACTAGCAGACCCCTCGCCAACAACGTTGGCAAACTGATATCGAATAAAAATCAATATAGGCAGGAATCAATTATTAAAATTTGCATTATTCTGCGTATATTAACAAAACAAAAACATTTCTTGATTATACCTAGGAAATCCTAAAAAGCTGCTGATTGTGTGTCGTTTAAAAATTAGTATCGGACCCGCGGGCCATATGCTAGACATCAATGGTATAGCTGTTTCTGATTATACCTAGGAAATCCTAAAAAGCCGCTCAATGCGTGTCGTTTAAAAATTAGTATCGGTCAGCGGACATAACATCAATTGACACAACATTTTTTCGTCAAGTCATCGTACATACTGACTTGAGAGCTCTGGTAAGTCAGCTGCTTTGTCGAGGTACGTCGTCCCACCTCCCACCACTCAGTTCGTGACTGACCGCATGCCGCAAGACCCGGTAGAACCCAGGAACTTTACGTTAAGAAAGAAATTTGGGCTTTTATACATATAATAAATTGCCAAGTAAATACCTAATTAGGCAAGTGAAAACACTGAATTCAATAAAAGAAACTATAAACATTTGTAAAACATTTATAAAGGGCTGCGTAAGCATCAGGCGCGTACACAGGGAGGAGGATTCACGGGTTTCACCCCCTCCCCCACCCCGAGAGCTCCAGCAACACATGGTTTTTACTTGATTTTGAAGTGAGGATTTTTTTTTAGTCATCGCTTGTATTTCGGAAATGAGAACCTTGGAACATTCAACCTTTTTAATAATTTAAATAATTTTGTCTTCGCCCCCCTCAATAAAAATTCCTAGGTGCGCGCCTGATAAGCACTGCCCTAACGTTCAAAATTATTAAAATTTTCAAAATTTTAGATGCTGTTTGAATACAGATTTCGGAATTGATAATCAAAATTTCGGAAAACTAATAAAACAGGGTCACGTTTACACGCCCAGATATTGATTTTTAACCCAACCGAACAATTTTTATTAAGGTAACTTTTTTGGATCATAGGAAATTCATGAAAAATAGACATTTAACTTATTAAAACAGTCGATTATAAAGCCTTATTAGTCACTCACAGTTAATTTTTTTTAAAATTTTTATCACTTGTACTTGTTTAATATTGAGAAGGGATAGTTACTGGCACAAAAAAAGTTTTAAACGAATATCTATAAGCACGTACGTTCACTGCACAATTAGCGAAAATAAAATAACAAAGTATAGGAATACTCGTGTTTTACCTCCACGATGCGAATAACGTGACGAGTGACGTCAGTTTAGTCTGATCTATTAAAAAAGACAAAAAAAAAAAGTTTTCTTATTTTATACAATTTTTATCATATACATTTTTTTTACTGTGAAATCATTAATAAGGGAAATATTTCAAGATTTTAGTTTTAGGACAGGCATCGCCAAATTTACTAACATGGACCATAATTTGTCTGAAAAAAGCCGTCGCCGGCAAAAATAACATCCAAAATATATATAAAAGGATGTCCAAAAGGACTGACGAGCAAATAAAAAAAAGGATTTGGCTGCGGCTCCCATTAATGTACCTCGGGGTCCAAATATAACTCGCGGGCCGTCGTTTGGTAGTTTAAATTTTGATCAGATTATTTTTTCGAAAGGTATCGAGGTTTTTATTTTTGAAATAAGTACATTTTTTTTAAATTTTCATATAGGTACGATATTAATAAAAGCTTTTAGTGCATTAGCAGACGATAAATTATTTTCAAGATATCGTTTAGACGTGAATACTACAAAAAAATTCTTTTCTCACACATTCAGCATGCCAACTTATAGACCGTCTTCACTTAAAAGATACCTGCGAAACTCTGAACATGTAAAAATTCTCACTTCACATCAATTTTTTTGCTCGTCACATGGATTCTGGGATACTGTTTTCCTTATTATTATGTCCGGCTTTTGACAGTCAAATGTGGAAACCCTAATTGGGAATAAAAGGGCGCCGTTTGTTTATTGCATGGGGGCGCCATGTTTATTAGGACCGCCCCTGACCATGGCGTCACGATAACACTTATCCTGTTTTGTATTTTAATTTTCCATTATCATAACTTTGGTAATGCTTCTCTAGCAATTTCCGAATGTTGTACCGTCCAAAACTCTCTTATTATCCAAAGTCTGTTTAATTACATATAATTCTCATTAGTCCCCATTAATGCATAGAGCACATTCCAGAGTATAATGAGGAACTGAGCAACAGTTTGAGGTCTGTTGGCCGTTGAGTGTTTAGTATTCGACACACATCAATGGACTGACATATGACGGATCATTCTGAATATATCAGGATGAGCTGAAAGCTGAAATTTCTCCCGACTGATTAGAACCGCTACCGACACGAATATCCCATTTCCTAACCAACATTCGTGGGGGCACATGCAGGATCATAAAGGATTGCTTTAATCAGGATTTGCAAAATGTATTTCCTGTCACGACATGGGATTCAGATTTAACTAAATGGAAACATTATTATAAGATAAAAAATAGATGATCCATCCAACCCAAACTTATTGATTTATTAAATTACAGTCTTATACCGGGTGTCTACAGTTTTAACATAGAAAATATAATACGAAAGTTGCTTGGATGGAAAGAAAATGACCCTGAGGGAGGAAGATCAAAAACGGAACGGTGGACGTGGAAGGGAGAAAGCATGGAACAAGTAAATGAGTTATACTTGGGATATAACTTTAGATAAAAATATTGGGGACAATTTTATATGCAGAATGTTTATATTTGATACTCTGGTTAAGAGCATGTTGCTATATGGAGTGGATATGACGATGGAAAGAACAAGATGAAATAGAAAAAATACCTGAAATGGACCCTGGGACTCAACCGACAAACACCAACTTATGTCTTACTGGAATAAATCAAGAGGGAGAAAATAAGAGTACTAACAGGGAGAAGAGCTATGAAATATGAAGAATGAGTTATATCGACAGAAAATACAATATTAGAAGAGCTGGAAAAAGAGAGAAGATGAAAACCGATACCAAATGGGGAATGAAACATGAAAAATATTACAAACGGAACGGTTTTTCCCTAGAAGAGGTCACAAAAATAAGACGAGAATGTCAACAGATGATAAACATAATAGTAGAAAGAGACAAAGAAGTGCAGTTACAAGAAGAGTATAACAGAATACAAGACTCTACATATAACAGTCTACAAAAATATAACCACTATTGGATTACCCAGATACCTGGCAGAAGTAACGAGGAACCAGAGAGAAATCGCAAGATTCAGATGTGGCAACGAGGAGAGGGTAAAAAGTTATTGGATGGAAGATACGGAAAAAATATGTAGAATCTGCAGAGAAGAACAAGAAACAATAGACTACCTAAGAAACTGTGAAGGAATGCAACCAGACCCACGAAAAACAGAAGACCTTCTAGACGGGAGAGGCCTACCCTGGATGAAAGCAGTTTTGGAAAGAAGAATAAAATGAATTATTCTGTAACATAGAATATTATATATAATTATTATAGATTGTAAACCAATTCTTTCAAAGCCGAAAGGAACGAAATAAATATATTATTATTATTCATACGAAGGTTGCTACGTCAGTTTTACTTATTTACCTGTTGCTACACAAAAAAGAACATCATGAAAGTTGTCCTGCTAGTGTTGTTACTCTGAAAACTATCGACGCTGTTCGAGATATGTTGAAGGTGGATAACCACTGTACTATCCCTTTATATTAATGCATCCTTGGGCATATTCATGACTCGAATCAATACGATCCTATATTAACATCTGGCCGTCAGGAAGCTTTGTGCTTGATAGATCCCACGCCAGTTAACTGATGTTCAAAAAAGGCGAATGTGGATTGGGACAAGCAAATCCCCACTAAATTTAACCGAGGCCAGTCAAAAGCTGTGTACGACATAGTAACAGGTGATACGTGTTATTTATTGCTATGAACCAGAAAAGAAACGGCAGTTGGCTTGGATCTTCTCAGACGACGACAAATTTGTCAAAGTGAAACGTACCCGAAACGCTTGCAAGAAAATAGTTGCTTCATTCTTCGGACATGCAGGTCATATTGCCAGTGTTCTATTGGAACATTGTCATACGGTTACTACGGAATGGTATACCACAATTTGTAGTTGCATGTGTTCCAAAGAGTACGCGAAAACCGACCAAAAGGGAGAATCTTTCCTCATCGTGACAATGCACGGCCACATACCGCGGATGGTACTACCGACTTCTTGACTGCTTTAGGAGCGGAAGAAATTACGCATCAGCCTCTACTTAACGTATACTTAGCGTGACTGGTTCCTCTACTGTTTTCTAAATGAAAAAAAAATGCGCTGGTTAAAATTTAATAGCTCTGAATGGCAATAGAAGTTTATGAAAATCCCATTTATGAGGTGACAACTGAACGATGGGCCCAGTGTTTTCAGGATTGATTTCACTGGATGAAAAAATTCATTGAGCATGGTGAGTATTTTGAAAAACAATAAAAATTATATTTCTACAAATAAGATATTTGTGGAACCGCCCTTTGCTATAGTTGAGCCGGAGGTTTAGATCAAATTTTACACACCTACGCGTTTTGGGTTGAATTCTAGAAGGCGCAGTCTTATGAATGTATGCACTTGGGTGGTATACACACGCGCGGCGTCCCTGTTATTTGCGATTGGTAGGGTTTTTATGGAGTAAAAAATGAACATTATTTTCTTGATTTCATTGGGTATTTCATTGAATATTCTTGAACCATTTTGATGAGTATGGTATTACGAATTTTTAAACAGATTATTTT
Source organism: Liopterus haemorrhoidalis (assembly GCA_963971575.1). Taxonomy (NCBI): domain Eukaryota; kingdom Metazoa; phylum Arthropoda; class Insecta; order Coleoptera; family Dytiscidae; genus Liopterus; species Liopterus haemorrhoidalis. Next base: position 14,621,155 of record OZ020613.1, on the reverse strand, counting down.
ATTAAATTAATTCAAAATTTAGGTTCACATCATTTTTAGATGCTCTGAAGATAAGGAAAAATAAAAGACGAATATGCTCGAGAAAAATATTATCGAATTATTGCAATAAAATTGTTTAAAGTTTTTGCATATCTATTGCCTATAGATACAATTGTATCAGACGTTGAAACACGGAATGCTTTGTGCCTAGTTCGCTTTGTACGCGATTGTGCTTGCGATGCGATTTGCACCGTGATTAACCCTCTCTATGCCGTTAGCAGCGCCTGCCGTTCCCTATCTCAAACGGTTTAGATAGTTTCCAGAAATTTATTCCTTGTCGAATGCAGATTTTCTCTTATTTTATTTACACGAAAAACCAATGTACGGAGGATTTATACTTGCATCTCTAATTTAATGGCACAAAAAAAGAAAACGAAAAATTATAAAAGGTTTTAGTGATGGAAATTCACAAAACAACAAGAGCTAACATGTATTGAAACTAATCATGTTATTCCTCTCCTTGGTTTCTTTCGGTATTACAGGCAATTGCTCCTTACTCTGTTATATGTCTTTTTATCAATCTTGTAAAATAATACTTGCTAGGTTGTTTGTCATTAATTAGGATGGGACCAAAAATTTGGCAAGTTTCTGTCTCTAATTTTGGTGTGATACTCGACTTAATACAGTGTTGAATATTGTTACGTGATTATATAATAAAAAAAAATTGGCTGTGATTTGGCGAATACTTAAATATGGGGCTCATATAATATTTATTTTACTTTAAATCAATTACTAAATTAATAAATACCACTAGTAACTATTACTATAATAAAAGCATCTGCTTAAAAACTGCAGAAAGCACAAAGATCCATGCAACGGACTATGCTTGGAATTACTCTTAAGGGCAGAGTGCCTAATGAGAAAATACGCCGAAGAACTAAACTGTCCGATATCATGGCCAGAATGGCGTCAATAGAATGGGCGTCAATAGAATAGATGGGCAGGTTATCTAGGTTGTTGTGACATTAGCTGGACAAAAATATTCTTGCAAGGAAGACCATGGCAAGAGAAAAGAAGCAGAGGAAAACCATCTGGACTGACGACATTAAGAAAATGGTCCCAAACTGGATGCAGATGGTACAGGATCGTGCAAATTGGATTTGATTAAGAAAGGCCCATATTCAACATTGAATAATAAAGTCTGGATATCGATGACACGATGACACCGCGTTTAAATCCTTATCTTTATTTTATTTATGTTAGGACAGGATTTTTGGAAGGAGAAACCACATGTTTTATTTGTAAGAGTCGTAAATTGTCTCTCGCTATATACAGTTGTCGAGACCAGTGCAATTGTTTGTACTTGTTTCTTTGTTTTAATGCAATAGATAAATGATTATAAAATTTACAGGCATTGTAGCTTATGCTTTTTTCAAATAAGGCGGTATGGTATTGATCTGCTCTGATATGTTTTTTTTGTTTTGTCTAGTATTATGAATGTGCGAAGATTATTTGAAGTCAATAAGTGCATGTTTTTAAAAGTAAAAATTAAAATTTCAAAAATATAAATACTTGGGGCAGTTTGCACTTCCAAAGTTTTAAAAACTGGCCAGCAAAGGTCTCTATTCTTTAGATTGGCAAGATTCTTATAGCTCTTTTTTGTAATATGAATACATCTCGGAGTAGTCTGGACTAGCCCAGGTAATTGCTCAACTAGATTACTCAACCAGTGTACTGAATTCAACTAACTAAGTAACTGCATTGAACTCACTCCCTTGTCTAATTCAACTCTGAAGTTTGCAGTCGCTCATCCCTGGATCCGACATTTGATTATTCAATCTCATTTTTGCATGTCGTGGGCCGGTGAATGAAAATCTTTGCCATCCGATCTTTTATCCTCATCATGTGTCATTTGTCTGTCCTTTTTCTTGTTCTTGTTTTCCAGTTATACTGTGCGCTGTTCCAACTTCTTCTAAAGGTGATTACTTCATTTTTTCTAAGTCCAGGACCAAGAAATGAGTGCCAACCCTGTCTGAATTAATATGTTTTCACATTTCTCAACTACATTTCAGTGGTAATTTGTAATTTCAAATTCCAAATTTGAAATAAAATTAAAACATTTCATCACATTTCACGTCTGGTACGTGATGAACGTCCTCAGTTCCGAGAAATCAATCATTTAAGATTAACGATCATTTTTATGAAAGAAAAACCCTTTCACGTCAACTAAAGAGTAATTTCAAGAACCTCACACAAGATTAAATACTTTGACAAAATAGAATCTGTTGATTTAATCAGTTATTTATTAAGAAACACTGTCAAATATATATTTTGTATGAGTCAAATTAAGGGAAAGCAAAACATTATAATTCTCATAAAGTTTCTTTTACAAAAAAATCTGTAACGCTATTGTGGTTTTTTCCCTCAATATAATAATTATTATTATTACACTGATTAGAGCAGAAGCCAGTAGCTTGTTGTACTCAATAATACAATACATATACATACATTAATATTCAAATAAATTACAATTGAAAATGTTAATAAAATACAATATATATACTGGTAAAAAAATAGCTAACGTCAAATATATAAATTTATTATTATTTATTTTATTTTTTTGAAGAAAACAAGAAGTCAGTTTTGCTTTTAAAACTATTGATGGAGTGGGCCGAGACTGCTTCACTCAGGAGAGAATTCCAGATGTCGAATATACGGTTGGACAGAAGTTTTCTCTTTGCTAAGTGCGGAATTTTTCATACCGCAGCTTTAGGTGGTGGCCACGAAGACGTGGGTCAGTACTTAATTGAAATAATGGGGACATGTCTGTGGAGAATTTTCCTGTTGTTTTCTGTACTCCTTCTAACAGGGTTTCGCATTGTAAGGCCATACAACATACGTTGGCGAATATAGGATAGGTACATTTTGCGAAATAATGAAGCAGTACGGTGTGAAAACGATTTACGGACCAGGTAGAGAACTTTATTGGCGTTTTTGACTACTCGGAGAATGTACGTGGACCAGTTGAGATTCTGGGTTATCATTCATCATTAATCAGCCTTTCTTGTCCACTGCTGAACGTAGGCCTTTCCAAGCTTTTTCCAGTCGGAACGATCTTTTGCTTTAGATTTCCAATTCCCAGCAACTCTCTTTAAGTCATTTGTCCACCTAGTTGGGGGCCTTCATTTGCTTTTGTTGGTATCTCTGGATCTCCAATCAAGGATCGTCGTTGTCCATTTGTCATCTTGAAGTCTAGCCACATGTCCAGCCCAGTTCCATTTAAGACGAGCAATGTTTTCGATGACGACACATATTTTTTTGCTCTCGAATCCACTGTTTTGTTATTCTGGGTTATAGTGACTATAGACTCGACGTATTGGATAGCATTGTCTATAATGTGGTACTGAGTTATTCTTCCCTAAATGTATTAGTTAGTATTTGGATATGTTGAGAGGAAAAAGCCATTTAATGCAACACGCCATTTTATGACAAACTGGCGAGATCATTTTGCAGATTTGTCTAGTTGATTGATTTATCATAGATTTTTAGTATTTTCTATAAACTTTTTAATAATTTAAATGCATATACGAAAATTCCACCCACTTTAGGGTAAAAGCCTCCCCATGTCTTTCCGGTATTGCCTGGTATCTGACAGTCTCACCAAAAAGGTCCTACATGTTCCACTATTTTTCTCTTCATCTCTTTACTTGTCTGCTTCTTCTTATCTCAAGTTATCCATAAAGTTGTAATTTTCGACTACTTGTTGTCTTTTGTTCTTATCAGATGCCCAACCCATCTCCATCATTAAATGTTTTACTCCTCAACACAATCAGCAATTCTAGTTTTTCCATGAATTTCTTATACCGAATTTTGTCTTGGAGAGTTATCCGCAGCATACTTCTTTCCATTTTTCGTTGGCAGACTGTGAGTCAAAAACAAAAACAAAAACAACTGAACAGAAGCTTTTGAAAAGGTTAGGAGATTTCAAGTCTGGCAGCCATATGTTGATAGGTAAGAGTGTTGATAGGTAACATACAGGAATCAAATATCTTCTTTTAGGGACCAGAATTTGGTCCAGGAGATTTTCCTATTCATTTCCTTCTTTAATGAGTTTTTAAAAGATACAAGTTGGCCTAGGTTTTTCATTTCAAGCAGGTGTGAAAGAGCTGGCGCCTTATACAGTATTTTATTGCGACCCTCCTGAAACCTCATTATCTCTAACTGGGTAAGCGGCCTTTTGTTTGACATGAAAAATGGATAGTAACTGAGATATCACTTCGCTGGTGCTATCATCATTGTCACTCGCCCTAACTTGTATTTACTGTACTTGCCTGGATCCAACTAAGTTGTAGAACCAGCGTGAATTTATAGGACCAATGTACCTATTTGGACGAAGTTTACGTCATATCCTTAAGAACAACCCTTTCAGTGGAGTTAATTTTATTGTCACTACATTATAGTAACGTAAATATTTTTATTTGCTAAAGAACACGGATAATAAAACTAAGTACTTGATAGTATAGAAGTTATATTTTTTGTTGAAAGAAAATATTGTGAGTTGGCTGAAAGGCGAAAGTTAAGAAAACAGATTTGATGTTAGTTGTTCGTGCTTTCAAAAGCAAAGAAAGACTCAAGACGCTGACGATTAATTTTAAGGCGCTTTCCTTCGAACTTTTGAAAACTTAAAAATGCAAATGCATGAATGCACTCCGTGCAATTCTCTCTCAAAGTCTCTAATACTCTTAATTTAATCGTATTATCCTATACGTAGTTGACTGAAAAATGTCTGAAAGTCGCGACGATAGAAAAAATCTATGATATTTTTCACAGCTTGCAAATAAACATAAATGTATTTTATGTAAGATTCCTTTTTCTTAAATTGGTTCAATGTTTTAGCTTTTAAAAAAATTACTCAACATTGTTTCGACACCTCTCAAACAAATTTATAAAATAAAAGAAACTAGACTAATATCGTCCAAACTGGTTCTTTGTTTATTCATATTTATTTTAGTATGCTACGATTACTAGATCCTTAATGTCTGTTGTTAACGGTAGGTTTAATATCACAGATCATAAGTTTTAAACTATTTACAGTTCGAAAAATTCTATAACTGATTATGGATTGTCACTTGTGCACGTGATTATTACGAAAATTAATTATTACGAACATTTTTTGCCCCCGCGGACCAGTGAAAATAGGATAAATATTTCACGGACCGGCTGAAAGCTAAGACACAAATAAAAACTAATATATATAGTATTTTTATTATTATATAGGTATATGTTATACAGTTATATAATTACAAATTTTAATGTGACATCTGCTGCTGCTTCTTTGTTAGAAAATTTGATATACGTGGCTGCAGAGTTGTTTCTGAGAGATGAAGCGCTGCGTTAACATCCATTCGATTTCTCTGTTTTGTTTTTATTATTGACATGACTGAAAAATTCTTTTCGCTCAAATGGGAAGTCGAAAAAATGACAAATTTGATAGCTTTATAATTCAAAGATGGATATTCTTTTTTCTAGCAATTTCCAAAATTGAGACAATGATTGCATTTTGTGTCTGGACACCAGAGTGACATCACAAGACAACTCGATCAGCTTTTCTATTTCACGAGGATCAGGTACACATGACTTTATACATTTCAAGAATGGATTATCAATCCAGAGGTTACCTTTACAAGGATCCTCATTTTCAGGGAAATTAAAATTTTCAGCTAATGTTCTTAAATGTTGACTTATTGTTGAATACGACTTTCTGGTTGACATCAGAAGCAATAAAAAAAAATTCCAATAGTGGAAACATTTCTATATCTTCCTGTTATAAGCGACTATTCCAAAGAGCTAGCTTCTTCAGAGGTATGAAAAATAGCCGCGAGAGGCGTCGTATTGGTGCTTGTAAATATTAAATAAATCATGGTTCAGACAAAAGTTAGCTTCTGCGTCGACTAAAAAAATGTGCTATATACTCGTGAATAGAAGTGTGCATCTACATGATTTGGTCGAAATATTTTGTGGATTGACAGGACCTCCGTTTGAAAAACACTAATTTAACCTATTATTTGAAGTGTATTAGTAGTATTTGAGTTTTTTGTATTTAAGGTACTAAAAAGGAATAAATCATTTATAATAATGCAATACTTATAAAACAAATAACACATTGTTAATAGTGAGAAATACTTGTCTGAAATTGAAAAAATTAAGCAATTTATCAATATATTTCTTATCAATTTAATGAAGACTTGAATACGAAGCAAAACGCTGGGATTTCTTTCATTTAAATTTTATTGTGACGAAATTTTCGTAAATTATTTAATTTTCGTTTAAAAAAATTATATGGAAGCTCTTAGTACTCAAAAAACGAATAAAAATGATTATCAAAAAACTATTGATTTTGATGTGATTATGGAAGAAATATTGTCCTAGACATCAAACATTCTGTTGATTTCTGACACTAATTAAATACCTACAAAACCCTGAAATGTGTGAAAATTCCCACTTCACATAATTGTATTATTCACTATCACTGAATGATAACTGAAAAGTCATACTGATATTTTATTTCCTTGCTAATTTAGAGCTATACAATATAATTTTAATTCATTCTTAATTTAGTTTAGTGACTTTATGTTGGCTTTTACATCAGAAAAATTTGAAGTGCACAAAGGCTTAAGACATGGGGACCTACTGTCACCACTATTATTCTGCGCTACATTAGAAATACGTAGTAAAAAAGGCAAATATAAATAGATCAGGATTGCTGTATCATAAACGTCATCAATGTCTGGCGTTTGCAGACGACAACGCTATCCTATCAAGAACAAAGAATTTTTTATTGATTATAATTTTATTTACAACTAGCCCTTTTATAAGGCTAACCAGCAAATTTGTTGTACATATTATTTGTCATGCATGAAGTACTCACTCATTAGTGAGTCTTCTTACAATATATATAAAATATGTTATTATATTATAAAGTTGCATACATATAACTATTTACAATTAATTTAGATTTTAATCAAAAATTAGATCTAAAGGTTTTCTTCTTTGAAGTCTTCTTGTTTCATCCTCGTTATTCAGGAGATTTAATGCTAGATCATTGGGATGGTAATTTAATCGATTGACATGCCTAGTTGCAAATTTCCTTACTTCATCTTTAATTGTGGTGATTTTTAAATCTCTGTGTAGAGTTTCGTTGGTAACATACCAAGGGGCATTAGCTATTAAACGTAGTGCTTTATTTTGAAATCTTTGGATTATGTTAATATTTGAATTTTTTGCACAGCCCCAAAGCTGTATACCATATGTCCATACAGGCTTTAAAACTATTTTATAAACTAATAATTTGTTATATAGACTTAATTTAGATTTATATCCTAGTAATCAGTACATGCTTTTAATTTTAATATTTAACTGTTTTCTTTTCATTGTTAAATGCTTCTTCCATGTTAACCTCTTGTCAAGAACAAAGAATGAATTACAAAATACAACTAAGAGACTGAGCGAAGCAGATGTGAAAATAGGATTGATAATAAAGGAGAATAACAATAACAGGAAAAAAATATACATTTGAGGAAGTGGATCATTTTGTATACCTAGGAGTGGAATTTTATAGAAAACCTGACAGCTTAATGGAAATATAAAAAAGGATTATGTCACCTAATCGTAGACTATTTGTTTTGAGAAAATTTTTGTATAACAAAAGTGTAACCAAAAGATTAAAAATTAGAATTTATAAAGCAATAATAAGACCGATAGTACTGTACGCAAGTGAGATATGGACGCTGAGTACAAAAAAACTAACAAGGATAAAAATGTAGGAAAGGAAGGTCCTTAGAAAAATATTTGGAAGAAAAAAGACTCAGAACGGATGGGAGAAGCGAAAAAATAGAGAATTACAAGAGTTATACAAAGTGCCGAACATATTAGCAATAGTGCATATACATAGCAGCAATTACAAAATTAACAGACTTAGATGGATGGGGCACATAATACGAATGGACAGTAATAGAACACCAAGGAAGATATTAGAAAGTACCATAGGAGGCAAAATGAGATAAGGTAGGGCAAGGACGAGATGGAAGGCAGAAGTTTTAAAGGACATAAATTAATGCAACATCAGCAACTGGAAGGAGAAGATAAAGGATAAAAAGGATGGAGGAAAATCATATACCAAGCCATGGGCCAACTAGGTCTGCAGAGCTAAATTATATATATATTGGCTTCTTACTCTTATTAAATACCTACAAAACCTTGAAATGTGTGAAAATTCACACATCACTTTTTTGTATTTTTCATAATCACTGTGTGACATCTGAAAAATCATACACATTTTATTTCGTAGCTAATTTAGAGATATAAAATATAATTTTAATTTATTCTTAATTTAGTTTAGTGAATATTTCGAACTAAGTACTGTTATTCAAACTCATTAGCATAAAGAAATGAAATAAAACAAAACAAAAACTTAATAATTATATAGGAACTAGAACGATGCGGGTCCCCTATAGCCGTACAGGTTCAAGACACTTGATACATACCTTTGTGTGTGTGCTATTGTGTATACTCACGTACACGAATAAAAACGACTAAAAGAAATTTTTGGCACCAACTTAAGTCTCCAATTGACAACCAGACTTGAATTTTAAGTAGTTAAGATATTATTTAAGTGCTTGGGACGCGAAATTAACAAGTAAAATTACTTTTAAGTAACTAGCAGAATTTTTAAAACACTCCGAAAGACGTAACAGAGGATATGGGTGGAGAATATTAATTAGAATACCTGGAAAATGACAACAGAATAGTAGAAGCTATAGTAAAAGAGACTACTAGAGATTATAGAAGCTAAAGCAGTAGCCTAATACTGATATTATACGTTCGGCGTTAATAGCATTAAATTTTATACTAGTTATTTTGCTGCCAGCTATCACGGGTGGTTATTACTGCCAACCGTCCTTGCGGCAGTCTCAGTGACATATTTATTTGAAGAAAATGTGTTCACTTTAACGGCGCTGTAATCTTCCAAGGTCGAATGATGTTATAAAAATACTGTTATTTGTTTTACTGGTAACATTCGTCTATAGCAGTTTTTCACAAATTTATACTCCCTCCGTCCGAAAATTTGGTACACATTGCTTTAAAATAATCAGCTATGGCCAATACAGGACCGGCCGCCATCACAAAGTACTTGTATAAAATACATTCTAGCAGCACAGTAGAAATAGCTTGGCCTAATATCTTCTAATAGAGATATTATTTATCATGACCATGGAAACATTACACATAAGTATGAAAAAATAGATACTTAAAGTTATTAGTTATTACTTTTATAGAAACTTTTGTTAAATAAATTTTGTCGAAATATTTTCTATTTATAATTTCTGTTGTTAAATATTCGCAAAAACCTTAAAATCGACACGAGTAAACTCTCATTTCTAGCTAACCGATTTTTACCAAAAGTTGATCAATTTGTGCCATTGATGTCAAAAGCTTAAATATGATGTTTCATAAAAATTCTTTTAGCCGAATTTTCTCTGCACGTGTATACAGACAGATAGACGGGCCGACGGACAGACAGACAGACAGACAGACAGACAGACAGACCGACAAACATCATGCTATAAATAGAAAAAACGATATGTAGGGACCTCAGTGCGTGGAGATCCATCGAAATCTCGAAGTGTCAAAATCGGTATGATCAAAATACGTCTCTTATATTTGTTGGCGGTCGGTAAAAATGTGGATTAACGAAATTAATATTATCTTTTTTGTTTTTATTTCTAAATAAGTGGTTGCTAGGTAAATAAATAAACAAATGGCGCGCAAATAATTTTGCATATGTCAAAAGTGATTCACAGAAAAATACCCCGTATTTTAGACAAATTAAAGTAACACCCGCTGTTTTAACAAAATGCTGAATTTTGATCAAAATTATGTTGAATTGCCAGGAAGAAGTTTCAAATTGACTTAAATCAAAACCCCCAAATAGTCCAGATTTCAATGTATTGAATCTTGACTTTTTCAATTCTATACAATCCTTACAACATACAGCTTCACCGAATACAATTGACGAACTAATTGAATACGTACAAAATGCATTTAATGCATTAAATATACAAACCCTTGATAATATTTTTCTCACATTGCAAACTTGTCTAGAAGCAACCATGTTAGCAAAAGGTGAGAATTCCAATAAGATTCCGTACATTAATAAGGCAAAACTTCATCGTAAGGGACGATTACAAACAACATTATCATGTTCCATACAAGCTGTGGAGACAGCCACGTCCTTGTTAAATTATTTCTTTTTTGTATTATTCTATATTTTACTAGATAACTGTGACTATTTCATATATAAAATCATTATAATTAATTAAAATTGTTAATGTATACCATATTTTCAGACAAGAAAAAAATCTAAATGTATACTATATTTTAGAGAGGAGGAAGTATATTTCACCAGCCCCCTATATAATGTCTGTTAAAAATTATGCAATGAAAATAAAATTTTAATATATAATTTTCAGTGAAATATCAAATGAAACCTCTTAATGTGTGTATAAAAAATCAAATTTTATTTTTTTTTAATCATTTTTTTAAAGGGATTTTGAAAAACTTTTGTTCCCCACCCTATTTTCCATAGGGGTTGATGTAAATTCTGAAAAAAATCTCAATTATGTACAATAATTGACACCGCAATAGTTCAACAGGAATTTTCTAATTCGAAATTAGTTTTTCGTAAAACATCGATTTTTGTTTGATTGAAATAGTTGTTTATTCACCAAGGGTGTTACTAAGATGATTACGCCCGGAGAGCGTCGTAATACAGCCCGAAGGCCTCTGGCCCGAGGGATGAATGGTTCAACTATTTACTTGTTAATATAGGGTGACCAGACGTACTCTTTTTAAGAGTATTTTACTATTTTTTGAGTATTATTTTCTATATTTTTTATAAAAAAAACTTTGAATATACTCTGTTTTGCTGGTTACTTGTTTTTATCACTTCCATTTTGGAAGTGAGGATCTTTTTTTTTTGCTCATTACGTCGATTTTGGGAGTGAGGACCTTTTTTTTGCTCATCACTTCTATTGTGGAAGTGAGGACCTTTTTTTTTGCTCATTACGTCGATTTTGGGAGTGAAGACCTAAATTTTTTTTTGCTCGTTACTAGTATTTTTGAGTGATGACCTCTGTTTTTTGCTCATAGTCATGCTTTTTTTAGTATACTCTCCTTTCCTTTCCTTAATCCTGAAGCCTTTCTACCTTGCGGTGTAAGGCTATGGTCGAGTTACTTATTTTCTGGTGTTGTTCTCCATACTTCTTTCCATCGTGTTCTGTCCTTTGTATATTTTCTTATCTCCTCCCACTTTACTCCTCTCTTCGTTGCAGCTTCTTTTGCTTCTTGGTGCCAGGTTTTTCTCGGTCTTCCTGGTCTAACTTTCTTCACTGTTCTTGCTTCATAAACTCTTTTTACTATTTTGTCTTCACTCATTCTGTGTATATGTCACAGCCATCTTAGCTGTCCTTCTTCTATTATAGTCTCTACTGGTTTTGTGCCTAGTTTTTCCCTAAATACTTCATTTTGTATTCTGTCCAATTTTGTTTTACCTTCGATTTTCCTCAAAAATCTCATTTCGGAGCTTCTTATTTTAGACCTGTGCGTCTCTGTAGTGGTCCAGGATTCTGAGGCGTATGTCAAAATTGGTACTGTCACTTTTTTGAAGATCTCTACTTTGATGTTGGTTGGTATTTCTTTTTTTAGTTAAGAACGGTGCTTTGATGCTGTTGAACATTCTTCCTGCTGCGCCTACTCTTTCCATAATTTCTTCATCCATTTTTCCATCTTCCGCGAAAACTGTGCCTAGGTATTTGAATTTTCCTACCTGTTCTATTATTTTGTCATCTATTTTTATCTTGTGTTGCATTTTTGTCCTGCTTATTACCATTGTTTTTGTTTTTTGTGTGCTAATTTTCATATTTTTTTTTCTTCAATTCTTTATTGTATTGGTTCAGGTTGTTTTGTAGTTCGTCCTCGTTCCTTGCTATTATGACCATGTCACAATAGTATACTCTTTTTCTGTAAAAAAAATCTGGTCAGCCTATGTTAATATCTTTGAAATTATTTTGCAATGGTCCAATATTAATGCGGACACTGTTATTTTATAGGTTTGCCATTACTGATAGTACTAGGCTAGAATAGTACAATATAATGAGTATCAAAAAGATATAATGCTTCATGAGTTATATAATATTGTCGGACGTTTCGGAAATTGCTGAACAATCTGTTTCCGTCTTCAGCGATCACGAAGTAAATATTTTATATAACTCATGAAGTATTACATCTTTTTGATACTAATACTCATTATATTGTACTATTCTAGCCTAGTACTATCAGCAATGGCAAACGTGCAAAATAACGGTGTCCGTATTTACTTGTTGATAACATAAGTAACTTCGTTATTAACTTTTTTCTGAAGATTTGTTACTCACATTTTTATTAGTTACATTATTATTAACATTTGTTGATTTATTTAATTTTTTCTGAAATTATTTTATTAACATTTTTGTTACATTCACTGTTATTTACATTTTGGTATTTAATTTATGAAGATGGTCAAAAATAAGCTGGTAATATATTTGATATTATGTTCAAAATAACATTATCAGTGTCGAGACTTAAAGACACTTTTAATATTCTATTACCGTTGAAAATAATGTTATATTGAGCAAACATATTTATTTCAACTAGTATCTTATATTGTATTATCTTTACTAAAAGCTTATTTTTTAACTTTTTATTAAATTACTCAGTCCATTTATTTACGTTTATCCTAAAGGACATTTTATAAAAAGGTTCGCGTCGTCCGACTTCTAAAAACTTTTTCCGACGATCGATTTTCTTTCACAGACATATTGAATAGTAGTAAAATAGTCTTCAATCATTTATGACGTGTATTATGTATGGTCATTCTTTGACAATTGCAAACATTATATTTTTATGTAAAAGTATAAATTACACCAGGTATATACCCGATGAATGTTCATTTAAATATATTTTTTAAATATTAAAATATTGCTAAAAAATAAAAATTTAAGTATGAAAATATAGTAAAGAAAACAATGTCAAGTGAGCATTAAAAGAATAAGTATGTCTATTCGACATCCAATACAACTTTTGAAACAATTTGCAATCATAAACACCGAAAAGTCGAGGGGAAATAAAGGATTATATACATACTACTTTGTTTGACATATAATTTGTGACTGATAATTGTCCAGGGGTACCAACATTTCGTTTATTTTTATGCTGTATTGTTTTGCTTTTTCTGTCATTTTAAATAATTATGATGGAGATCTGGCTGAGTAAATATAAACTCTACTGATTAATAATTAAATATAAATTAGCATTTTTATTTGTTTTTTTTAAACTTTTATCAATCCCTTCAATTTACTAAGTTGTCTGTGAGAAGTAACAAAATACAGACGTTAAGGTGTCGAACGTCTCTTTCTGATCCTAATACTACGAGGGATGTTTCCTAAATTCTGAGAATTGTGCTATAATTAAATTACGCAGAACTTATAGGCAATGTTATTGGTGCCAGACAAGTCTTGACATGTTTATGCAACTATCTAGTGCAATATTGTTCAGTCTGATTTAGGTGTTCGACTGATATAGACGCGTTTTCATAGCATAGTTTTTGTAACCCTGGAAGACGCAACAAAATCTCAAAGAGCAATAATTTTCTTTTTGTGGAAAGAAGATGTGAAAACATCAGAAATTATTCAGCGTCTGCAAGGAGTATTTGGTGAGTCTGCAGAATCCAAAAGTACTGTTTATCGGTGGGTCGATCGTTTTAAAACCGGTAGAACATCACTAGAAGACGATCCACGCAGATCCAAATAAAAATACACTCTTTTAAGTACGTAACGTTGCTATTGTCATGCATTTGATGCAACGAAGCACGCTTTGTATTTATTTAAGCAGGCGAATCAAATAATCGAAACTGGCTCCGTTTTCAGTCGGTTTGTTGGCCTCCGCGGAGAGTTGGTGGGAAGAACGGGTTGTCGGACCATGAGCTCGAAATATATTAAAGCAGAGCCAGCTGTGACTTGGCTCGTTATTTGAGTTACAGTGGCATGTAGAAATTTGTAGCACCGCGCATTATAGTGTGTGTTATTTTACTCTGTCCTGTTGTGTGTGTGTAGTTTTGTGTTACTATTAGAAATGAAAAGTCTTAGTAACCTTTTGAAACAAATATTTTCTTCGTATTCCCTCGAGGAAAGACTCGAAATAAAACAACTGGGAAGACTGCTACCGGATTTGGACATTTCAAAAACCTAGAATGTTTCTGCCTCTGCTTCTAAAACACGGACAAGAAAATTTATTAGTTTTAGAATTTAATATTTACTTACAATTGGATTTGCGGATGCGACGAAAAGCAAGCTGTTTTTTGTTTTCCTTGCGATTTATTCGGGGAAGAATTAACATGGACGAAGAACGGTATTACGGTTTTGTATCGGACAGACCGATACAACATGTCGCACCACCACGTATTTCCAGTGGTCTAGTTTTGGCAATGTTGAAGTTTTTTATTTTATAGTTCAATTTACTTTAGACTGAAGATGACTGGATTTCACAGTCGAAACGTCTCTTAGTATATTTTAATTAATAAATTTTGACGAGTAAATAAGAATTTTCATTTCTCCTTATATATATATATATATATATATATATATATATATATATATATATATATATATATATTTGTTTGTTTAAAATTCTGAGTAGGGCATCAAATGAAAGCCCTTGTACGTGGATTAACGATCAAAATTTTATTTTTGCAAAATAAATTAGGTATTTTGATAAAATTTTTGCTGAAATTGTGCAAAAATTTTTTGTCCCACAACCTGCAGCCCAGATGGTTTAAACTAAAAATCTGAAAAAATTCTAAGTAATGTACATTGGCGTGAACCGGATTAGTACAACAGAAATTTTTGATCAGATTATGTTTTCGGAAAACAACGCATTTTTTGTATTTTTTGGTTGATGATGTACAAAAGTTATAGTTATGTAACACACAATACTAGAAGGCGTATTCTGATCTAATGGTTAGCTTGCTCGCTTGTTACGCAACAAACTAGGGTTCGCTCCCGGGCAGAGGAGACAATTCACATCCATTTTTTAAATTGGTAATAAAGGAGGTAATAAATTACTGCAAGCTGAGCTGATTCAAAATTTGGGTAAAATGGGGGGAAGGAGTAGGGGATTAACCCGAGATCGGCCCTACCACTCAATATTGTCACTAGCCGCCACTGGTGTTATATCCGTATAATAATATTGGTTGAGAACCACAGATTTGGAATATGAAATTAGTCGGGATCTCACATGATCTTTTTTTAAAACTGTCTGGTTTAAAATTTGTGATACTTAAAATACTAAGGATTAGGAGACTTCTTTTCCTTTTCTAATCTTATTAACCTGAAACAGAAAATAGAAAGAGTTTTCTTGAAAAATTATGTTCTCCATTACAGTTCTAAACTTCTAAGAAACTAAACAAAATTAAAAAAAAACTCCCCAGTGATCAAAGTAAGTTTAAGTATTAAGCAATAATATGTGTTGTTATAATTGTACATAATCCAGAGTAATGTAATGAACAAGGAGCAATAAGACCAATGCAATTTCTTCAAATTGCTCAGTGGAGTGTAACAGACAGAAGCACAGCGTTAGATGTTAGGTATTCATAAAAAGCTCACTAGCATGACGTCATTCTTGTACTTACCGACACACCAGACAATAATGGTCATTAGTGAGGGGAAGTGATGGCCCAACGACCTACGGTCGAAACACACATTACCGACAACTTTTTCAATACTATTGCAAACAAGGAGACATCTACCAGCGCACTGGACAAAGAATAAATTCAGATCTTTTTCAAGATGTGAGGATTCAAATTTTAACTCTCTATTGATTGAATTATATTAAGTTTTAGATTTTAAGGTATTAAACAGGAATAAATAAGTTATAATAGAGAAATACGGTTGTTTTCACCTAACGTAGGTGAAATGTAATGGTATGTGGAACATAGTACGGACTACCAAATAGAAAAAGAACACACACCAAATGTTTACATGTTGTATCTTATGAAGGTACCCAAACAACGATTGAGCACGGAATAAGCTCCGTCCAGTATTATTTACTAAGTTTATAATGATAATGCTTTATTGTGCCTTAACCATCCGTATATGTATAGACAAAGTCAAAGTTCTACAGAGAATGTACATTTTAATTATAAGTAACGGGTGTTTTTTTTTAGAGGTATAGAACTTTAAATTGCAATAAAACAACGATGGATTATTCGATTGACATGAATTTTTTTTTATTCGAAAGATAATCTTGTGGCATTACATTAAATCATACCAACAAGACGGCGCAACATGTCACACAGCTCGTGCCACAATCGATTTATTGAAAGACACGTTTGGTGACCGCCTAATTTCACGTTTTGGACCTGTGAATTGGCCTCCAAGATCTTGTGATTTAACACCGCTGGACTACTTTCTGTGGGGCTATGTAAAGTCATTGGTCTATGCGGATAAGCCACAAACGTTTGACCATTTGGAAGACAACATTCGCAGTGTTATTGCCGATATACGGCCACAAATGTTGGAAAAAGTCATCGAAAATTGGACGTCCAGATTGGACTACATCCGAGCCAGCCGTGGCGGTCATATGCCAGAAATCATATTTAAAATGTAATGCCACAAGATTATCTTTCGAATAAAAAAAAATTCATGTCAATCGAATAATCCATCGTTGTTTTATTGCAATTTAAAGTTCTATACCTCTAAAAAAAACACCCATTACAAATAAAATAATGATTAGTTACAAATTATTAAATTTAACAACAATCATAACAAAATTTGACTAAAATATTAATTAATTTTTAATTTTTATTATTATTAAAAACACATACTTATATAAATATGCAATAATTTATACAAGGTGTCTCAAAAGAATTTTTATATTTAGTGGATCGATTAAAAAAAAAGTAAGCTGTATATAGAAAAAATGTTTATTAATTATTAAAATACACTTTTTGGGGATTTATTTCTTAAAAATAATATCGTCTAAATGTAGACCCTCGCGTTCTCGGCACTTATTTAATCGAACAGTAAAATTACTTATGACGTCTCGGCAGGTGGACTCAGGGATGGCTGCCATTTCGTGACGGATATTTTCTTTCAAATGCGCCAGTGAAGTCGGTTTATTGGCGTAAACTTTAGATTTAAGATAACCCCATAGGAAAAAGTCCATAGGGGTTAAATCTGGACTGCGTGGAGGCCAATTTATGTCACCTCTCCGGGAGATCAATTTGCCTGAGAAAATTTCACGAACACGTGACAGAGACATATTGGACGTGTGTGAAGTTGCTCCGTCCTGTTGGAACCATGTTCTTTGGTTATAGCCAGGAAAGTTTTGCAGTTCAGGTACCAAGAAGTTGTCTAACATCTCCACATAACGTTCACTTGCTCAACTTGCTCACACATCTCGTTTTTGAGAAAAATGGGGTGTATTGGTGGTCTCGTACACCCTGTAAGTTAAGGGTTTTCGTTTCTGAGATTATTCCGTTATGATCAAAATCATATCATCAATTTAATTATTAGCAAATTTTGTAAATATTTTAACCAGCTATTATTTTGATCACAACTGAAGCTCTCAGATTTTTGAAGATACACGTTTTTCATTGTCTTACGGTATCAAATGCACATTTTTTATAATATATCAGTAAACAATTAAGTAAGATTGATATCTATGACCGAGTTGGAGTAAAAAGTTGGGGCAAACAGCTCAGATCACTTTCCAATGAACCTAATTTCGAACTAGTCGAATAAAAACGATGTGAAGTTGGACAGAGAGAAATGATAAGAGCAGTTAATTTACTTAGAGACTCTGGCATCAGAACTAATGCCTCTATTTTTTACACACCGATACAGGAGTTTAGACTAAATGTTGTATCAAGAATCCGAATGTAACTAAGGTAATATATAATGTATATTGGATTTCTTGCTGTAGGGTAATAACTTGGAATGATACCGGATTAATGTTCCTTTGTAATTAAATTTAAGTTAAATAAAACCTTTAACTTATCAAGACTACAGTTTTATTTTTATTAGGTTGTTGCAAAAGTTTATGTATTCGAATATAGATGGCGTATGCTTTAGAAAGATCATTTGAGCCGAAATTATTTTAGTTTTTATCTGTTGGCTATTTTGTATTATTAATAATACATGACAAGCAATAAATGTGAGGTACGATCATATGGTATGCGTATAGTGAAAGCTGGTTGTTGGTAGCTGCCTGCCAGCACTGACGGAGGTCAGCCTGCGAGCAGGAATATCCTTGTGTTATCAATGATACCTCACATAGTAGAAGCTGGTGCTGGTTTTCCAGAGTTGGCTGCCAGCGCGAACTAGCGTCAGTAACAAGCTACCAGCATCCAGCTTTCACTAAACGCGGACCCATAAGGTTCTGCTATGTTTCTAGTGGGTTCGTGAACTGCTACCAGATCAAATGGTGACTAGAGATCGCTACCGTAAGCAACTGAACAGACAATAGATCAAAAAGCATCCTTAAATAGCCACAAATTATCTTTCTCCATGACAACATTAAACCCTATGTCAAAGAGTCAAAGAGTCCAAGAAAGCGCTGTTAGACATGGAATGGGAAGTCCTATCTTACTCTGCTTACTCATCAGACATTGCCCCTTTTGATTACCTATTCAGATTCTATTCAGATCGATGCAGCATGCGCTTCTTGAATGCCGAAGATGTGCCAAAATGAGTCGATTAGATTCGTCAAAAGATGACACGCTGTATCAACGCGGGATCCGTTTGATGCCTGACAGATGGCAAAAGGTTATGTATTCAGATGACCAATATTTTGATTAAATACAATGTACCATTTATTTTATATAAATAAAGAAAAATTGCAAAAAGTATCATAAACTTCTGCAACAATCTAATACTTATTATATTTTGTAAGAACATAAGAATAATAAAAACAGGATAATCAGAATAGGGGTATTAAATATTTCTCCTCTGTACTTATTTATAAGTATGAGGGTTATATATTTGTTTGCTATGGATATCCCATCCCATAAAAAAGTTAGTATTATTGCTCTACGTAAAAAAAAACGGATATGAGCGTAAGTAAGTTTTCTTACGCGTTGCTTCTATCTTCCAAAGAGAGATGTAGTTGGGGTTGGGAAATCCAGTGTGTCAAGAATTGGCAGGATGCATGAAGACACGAGGACCGGTGGACACAGAAAAGGACGCTGAGGGATAGGAAAACTACACACAGGGATGATGCCCTGATCCGAAAAATCAGCATCATAGACCCGAAGAAGACCAACAGTAGCATTAAAAGAGAGATTGCGTCTCATGGTGTGGACGTCTACATCGTGCCCCGTCGCCCTTTGGAGTGTGAACACCACGCACGGCGTCCTGCCTAGACGCAGTTCTTCACATCCTCTAAGAAAAATTAAAGGCTGTCCCGGACAAAGAATGATAAATTTTGGACTATGGAGTAGTGGAGGGAAGTGATTTTTTGTGTGAAAACACATTTTGAAGTTCTCGTATACAGGTCCAGTTTCATTTGGTATTCACTTGGGGAACCTCTTCCAACCCACCACATCCAGCAGGCAAAAAAAAAAAACACATCAAAGGTGATGTTTTTGGCCTGTTCTATAACTTTCGGATTAGAGATCCTTCGCCTTATTGAAGGAATAATGAATAGCACGAAGTATATTGACCTGCTATTCAGAAAACTGATCCTAAAAATGAAAAGGCGGTTTCCTGATAGTGATAGCTCCAAGCGCTCCCCTAGGGGAGTGGGTCTCACGGACTTAAGCCCATCAAGCATTCAAAAAATACGTTTTAAACACATTTGTTTTGCAATTGAACCTGAGCCCGCCCCAAGAAAAATAGTTGGCTTCTGAGCACCCCTAGAATAAAATTTGGCTTAAGAGCCCGCCTCTAAGAAAAAGTTCTGGGTGCACGACTGACAGGCTTCATCAGGATGTGGTTCTCTACCACATTTCCAAGAGCTTCTTCACCAAAGAAAATTTGACAGTGTTGGACTGAATGGGGAATTTAGCGCATTTGAACCCCATAGAAAATTTGAGGGTCATTGGATCCGCAGGATGGAGTGATTCACCAAAAGCAGTAGCGGCTGGTGAGTAAAATTTTTGGGGGACACTTTTTTCCTCATATATATCTATTAAAATATAGTTATATGAGAAAAAAGTAAATAAATAATAAATACCCGAAAGTATGTTCTGCAACTAGAAAAACTGACAAATCTGGCACTTTTATTAAGATTTATGGTCAATATTATTATTATCATTTTTGTAGTTATTACTTCTATTATTATTATTATTAAAATTGCAATATTATTAAGACAATGCTTTGTAGTCAGAAACTTAACATATTTGGTTATTAATTAAGCAGATACCTACACATATTCACATATTTAAATATTAGATTTAACCTTTTATTTAATTTATGTTCTTTAAATGAACGTCTATATGCAGTATCAAGTTGAAATCGTATATTTACTGATCCCAGCATGGCAAATTTGACTGAATAATGTATATGTTTATGAGACACATTATGTTTAAGAACTTTATCTTTGAAATGTTTAATATCTTTAACATAGGCTGACCAGATTTTTTTACAGAAAAAGAGTATACTAAAAAAAAGGTCACACTCCAAAAATACAAGTGATGAGCAAAAAAAAGGTCTTCACTCCCAAAATAGAAGTAATGAGCAAAAAAAAGGTCCTCACTTCTAAAATAGAACTGATAAAAACAAGTGACCAGCAAATATTTATAAAAAGTAAGAGTATAGAGGATATTACTCAAAAAAGAGTATAATACTCTAAAAAAGAGTACGTCTGGTCACCCTACTTTAACACCATTTACTGTCTTTATTTTATATGCGTCTGATGAGCAAATCAAACACACGAAACAAAAAAAAAAGCATTTTATTTATCACATCCGCACAACCAACTTGCATTTAAATATTATTTTTCACTAAACTTTTTATTATGTTCTATTTCCATTTTTATCCTGTTGGGAAATATTCAATTTTGGCCGATGAGGACCCATATTTTTTATTAATAATTTTGTTTCATAGTTAAGCACGTTAGTTTTAATAAAATATACTGTATTCATTTTCACGGTTAAGTACTTGTCACAAATCAAAACGACCGAACTAAGCTACGGGACACCGGCCGTTATTCACTAATACATACAACACTAACCTTCGCCGCTGTTGTCGTTACCAGTAAATTTTTGCTAAATGTGTAGATAAGAACATTAGATATTGCATGTGGAAACGCTGCATCTTGGGACACTCCGTGGAGTGTCCTTCCGAGCATTGTTTTCTAGATTTAAATTTTTAAAATCTAATATTTATATGAAAAATCTTTGAATAAGAAATAATAAAAATTAAAATATGCAGATATATCTAGCTACTTTAATTTTAAAGTATAAATGTAGTATTAAATTTAGCTTTTTTACTAATAATTTTTAGGAGGTCACTGTCCCAGTGCCTCCCTGTCTCAGCCGCCACTGACCAAAAGTTAGATGATCGAGAATGGAATCAAAGTCTGGTGTTAGGACTCAGAAGTGAAGGAAATATACAGGAAATCATCGACTCGATGGTTAAACATAAACGAAATAATTAAAACGAATGAAGGTCACATTTTTTATTAAATTGTAAAAGAAATATGTAAATAAATGTTCATATTAGACTCGTTCCTAATTTTCCTGTTTTTCTAAAATAATTTGCTCAGTACTTAACTTATAGTGTCTAGTTTGGTGCCTAGCTTAAGATCTATTATGTTTAAGATATAGTACTTTATGCTGACAAAGTATTATCACTCATTTTGGTCAGTACACGCTCCTAAAATATCGACCATAATTTTTCAAGCCTTGTACAGCTCCTATAGTACGAATCTTATGCAATTTTTAAGTAAACATAGCATAATTTAAATATAACATTACCATAACATTTGTCATAATGTCCGTTAGTTTAAACATAATAATTTCCTTTTGCATAATACACCAATTTTGTATTTTTTCCTCTGTACTGGGCGTGTACTTTGCTAACATATGGCAAGCCGTAGAGGAACTTGTAGTAACTCAAACTTATCCTAAGTTAATATGGAATTATTCTGTAGTAACACCTGCATACAACAATACATGTTACAAGTTCACATTGTAATTTCACAAATTATTACTGCAAAGTGTCGTAATTACAAACAGAGAGATATATACACGGCTTAAAGTTGTTAGAGCAACGTATAAAAACTCAAATTGCTTCTACGGAGTTTACTATAATATTAACCTGTGATTTGATAAATTGAAAAGGTCTAGACTTACTAAAATCTATAGGACTAGAAAAGAAATGTACATATACGAGTTCGGTGCAATATGCATATGAAGCGTGTAGTTATAATAATATTTAAATAATGCTGTTCCTTTCGAAGGTTAGGGGTTGCATATATGAATGGTTATACTCTTTTCACACTAGATCTTTAAGACGAGTAAACTTAAAGTTCATCGATGTTTAAATGTTTAAATCTTTGGTGCTGTCATCAGCTACAGTAATTTTGTCCTTAAGTTACCGTCATGAAATTACCAGTTTTGAACTATCTGCGCAGACGCACATTTTGAATTATTATAAACAATTAAGGATATTTCATTTCATTCTACAATAAAGGCACTACAATAAAGAATATATTACACTTGTATTAAAATGTAAGTCGATATATTTTATCTCAATTATTGTAGCTCTGTATTTTATTAAACACATTATTAAAATAAATAATTTTATTATAACAATAAGTATAAACTTCTTATAACGTCGATATAATACAGTATTCTTGTTTATGATAATATAAAATGTTGACAGCACAAATTCAAGGAGTATTTTTTTATAATAGAAATTAAGTTGGCAATGCGGACGAAGTTTAAGACGCAGATCTCTGTCTTAAACATCGCTTGTATTTAGACGAGGCCATACGGTTTCACACTAGCGTTTAAAGATACATTCACTTTAACATCCGATCTTAAAGATCTAGTGTGAAAAGGGTATAAGAGCTTGAGGAGCGGTTGAAAAGTAATCGGCCTAATCAATGTTGTTTTTTTTTTATCCTAACCTTCAACTGACTACTGTAAATTTTTCTACCAGCTGCGTCATTTAGTTTGTGTATGATAATGCAAAGCGAACAACTTTTGCATTTTTACAAAAATTGATGTGAAGTGTGAATTTTCACACATTTCAGGGTTTCGCAGGTATTTAGTAAATGAATGATGATTATTTTGGATGCCAAATCATATTATTCAGAGGGCATCGAAAAATTGGAGAATCATTAGACGAAGTGTATAGTTCTAAAAGGAGACTATGTTGAGAAGTAAATTGAGTTTTCACCCCTCGTAAGTTCAGATATATGAGTGATGGTATAAGAATTTAAGTTTCTTCTGTTAGTCTCTAAATTTTTTTTTCCGTGTTTATGACGCTAGTTTACTCTTTTTTAAATATATTTTAATAATTATTACTGCCTTTTTTTGTATTTTAATTTATGAAAATATATGGTAATTTTTAACCATCAATTAAACAAGTTAATTTGAGAGTTGAAAAAGAATAAATTAAGCAATTATATAATTTATTTATTCCTTTAATGTTTCTTTGAATATGTAAAATATAATCATATCAAGATCTGAGTAATATACTGCATAAAATGTTTAAAGAATCATATGCCGTATTTGCATAGAGAATTATGAAAATTATATTTTTACACATAATGTAGAAAACATTTTCCAAAGAATTATAAGTTGTAGATGTATATTTAAAAAGTTTGAACATTTAACATTAATTATAATTTCTCAGAAGGCAACTTTTGTCACATATATTTATTTTCATCGATTACGCAGTAGGCGCCAAAAGTTACAGGCTTTAGTATGTTCCAGGGGTGATGGTAGTGTCAGACATAACCGTCGAGAATCCTTATGCTGATCGATGGACTCGACAAGCAAATATATATAGTTAGATATTTAATAATTAAACACTAAATCAATGATATATTTATTTATTTATCCCATTTACGGCACAAATAGAAGCAGCAGATGTTCATATGTGAACGGTAAAAGAATCAATGATTCTTATCGCACGACAGCTAGCGGCTAGTTCTCATTGTCTTATCAGCATTAATAATAATAGAAAATAATGGGTTCCCAACGCCTAGGTAGGCGTATAAGAGGCAGAGAAGGTAAGTTCTCCATTTCTAGACGGCAGGTCATATATATGAAAGTTACGTGGTCAGTGTGACGTATCTACCGGTCCTATTGTCCCTGTATGAACAGGTAGTCATTTATATTATAAGTAAAGTTAACTACTTGAGGCTGAGTCCAAACAGTTACGATGTTGATCAAAAGTCTACGGTGTTAATAAAGTATCCAGTGAACTATTCAAAAGATATTTCTGTCTTCTCGCTGTATTTTTCAAAACTATTCAGGAGCTCCAATAAAATTTAAACAAAATTTAAAGCAAAAATCATATTTTTTGCGCCATGACTTCCATTAGGCCCTAAAGAGTAACTGAAAAATTTGGTCCAAATCGATCAAAGGGCCTAGGAGCAAGGATAAGGAGCAGAAAAATAATCGACTTCCAAGTCGGTATTATGTAAAACCGACTCCGACTCCCGATTTCTTTCATTAATCTACTTTTTGTGTCATTCTATGTACAAATTTTTGAATATATTAGTTTTAAAAAATGTTCATTATATTTTATATTTTTTATTTTTCATAAAATATCACGTTTTCTTTGACATTTATATTTTGGCTACCTACATGAAACACATGATATAAAGTAACGAATCGGTTAGTCTGCCAGAACAATGACAAACTTTCACGAATCACCTGTCGCGAGCATTTCTTTAAAAGGAGTTGCTATCATTTTTTTTAAAGAGATTTTAAAGGGTACTTTGCAGTCAACATTTATAAGAATTCAGATAATAAAATAAAATTAGAAACCTTACGTTTACAACACGTAACTTTAAAATATATTTATTATTATAAGTTTATTGTTCAAGGAGACTTTTGTTTTTTATTTTATAATAACTTTGACAATTTTTTGAACGATCTTTTTACCCTTCTTCATAAAAATGCCTAGAAATGCCTTATAAAAAGTCCCGTCTCTCTGAAGACGTGGTCAAAAGATATTCGGTCCGGTTAGCATAAACATCTATGTTGTTAAATTCTTAGAGGCACTGGTGGTCTAACCGATTCTATTTGTTTTAATCTTTGTCATTATTTTTACCTATATTTTATCTTTCAACCTTACTCTTGTAACTGGTATTATAATAAATCAAATTCATTAATTTTAAACCGTCTTATTTAACGTGCGTAAACCTTCACCTTTAAGAACTTAAGTGAACAGCTAAGATCCAGACTAATTACAAGATGCCTAATCAGTTGGTTGGCAAGTTCTAATACATATCATTTAATTCACCTATCATAATAATAAATATGCCTGATCAGTCGGTTGGTAAGTAGACTAATACATATCATTTACTGCACATATCGTAATGATGAACCCTGGATAACACTCACGCCTAGTACCCGAACTGCTTTAGTCAGGAATCTCATTTCAGTTTGAGATCAGACTTTATATAATATCCCAGGCTCGCAACCTAGTTGATAATAAATGGTACGTTGTAAAGTAATGCATCAAGTCACGCTACAATAATCACAAAGCTCGCTACAACTTGAGAAAACCAAAATCCCGTTTGGTTCTGCTTTAACATAATAAACAGCGTATACAGAAAAACATACAATAGATATGTGTAAAAACAAAATTTTTTACTGCCTCATCGTATTTATTTGTTAATATGAGGAGCATTAGTCAAATTATAAATTGGAGAACATTAAGGAAAACCGATTAAGACCGGTAAGGAATATTTTTTAATTACATTTTCATTATTTGACACGTTTTCTTTAAAAAATCTGGTAATATCGTTATTTTGTTTTCGTTTTCGACTTGTTCTCATCCTTGATAAAAATTTAATCAAATAGTAGCCGATAGATTTTCCGACTCCGACTTCTGACTCTTATATTTGACTGCTTGACTCCCGAATCCCGACTCCTCGTCTTCCGACTCACGATTCTGACTCCTCATTCCTGCCTAGGAGTGTATTTATTTAACGGTTAAACGATGTAGTCATCCAATAAAAAAATATTTTTGTTGTTTTGTTGATTTTTAATACTTTGCTATTTTAATTTCTATTTTTATATTTTTGAGTGGCCACTGTGCTATTAATAAAGATTATTATTACTATGATTACTTATTTGTTTTGGATTTCTGTCCATTTTTTAAAAGCAATCCCATAATAGGCAACTTTATCCTATGTTGTTGAATTAAACTAATATTTTAGCCAATGATGATAAATTCAAACTTTCCTTCCTTGTTCTACAATAGTATCCTCGAAAATATCTCACAGTTTAATAAATTTCCACGGTTTTCCAGTCGTGTGCAACGCGAATACAATGTATTTACATAACATCCGTTAGGAATAATTGAATTGAACTGCCCCACCTTAACTTAGAAAAATGTATGAAAAGAAAAAACGAAATTTCAATTTCCGAGCAAAAAGAGAGCTTCCTTTATTGGCTATAATTCATGATTATTTGAATAAATTATTTTGAATTTAAAACAATCTGATTAAAAACTGGAAATCATATATTACAGCACCTAAAATTAAATTTCTCACAAATGTCTTCGAGTTTAAATTGGGTTTAGTTGTAGGTGAAGTGATAATTAACTAAAACCTTATATACAGTATTGGCCATAAAGATTGCAACTTATAACATCTTTCAATTTTTCAAATTTTAATAATAATATTGGAAAATAAATACTCTTAATTCTATAATTTAATCATATTTTGTTTGTTACATCAATCAATAATCAAATAATCTGACTTACAGATTAATAATAAATTATTTCTTCATTTTTGCTTGGACAAAAATATTGCAACTACTTGAATTTTCTTGTTATATGCAGATTTTATCCATAAATAATATGTTGTGCACAAGTAATATTTCAGTTTATATTTGTCAATCACGGGTCGTAGTAAAACTGTTTCAAGTGAAATTAGAAACTTCATAATTTCTGGTTTTAAAGACGGGCTGCTGCAAAATGTGATTTCACAAAATTTAAATGTTCATAAATCTACTGTGTCGCGAATTATAAAACGATTTTGAGAAGAAGGTACGTTTAAAGTTTCAAAAATTCCAGGACGGCCACGAAAAACTACAAAACGAACTGATAAAAAAATTATTTATTTATCTACTAATAACCCCTTTCTGTCATCGGAGAAAATTTTGGGCCTTTTGCCACAAATGGATCAAGAAAACATCTCAACAAGAACTATTCGCAGAAGATTAGTTAGTGAGGATCTTTTTAGTCGCATTCCTGCTAAAAAACCACTTCTATCCAAAAAGAATGTGAAGGCCCGATTAAAATTTGCTAAAAATCATATTGACTGGACTGTGGATCAATGGAAAAAAGTTATTTTTAGTGATGAATCTAAGTTCAATTTGTTTAAAAGTGATGGTGTAAGTTACGTTAGGAGGCCTGCTAATAAAAGATTTGTTCAAAAATACACCTTGCCAACAGTTAAACATGGCGGAGGCGGTGTGATGGTATGGGGCTGTTTCTCGGGATATGGTATGGGTCCTCTATACCACATTGAAGGAATAATGGATCGATTTAAATATATAGACATCCTTCAAAATGTTATGGAACCTTATTCTGATGAGTTCATGCCTTTAAAACATATTTTTCAGCATGATAATGACACAAAACATTCTTCGAAGTTGGTAAAAAAATGGTTCGAGGATTCAAAAATTAACGTAATGACTTGGCCGTCACAGTCACCCGATTTAAATCCAATAAAAAACCTTTGGGAGGTTGTCAACAGAAAGATTAGAAACAAAACACATTCAAATATTGAAGAATTGTTTAAAGCTTTGCAGGGTGCCTGGTCTAATATTGATAATGAAATGATCACGAAATTATTAGAATCAATGGCGAAAAAATGTCGGGAAGTTATAAATACTGGTGGTTACTATACAAAATATTAAAAATGATCTGTTAATAATAATTCATTTTCTTAATTAATAAAAAAAAAAGATTTTTTTAAGTGTAGTTGCTATCTTTATGTCCAGGTAAAAATAATAAATACTATAAAAAAAAAAATAGAATTTACTATTAAAATTTAATTTTTTACTATAATATATGTAGAGGATTGTTAAAGGTAAGAATTAAATTTTTTTAATTTTAAAAATATTGAATAGAATAAAAATAAAATAGGATTATCAAAAGTTGCTATCTTTATGGCCAATACTGTATATATATATATATATATATATATATATATATATATATATAAATAAAATTAAAGGCTACATTATATATGGTATATTCTTTATTCTCTAGAAGAATACGCCGAAACAGACGTCGTACTTTTTTTTTTGTACCGGAAACCATCTTTTTACGTGTTCGTACTCTAAAACCATATCCACAAAAAAAAATCTATCTGCATCTCGGAAAATAGACAAAACATGTTTAGGATACAAATTTACAATAATTTTACAAATTTTGAATAAAAAGCTCAATGTGTTGCATGCACTGGCAGCTCAAATTGACATTAATGGGGGTAACGGCAGAACACCTACTTTTGGAGCTGCAAAAGTGGACGTTTGACTACAGATATTTTTAATTTTTAATATAATTTATATAATATAAATAGTGAAATTCAAATTCCTTTAAGATTAAATAATTTTTTAAAGAATATCAGCAACAGAAAATGTATACATTAGACGCGCACCCAAGAATTTTTGGGAGGAGCTCAGAAGACGAAATTATTTAAATTATTAAGAACTTATAAAATACAAGGGAGACCTAAAAAAAAAGGTCCTCAAGGTCCTCACTTGTATTTTGATCAAAACGCGTAACATCCATATGTTTTTAGAGCTCTTGGGGGGGGGGGGGCACATCGCTTATATTTTGACAAAAACACGTAAGAACCTCAAGCCTCAAGCCCTAGAGCACTGCATTGGCTGTATCGCATGTTCTGTACAGCAATTAAAAAGTAAATTTTCTTCTACATACTCAACTATACTCTATCTCAGAAAGACTGATAGTAATAAATCATTTTGTCAGGCAGTTACCAGTGGCGTGCACATTTTAAACACGTTTAAATTGGTTTTGTGTATTTCTATATTACTATTTATCATTTTATTAAACGCACGCTTGTGACCATATTTATCATATCATTAAACACACCCCTGTGACCATATTTTTCCTCAAAATTTTAGGGTGAAATTTTTATGGTCTATTGTGTTTAACCCTAGTTCGTATTCCCATATAATATGTGCGGCACACTCGGTTGTTTTTAACAATATTTCGTTTCGAACTATTTATATTTTGTCGCTTTTTTTTGCCGATTCTGTGTGAAAAAACAATAACTTTTTACAAATAATAAATTCTATTACTATCAGTCTTTCTGAGATAGAGTATAGTACATATTAAACTATAAAATTTTAATGTTTTTATATTTTATATGATTTTATTTATAAACGTATATGTAGTTTATTATAAAATAAAAATTTTGTAAAATTTTTATGTCCATATTAATAATGATTTTTTCCAGAGAGAAAATCTCAATTATACTTCTGGTTACAGCACCTCCATTAGGAGTTTCCACTAGCCGTCGCTGTTAAAGTAGCAACAAAAATATACATAACAAAATCCGTAAGAAGGACGGGCACGTCAGCTAGTCTTTTATAATAATAATAATAATAATAATGTGTAATTTTTTTTAAATGCTTCTTAATTCGTTACTGTTTGAAATGTATTTAAAATGAATGCAATCCAACTCTGTGTTTGTACTTTACGGAGAGTGCTAGTAATTCAGACAATGCGTCTCGGCAATCGCTAATGTTGTGGTGTCTGACAAGCTTAACTCGGTGCTGGGCAGAGCACGAGGCGATGGGCGATGGCCCGTGCTCCCAGCGACTCGCTAATGTTCCATTATTGTGTGTCATCGCCATCGCCATCACATTACCGATAACAGAATAATGAGAAACAACCTATGACGTTATACGTTCTATAATAACACCACACAATGGACATCTAAATTCACACATCTAGGAAATTTGTTTCAATATACAGAATGAACAACTGTAACGGATAAAGCAGGGGTCTGCAACATATGGCTCTTTGGCTTTTTGGGTATTTGCAAAAATTTATATTTTCTGCTCGTCAAGTGGTTCCTTCATGTTTCGACTGATTTTCATAGTCGGGTAGTTCGGGAGTTATTTACTTAAAACCAAATGATAAACAATAATTCTATGCATATTAAAATTAATAATAATTCCACCATATGGTGCAGTCATCTGGCATATTGGATTATCATCAAAATCCTCGATAAGGTGAAGAGGAATCATAATTTACTGATAGCATATTGTCCTCTTCTAGTCCAGTCTTGATCAGAAAATAGTTAGAGGAATTAATTCAGAGGATAACTAATAACAAAGATAAAACTGAAAACAAATCTGCCGAAACATAGCCGTTTACCGTTAAAATGTACTGTACATATAATAATTGCCATATAATAATTGCTCACTGTTTGCTACTAGAAAATGTAAATGTATGAAAATTTTAACACCGCAAGGTGAAAAATAAATCTTTACTACTACTACTACATAGCCGTTTACCCGTTTACCTCCACAGAATCAACCGCCATCACAAAGTACTTGTTTAATTTATGCTGCTTTATCAAAAAATGTCTCAAATAAAAGTTGTTAGTTATTGCTTTTATAACAACTTTTGTTTCGAAATATTTCTCTGTTGTGAAATATTCGCCAAAATCTAAAAACCGACAAGAGTAAACTCTCATTTGTAGTTAACCGATTTTTACCAAAAGTTGATCAACACATGCCATTGATGTCAAAAGCTTAAATATGAAGTTTCATAAAACTCCTTTTAGCCAAATTTGCTCTGCATGTGTACACGCACCGACAGACAGACCGACAGATAGACAGACATACAGACAGACAGATAGACAGACAGATAGACAGACATAGAGACAGACAGATAGACATACAGACAGACAGACCGATAGACATCATGCTAAAAATAGTCAAATCGTTATGTATGGACCTCAATTCGTGGAGATCCATCGAAATCTCGAAATGTCAAAATCGGTATGATCACAATACCTCCCTTATATAAGTTAGGGGTCGGTAAAATTAAAGGAAGAAATAGGAATTGACAGAGACAGTTAAACGTGCGAAATCTTCAGGAGAATATCGCAAGGATGGACAGAATTTGTAAACTACGAAACATTTTTAAAAATGATATCCCAATGTGCATTAAAAAGAAAGTTTTTGAACTGTGTTATTCTTCTTATTTCCTACGGGAGCGGAAACTCTAACACTGACTAAAACTTCTGATAGAAAGCAGCAAGTAACCCAAAGAACCATTGAACGAGCTATGCTCGGTATAATGCTGAGAGATAAAATACCAAATTCTGGTGGGCGGTTCGCCCCGGGCGCCAGTTACTTAGGGGCGGCCTAAGCAGCTACTTAGTGGGGCGCCTTAAATTATAAAAATTTTAATTATATTAGTTTTATAAAACGAATTCATGTTTTAATTTTATATTTTATAGAAGTGAGGACCTTTTTTTTCGGGTCTTCACTTGAAATTTAGAGGTGGGGACCTTTTTTAGGTCTTCACTTGAATTTTAGAAGTGAGGACCTTTTTGTTAGGTCTTCATTTGAAATTTTGCTCTGTCTGGAATCTGAAATCTTGTATAAAGGCGCCAAACACCCTCACTTTTGGAAAGGGGGGGGGCGTCTATATTTTTTACCGCCCCGGGCGACATGACCTCCAGCTACGCAACTGGTTAAAGGGTTGTTTAAGATTGATTGAATTTTTTAGCAAAAAATTGTAACTGGGAAATCTGTATTCTCATGTACATAGGTATATATTAATTTTACATTTTTTTAAATTTTTAGTGACAATATATGGTTTATGATAGAAAGCTTTATAGCGGATGTAATAATATCAATTAAAACACACAAATCCAAGCACATATAAGCATTTATTACTACGTCTATTTACAATCTGTCACATATATGTCATTATGTTATGGTTACTAACGTAACATATTACAAAGGACGTCCAAGAACTAGATCTGATCCTTATATATACATATTGTCTAAAAATAAATCTATTATTTAGGCTCCCAGATAAGTAATTCTCTTCAGTTTAATTCTGGGCTTTCACATGTTTATAGTATTTACCCACTCACCTAATTAGGATTTTCTGGAACAACATACCTATAGAAAAGCTTCCAAAAAAACAATAAATATTTAAAATAGGTAAATTAATCAAAAAATTTGGCATTTTCTCAGATCGTAGGGATATATTTGCCTGCCCATTGCTTCTCCAATCTTTTATATTTTAGTTAACAATATCCCTTATATTAAAAATGATTGTACACCACTGTAATAAATTTACAAAATCCTACAACTACCAAAAACAGGAGATGTCTATCTTAAAAGCTAATTTGCATTAAATGCAGCTAAACTCTTCATAAAACATTTTGCATATCACATTACTAATTAGTAAGATAAAAGAATTCTTTGTTAATTCTTTTCTTTTCGGTAAGTCCCATCCTGAGCGATATCAGTCATTGCTCCTGTGTTATCAGAGTCGTCAGACGGTGACGAGTCGTTGTTCTGCCCCTCTCCACCCGCTAAACGTCTGTCCCGCTGAATGTATATATGGTCTCGCTTTGTTTAATAACTGTTGCAGTTTGCAAATGTCAGGAAATGTCTGATTATTGACCTTTTTATACTTTTTAACACTGATTGTGGATTGTAATACGCATTTTAATGATAATTAAACTGAAATTGTGAAGCTTATTCATTTTTCTTTTTTAATGATTTGGCTTGCACAATCGTATTTCGAAAACAAAAAAAGATAGAGAAGTGGGGTTGATATCTACGTACTTTGTTTCGTCTAAAAAGAAGAAGGGAGGATTTAATAACGCAATTTTTTCTTAAAATATGAACCATCCGTCAGCACCTAGGAAAAAGGGCAACACATTTTTAAGGGACACATTTTTCTTTTTATTGAATTTGAGCACTGCCTTATGAAATCGATTGGCAACTGAGCCTTTTATAAAAAAAAAAAAATGGAATTGTGGGTACATACGTGTATTATAAATCATAAAATTCAATAGTGCCTCAATCTATCAACCTACAAAAAGTTACAATGATGCGCGCCTTAAGCTAGTTGTCCAGTTAGCCAGTTAAATAATGATAGCAAGGTATTGCAAAACACTTCATAACTAAATAATCGAAAATAGAATCAGATCGAAAATTCCTGGTGAACTATTCCGGTTCACAACAATGTGCATTACTTAGAACTTTTTCAGAAGTTTAGTTAACTCTCCTAGATTACAGAGGATTACAAGGAAAAACTGCATTGAAGAGAAGAAAAAAAAGTTCCCGAACACACATTTTTGATGTTAAGTAAATAATAAGTGAGATATTGTCACATAGGTAATCCTAGGTCAGGATTACGACATCTAGACATTGTGACGGTCAGCTGTCTGATTAAAAACTATTCGTCAGCGTCTGACGTATGTGGCCTGATTACGAAATGCAAACATTGCATTTTTCGTAATCAGGCCATCCACCCACATGACAATATTTCAAGTTTTAGGGCGTCCCTCCGTAGAACTTAATATGTTACGAATAGCCCGACATCTGTGTATTTTGAAACCAACTATTTAGCTTCGTAAAATGTTTTATATGTATTATCGTTCTTATAATTCTGTTGTCTTAGATTTTAACTACCTACTTACCTAAATTGATTATATTTACTGTCTGTCTTTGTAATTTTGAGCAAGATTTGTTAACGATAACTACGGTGTCACTGATAGAATGCGATAACCAATGTGTTTATATGTCTGTCTCATTAAAACATCTCACTAGCTATAAGTTTAGAAAATTATCTATAATCCACAAAGAACAACGTATTGAATTTAGAGGTCTGAACGGTTTCATGTCTTACCATATGACAAACTGCTAGTGACAGTAAACAGTCTATAACCTACAGTGTATAAGCTATTGATTTAAGAGCTCTGAATACGGCTTAAGTTGTAAGAACGTTCCTTTTATAAGACTACAAAAGATTTTTCCTCCACCCTTACCTTTGCTAAGGCATTAAAATAAAGAAGAATTATTTAATATTATAAAATCTATGACTAATAAGAAAGACTTTAATTCCCTAGATAAAAACAAACTTTTAGATATGTTTGAAGTTATAGGGGATACACTGTTGTCAATAATAAACGAATCACTTAATAATGGCGTAGTACCGGAATTATTAAAATGTTCAGTTGTGCGCCCGGTACAAAAAATACCGGGTACAATAAAATGCGAAGAAATGCGTCCAATAAACATGATGGATATAGTTGAGAAAGTTTTAGAAAAAAGTGTTAAAAATCAAATTGATAATTTTATAAGTGATAACAATATTTTAATATCTCAACAGTCGGGTTATAGGAAAGAACACTCTTGTGAAACTTCCTTAAACTATGTTATCAATGAATGGAAACAAGAACTTGATAAAGGCAAAATAATAATAGCTGTTTTTTTGGACCTAAAACGAGCCTTCGAAACAGTAGATAGCAATTTACTAATAATTAAGTTAAAATCATATGGACTAAGAGATAACGCGATTAAGTGGTTCGAAAGTTACTTAACAAACAGAAAGCAAAGAACTTTGATAAACAATATAGAATCAAGTACAATTAATATAAATATAGGCTTGCCCCAGGGATCTATTTTGGGAGCATTGTTATTTATTTTATATATAAATGATATAATCAAAATAATTCAATTTTCAAATATCAAAATCTTGGCTGACGATACATTAATTTATATTGCTGTAGATAAGGTAAGCGAGGGAATAACAAAAATTCAAGAGGATATAAATAATGTAAATAATTGGCTCGAGTTAAACAGATTAAAAATAAATAGTACTAAAACTAAATATATGATCATGGGTAATAAAAATATACCAGAAACGAATATTTCCAATGATAGTGATAAGTTAGAAAGAGTGGACAACATAAAATATTTGGGGGTAATAATTGACGATAATTTAAAGTTGGATAAGTATACAGACTATGTTTGTAAAAAAATAGCAAAGAAAACTTATTTTTTGAAACGCATAAGAAATAAATTAACATATATACAAGCAGTCAATTTATATAAGACCATAATAGCACCGCACATTGATTTCTGTGCCACAATTTTATTCTTATGCAATCAAGGCCAAATGACCAGACTACAAAAACTGCAA
The DNA here is from genome assembly GCA_963971575.1 of Liopterus haemorrhoidalis. Taxonomy (NCBI): domain Eukaryota; kingdom Metazoa; phylum Arthropoda; class Insecta; order Coleoptera; family Dytiscidae; genus Liopterus; species Liopterus haemorrhoidalis. The sequence goes on along the minus strand of OZ020613.1, from coordinate 14,585,666 downwards.
AATAGAGCAATGCGGATTATTTTAAGAGTTAATAGATTTACTCCCATTAATAAAATGTTAGAAACACTGAATTGGCTAAATATTAAACAACGAGTAACTTATCTAACGTTAATATTTATATATAAAATGAAAAGAGGTATGGTCCCGGACTACTTAGTTTCTAATATTAAATTTATTAGTGAAATAAGTACATATAATTTAAGAAATAAGTACGATTTTAGTATAACAAAATCTAAAAAAAAGGGATCTCAAAATTCTTTATTTTATAAAGGATTATTATTGCTCAATGGTTTAGATGATAAGTTAAAACAAGAAAGTATTTTAAGTAGGTTTAAGAAAGGGTGTAGCATATATATCAGGGAAAATATGTCTGTCTATTAAATTTATGTACAATAGATATATTAAGATGTAATGTATTGTATACAATTAACTTTTATGTTAAATAAAGTATTATTATTATATTTGTCGAACTTGTCAGCTTAGCTAAGCATTTTTACTTGTAAAAGGAAAGCACCTTATGTAAAACAACGACAGTATTTTCCTTTTTTTTTGTAGTACCTATATCAATAACAACTTTGTTGTGAGCCGCTATCAATCCCTAATAAATATGACAAGCATTTTGTGAGACAAATTAATCATAAACATATTTTAAAAACGTCTTAGTACCCAATCGTGTTACATGACAATAATTCATAACCAAAAGACTTCTTTTCGGTCATTTGCTTCTATTGTCTGGTTTCTTATAATCCCCCTTCTACCCCCCTTGATTCACTTGCTATAGAGGAACAATGGACACAATATATCAGAGTGTATGGCTTCGGAACTAGCGTTTCGCGTCACGACTTTCATGATTGGCGCGTCGCACGTAAAAGTGACGCCCAACTATTACTTGTCACGGATGAGACGAGACCAATTTATGACAGTTCAAGCTACACTGTAAGGGTCTTCTCACTACCTCGCACGACAACTCAAATGTTCACTATTTGTCGCGATTTCAATGACAAACCTTTTCATATTTTATGCGGGAGATAGTCAAATATACCTTGTTAGTTGGTAGTTTTTTGCTTTTTTTTATGGGTATGGTTTTTTAACAGGGATGTCCATAATAAGTTTAAAAGCTTAGAAAACTGCTTTGCTATTCGGTGAGTTGCATATGAATTATTTTTCTAAATTCTATCGCATATTGAAGACGCTGAAAATAAGCTCTTAGCTCAAGCGCCTATTAAAGTTACACTGGTAGTGATATAACAATAATTTAACGAAGATATGACCTAGAAGTAACGTGATTTGGATACAGCGCTCAGTGCTATGATAAAATTTAATAACAAACTTATCCTCGGACGAAGATGACGGTTTATTTAAAAGTTAGCTGTATAGTAATTAATATTCAAGTGATTAAGGGGCGGGGTATGGTTAATTTTGCATTTTTTAAGCATATTTTTAAGAACGATTTGTGGAAATCTGGTAAAGGTAAACTAAATGGGTGAAAGTCGATCTTAAAGAACAACACTTGAAGAGTATTGCGTTAAATTTTTATTGAAAAATATTGAAAAATGAGCCATTGACATCATTTTTTAGTAAACACTCCAAAAAAAAAAGTTGATTTGCGGTATACACGATATCTAGTGACACAATCATCTGAAACATATAATTCAAAAAGTTTTGGTTAGTTTAAAAGTTTCTTCAGGTAGTGACGTCGAGTTTTTTTTATTAAATTGAGTTTTAAATTTTTGGTACGACTTTAAAGTCAAAAAATCGAAAAAAAACGTAAAAAATCGTGTTTGGTAATCGGAAAAATGGTTATAAAAAAAAATATATTCAAAATAAAAGCAAAAACTCAACGTCACTACCTAGTAAAATGGTTTATAAAGAAGTGTGCAAAATTTCAGAAAGATCCATTCATTAGTTTTTGAGTTATGATGTACACCGCATCAAAAAAAGCTATTTTTCAGAAAACTCGTTTAAAAATAAAGAATGTTTTTTTATTAAATAAATATTAAAAATTTTTCCTCTACTTACATAGAATCATCAATACCAGGTCCATACAATGAAGGGCCTTCAGCGAGGATGCCCTCTCTAAGAGTATAAAGCAGCTGATATCGATATTAAAGCCACATGCGCACAAAAGCGATACAACGCCACATACATACGATAGGCGCGAAAAAACAAATAATAGGTACTAGTATTAAAATGAGTATATCTCAGTCAATTTTGTTCCGATTAACTTGAAATTTTAATGGGATACTCTTGAAGATATATACAATCGAATAAGCCAATAAAAAAAATAATGAAAAAAAATCATCAAAAATACCGTACCCCCCCCCTTAAGTTATTAGTAACTAGCTGGCATACCCGTGCTTCGATACGGTATTTAAGTACTATAATCCAAGAAAGTAGAACATACAACTCACAACGTTAAAGTTAAATACATAAAATGATAATATAATTTGCAATTAACTATTAGGCGATGGGAAATAAGAATTCACCAGCAGCGCCATCTATTGGTTCCGCACCAAATAACGACATACTTCAAAGTAATCCCCACCAGATATACAATTGCGCCAACGTTTTTTCCAATCCTTGAAGCACTTTAAAAAATATTTTTTTTGTGATCTTGTTCAGCTCCTCCTTCGATGCCGTCTTTATCTCCTCACTCGTAGCGTAGCGTCGTCCTTTCATGGGATCAGTTTCGGGAACAAGAAAAAGTCACAGGGGGCCAGATTTGGGGAATACGGTGGCTGCGGCATTATTAGTGTGTTGTTTTTGGCCAAAAATTCGCGCATAAGCAACGATGTGTGGACAGGCGACCCGTCTCATGCTCAAATCATTGCAAAAATCGAATGGCACGAGCCAATCGATATGTTTAGGTCCTCAGCATCTTCTCTAACGGTGATTCGACGATTGGCCAATACTATTTTATTCACTTCATCAATGTTTTCGTCTGTTGTTGACGTGCTCGGGCGTCTGGCACGCTCTTCGTCGTACACATCTTCTCGGCCCTCTGACAACATTTTGTAACACCGATAAACGTTGCTTCGGTCCAAGGTAGCTTCACCATATGCCACAGTCAACGTTCGGAATGCGTTCGCGCACTTAATTTTGTTTTTCACACAAAATTTGATACAGATTCTTTGATCCATTTTTTGGTATAGGCAAATATCGAAGACGAGCCAAAACACGTGCAAGCAAAGCCACTGTCAAAAATTAACTGAACATTCAAAATGACCGAACTTGTCGGCATAAGTGAGAGACATGAGTACCAACATAACGCCACAAAAAAATCGAAAATTGAATATACGTAACCCGCGGAAATTCAAAATACGCGATACTTTTTGAACAGACCTCGTACATGTACAACTTTCAACATTTCTGTAGATGCGTACACTTTACACTGTGATAACTTCGTTATTATCAATTTTTGATGTATATTGTAAAAGACTATACTATTCTGCGTGAAATCTTCCGATCTATTATTGCCCACAGATCAATTGGATTGAGAACGGGTGACTGAGCTGGCCAATCTAAACCTCGAATCCTATTTGCTTACAACCACTCAGTTACAAGTTTAGATTTATGCTTAGGGTCGTTATCGTGTTGGAACCACCATGATAACGGCATATTTTCGTCGGCGTAAGGATACATGACTTGCTCCAAAATATTTCTATAGTCCACAGCTTTCATTATATCATCGATTTTTTGGAGAACACAAAATCCATGCGAGGAGAAACAGCCCCATACCATTACGTTGCCGCCCCCATGCTTTACTGTTGGGATACAGTAGCGAGGATATAACGTTTATTTTTCGGTCGTCTCAGAAATTGGCGTCCATATGATTTCATCAGATTAAATTTACTTTCATCTGAGAATACAGTTTTCCATTGCTGAAATGTCCAATTGCGGATTTTTTGCAAAATTTAATGTAGCTTTAATATTTTTGAAACTCAGCAATTGCTTTTTACATGGTTTGCATGGGCTGTTTCTCCTCGCATGGAGTTGGTCCTCTTCACAAAATCGATGATATAATGAAAGCTGTGAAATATTTAGGAACAAATAATGTATCTTTACGCAGACGAAAATATGCCGTTATCATGGTGGTTCCAACACGATAACGACCCTAAGCATAAATGTTAACTTGTAACTCAGTGGTCTTTTTTAGAACAAATCTTTATTTTATTACTTAACGGTCGAAGCGCGGAGCCCTTAAAGGAGCGGGGCATGGGGCGGTCCCATTTGCTCCTGACCCCATTTGGGCGACCTCATTTGCCCCCGCCTAGGGACGGCCCTGGGTCTTTGTATAAAGAACAGACAGAAAAACAGAAATTCGTTTTTATATATAAGATTATTAGGCGGTGGCGGCCAGTACATAGGAGCTGCGAGGCTGCAGCACCCCTAAAATTAAAAGACTTTAAACATTACAGAAGTTTATGATATTTTTCACTCTTTGTCTCTAATTTTACTAAATTTTTGTTTAACACCCCTCACTACTGCCGTGTATGCGTAAAACAATTAGTTCGTCTATAAGTTTTGATGTACTATGCGCTGTTAGCCGTGGCTGCTTAAAATGACATGGTAAAGCAACGATTGGTATTGATTGGGGGTAATGGCTTCTTATACATTTTCGGACCTGCAGTCGTTTGCAGTTAAAAGCTTGCGAAGTGCACAACAGATATTTTTGTATTTGTAGGAACATCAAGATCAGGTTATACCAAGTTAAAGTACGTCCCGTACTTATGTATGACTACGAAACATGGACCTTAAAGCGAGATCGACAACACCTCATAGTGTTCGGAAAGAAATATTACGCAAAATTTTTGGCCCCAATCAAATTAATTGTGAATGGAGAATACGTAAGAACAAAGATATCCGAGAACTGTACTCAAGGCCAGGTATCACACAAGGACTGAGAGGCAGACGTTTACAGTTGATAGGACACGTTATAAGGATGAGGGAGGACAGAATGGTTAGGAAGACATGGGAAGGAAGACTGAATACCCGTCGACCAGTGGAAAGATCTCGAAAGAGATGGAGAGATCAGCTAACCGAAGATCTAGCATGTATTGTTAAGCAGGGCTCATGGCAAGACTTGACAATGAACAGATCAAAATGGAGGACTTATATGAGTGAGACCGTCGCTCCCTCCGCCCCCCCCCCCCTTACTGCAGCTCTGATCTGACAGATAGTGCCCAAAGAAGAATAATAATGATTTATCGTACGAGAATTATTGTATCGTGTACTACAGAATTTTCGTTCAAGATCTTGCACATTACTGAAAAACAATTTTTATTGTCCGGACCTCTTATGTATCGGCCGTCACTTCTAGATCAAGCCACAATTTATACCGTACAGACAGACAAATAAGGATTTCTTTGTTATACTTACTAAACCCTGAAAAAGCAGGTATTAAACGGTATGCAACTTATGACACATCATTTGATACATTTAATCAATTTTAATCAGATCTTATCAATCTGACAGTATTTTATTTTTCAAAAGCAACAAGTACCAAAACCAAAGCAAAATATTTCACGAGTGAGTCAGAGCGCTAGCGTTCTAAAACTTTTTTCTTTTTTCTCCATGTCATCATAAACGGGGCAACTAACGACAGCACAAATTTCTCAGTAATTTGTTTGAGCGTTCATAAAAAGCGTCTCTGTTTGTCATTGATGTATAGAGTATTTTGTAAACCACGCTATTCGTTATATGGGAGCTAGACTGTGGGAGCTAACGTCGCCCCATCTATTGTTGCAGAAGCCAACTATAGGGTGAATCTAGGGACGTATTTCGGGGGCGGTTAGATGCGGTTCCTACCCCTCCCCAGACGTGCGGCATATAAATCAGTCTACTACAGGAAATCCACGATTTATACTCAAACGACTTAGTCTCAATGCACATCATTATGGTATTAGGGGACAGAATACCAGAGATATTTTACTAAAATACAAATTGTACCTATTCTCCTTTCAATGACTCAAACGTTAAAAAAAAATCATACTTAGTCACTAAAAATATAACATTTTGCGAAAAAATCCGAAATTTGTTTACAAATTAAATGAATAAAGTTGAAAAACAATAACTAGTCCTGCCATAAATACCGTTACAAAGTGTTTGAATTATTATAAAAAAATTTATGTGAAATGTGAATTTTCACACATTTCAGGTTTTCGTAGGTATTTAGTAAGTGAATGATGATTATTTGGTATGCCAAAACAAATTTTATGTTTAAATATTTTTTTATTAATTTTAATTCGAATGCCTAATACCATTATTTGGGTTTCTAAATATTTGCAGTATTTTTACTTGCCCGACCTTAATATATAAGGGGCAAGTATTGTAATCGCGAAAATTTTCGATGTCGAGATTTTGACTGATGACCACGTTTCATGGTCCAGGGAATCCAAAAAACCTATTTTCGAAGTGCCGTCCGTATGTGTGTGTGCCTGTGTGTGTGTGTGTGTCTGTGTGTGTGTGTGTCTGTGTGTGTGTCTGTGTGTGTGTCTGTGTGTATACACGATAACTCAAAAACAGTTTAACTTAAAGAGTTCGTTCTGGTATTAAAAAATTCTCCTAATAATTGGGAAGAACCCTATTGTTTTTTATTAAAATCCGAAACCGGAAACGGAAGTTATTAAACTTTAAAATTTTAAAAAATTCGTATCTAGTAAACCAAACCTTGGACAAAAGTTTGTATAGGACATAATTTGATGTATTTTTGAAGATTTACCTAAATCTTCTTTTAAATTAAAAAAAAAAATTTTATGTATTTTTTTTATTATTATTTTTTTTATGGGAGTGCAAGTTTAGCGGAGGTGTCCCTTCGCCACTGGTTTTTTTTTTTATATAGCAAGGTTCATTAATATTTTGAAAATTGCGCCTACGGCTTCCATTGGTTGTTTCATTGATTGTTTCATTGAAGTCATAAACTCCGCCCCTCTGATTTCGTTTACATTCAAACATAGAATTAAATTATAATTTCAACACTTCACACTGGTTATTAAATTTACGCTTTTAAAAATTAAATGCAACATTTGTCAAAATATAACTAGAAATTCGACAAAATAATTTAAACAAAATAAAAATGCAAAATAACACAGAAAAAATAAAAATTGACGGGAATCGTACAGTGGTTTGAAACTTACGAAACGAGAACGTTACCACTGGACTACGGATGTTCACTCGTTTACTTTGTTAAATAGCGGATTAAATTTGACATATTTTAGTTAAAAACAAAAAAAATGCGTTATTTTCCGAAAACATAATCTGATCAAAAATTCCTGTTGTACTATTCCGGTTCACACCAATGTACATTACTTAGAATTTTTTCAGATTTTTAGTTTAAACCATCCGGGCTGCAGGTTGTGGGACTAATTTTTTTTGCACAATTGGCAAAAATCGCGCCAAAATAATTTATTTTGTAAAAATAAAATTTTGATCGTTAATCCACGTACCAAGTGCTTTCATTTGATACCCTACACAGAATTGTAAAAATATATATTTTTTTCGATGAGCATATATTTGTTTATATTTTTAGGGGGATATGTTTTTAGATGTTTTAGTATTTTTGCTATGTGCGGGTCAAAGAGTTGTATAAGCATGCCAAATTTCAACTCTCTAGGTTTAGCCGTTTCGCTACAATTTTTACCGAACAGAAAGAAAGACAGACAGACAGACAGACAGACAGACAGACAGACAGACAGACAGACAGACAAACAGACAGACAGACGAATAAATGACGGTATAAGGGCTTTTTGATCATACCTACAAAAGCCTAAAAACAGTGCACGTTACAAATGATATTTTATATTGTTGCACTTACAGATATACGAGGTCTGTAAATTAAATAACTGGACTGGTAACATAGCGTTTGACCTGGCAACATTTGGGGACGCAGGACTTGGAGGGTCGGTAAACATGTGATACGCCTTCAGTACGAGTTTGAACTCGCTAGAGTAATTTTGTTGTTGCGATTTTTTTCGTGAAACAGTTTTTTCTAGTGCGTTCTAAAAATGAGTGACATTCATTTCGAGGAATGGTTTTCGATCAGGTTTTGCTTCAGACTTGGGCACAGTGCAAAGAAAACTTTTGCAAAACTTCAACTGGCCTACGGAGACAGTGTTTTGTCAAAGACCCAGGTTTTTTGGTGGTTAAAGGCATTTTCAGAAGGAAGAGGGTTGATTGAAGATGAATCACGCAGCGGAAGGCCTTCATCTTCAAGAACCGATGAAAATGTCGACGTTTGTATCTGATGCGTGCTAACTAAACTTTACTAAAACGTAGTGTTCGGAGTTATAGGGTTAAATTTCGGAATCTACTATTTCAATGACTTTTACGTTTTTTTTTTCCTAGTGCTCTGCGAAACAATTTTAAATCCAATTCTAGGTAATAAATTTCTCAACTATTGGGCAATAGAATGAATCTGGTTCTTTTATCAACGAGAACTAGACATTTTCAAATTAACCGTTTAAAACCTTCTAAGGTGAAAATTTAAAAAGTCCCGATCAGAGTAATAAATAAATCTCCCACGAACATAATTCAGTTAGATAAAAAAGAAATTTAACGTACGTTACCGGAACCGTAAGTGCTTTTGCACCGTAACGACCTTACGGATTTTACCGGTCTGACCGTTAATGGTTTAAAGGTGAGACTGTTTTGAGAGAGAACATTTTACCAACAAATACATATAGGAAAAACTGCCATTGTTTCGTAACTGCGATTATGGTAACCCCTAAGGACGGATGTTAACAGACAGGTCACAGAATAGTATTAACATCGGTTGACTTGGAAGTTTACAGGTTGTTAAAATGAATAAATTTCAATAAATCACAATTAATATTGATGTTATATTAAAAATGTACATAAAACTTTCCACATATTTCAGGATTTACATAAGGGTTGGCTGTGGAAAAATAAAATAATGTGTACTGCAAGCTTTTACTGTCAATTAATTAACTGTCATCACTGTTGTTGTCATAAGTTTCTATTGAAAATTCTACAAGCTACAATTATAATGGTTTTTACAATAGAACACAACGAGTTTGAACACGCTAGAGTAATTTTGTTGTCCGTAGTGATTTTTTTCGTAAAACAGTTTTTCTAGTGCGTTCTAAAAATGAGTGACATTCATTTCGAGCCTGGGTGTGCTATCAGGTTTTGCTTCAGATTTGGGCATAGTGCAAAGAAAACTTTCGCAAAACTTCAGCAGGCCTACGGAGACAGTGTTTTGTCAAGGACCCAGGTTTTTTGGTGGTTTAAGGCGTTTTCAAAAGGAAGAGAGTTGATTGAAGATGAATCACGCAGCGGAAGGCCTTCATCTTCAAGAACCGATGAAAATGTCGACAGAATCACGATAAAATCAGTGATCTTGTGTGTTTAGATCGTCGGTTGACAGTCAGAATGATCGGGAAAGAGTTGAATTTGACTCACAATACCGTTCATCAGATTTCGACCATTAATTGGGGATGAGAAAAATGCGCCTTGTCACACTGCAATTTCAATAAATGAGTTTTTGGTCAGTAAAAACATTCCTGTGGCTCCTCAGCCTTCTTCTTTGCCTGACTTGAGTCCTTGTGACTTTTTTTCTCTTCCCAAGATTGAAAAATCACATCAAGGGACGTCATTTTGGGACACTCGAAAACATTCAAACGTCCATAACCACCTAGCTGAAAGCTATTCCAGTATCTGAGTTCCAGTACTATGAGGATTGAAAGAACCGTCTTTCAGCGCTGTGTGGCTTCCCAAGGAACTTATTTTATTATCAAGGGAGACAATAATGAATTGTAATTCTATTCGAACAAAAAAATTTAGAAAGATCAGTCTGGTTACTTAATTTATACACCTCGTATATCGTCGAATCTGTATAAAATTGAATAAAGTCAAATACTTTGGCAAGTTCTTTTGTACTGGAACATAATTTAATTTTGTCCAACAATGCTGATCGAAAACTTAATATCTGCTGTGGAAATGCGTTTGTTAAATCCGTACTACAAGGTGTCTCAAAAGAAATTTTATATTTATTTAGCTTACTGCGTGAACGCAACGTATCCGAGGGGCGCGGGGGTTATGTCAATCGGTAGCCTGGCTCTTGGGAATTCAGTCACTATGGAGCGTTTCTCGGGAGCAGACCGCGCGTTATGCGTGCGAGAGTTTTACAAAAACGGTGATTCGGCGACTGTAGCGCGTAGAAAATTCTGCACTATTCGAGGTTTTCGCCACTTAAATGATGCGCCAAGCATTCCTCTCATTCGACATTGGGTTAAAAAGTTTGAAGAGACTGGTACAACGCTGGATAAATTAAAATCCGGGCGACCGTGGTCATCAAGAACGGTAGAAAATGTGGAGAATGTTAATCAGTCTGTTCGTGACGACCCGAACCTTTCAATTCGGAAGCGCGCAAAGTGCTTTAAATGTGCATAGATCATCATTAAATCGCATTATGCACAAAGACCTAAAGCTGCACCCCTACAAAATTCAATTGGTGCAAGAATTAAAGCCCCAAGATGCCAGTCAGAGGCTTAATTTCGTAAATCAGGTGATTGAGCGATTTTCAACGTTTACCAACATTTTGTTTTCGGATGAAGCTCATTTTCATCTTAATGGCCACGTAAATAAGCAGAACTGCCGCTACTGGAGTGCAACTAATCCGAAACGCAAACATCAGAAACCCCTACATTCGCCTAAAGTGACCGTATGGGCTGCGATGTCGGCGCGAGGAATTATCGGCCCTTACTTTTTTGAAGACGAAAAGGGGCGTGCAGTTACAGTGAATTCAGAGCGTTATGTGGAGATGTTAGACAACTTCTTGGTACCTGAACTGCAAAACTTTCCTGGCTATAACCAAAGAGCATGGTTCCAACAGGACGGAGCAACTTCACACACGTCCAATATGTCTCTGCCACGTGTTCGTGAAATTTTCTCAGGCAAATTGATCTCCCGGAGAGGTGACATAAATTGGCCTCCACGCAGTCCAGATTTAACCCCTATGGACTTTTTCCTATGGGGTTATCTTAAATCTAAAGTTTATGCCAATAAACTGACTTCACTGGCGCATTTGAAAGAAAATATCCGTCACGAAATGGCAGCCATCCCTGAGTCCACCTGCCGAGACGTCATAAGTAATTTTACTGTTCGATTAAATGAGTGCCGAGAACGCGAGGGTCTACATTTAGACGATATTATTTTTAAGAAATAAATCCCCAAAAAGTGTATTTTAATAATTAATAAACATTTTTTCTATATACGGCTTACTTTTTTTTTTTTACTTTTTTTCGATCCACTAAATATAAAATTTCTTTTGAGACACCTTGTATATTTTTCTTGTATACGTCGGCGAATCAACACACTTAGTCACACGGCGTAACTAACGATTGCATTGTTCCAGACAATACAGTTCGGCGCGCTATAATTTTGATTTTGGGCCGCTCCGGTGTGCTCTCGCACGGCCATTATCCCCGGTAGTTACGTTACTGATTACCATGAAGTCTCTGACTATCGTATGCGTAGCAGTAAGCGTTTGAAAACTACCCTAATTTCGTTATGCTGGATTTCAGGGAATGACCCCATGCAAGCTACGGACAAAGACTTGTTTTATGTCAAAATCTGTATCATATATGAAAGATATTAATATTTGATATATGTGAAGACAGTCGTTGTTACCACTGGGAATTTGTGTTAATTCAGCGGCTGCGATTGGCCGAGTATAAGCTGTCAATTACATGAGCGTTGTGCTTGTCAGACGCCAGTTCGTTCACGATCACCAGCTACTCTGACACGGCTGACAATTCCATTTCTCCATACGAAACCACAGACCGCAACGATCTATACAAGAAATATATTCACAACACACCACAACAAACACGCGATGGACAACATAAAACTCTACAAGACATCTCGTTACAACAGAAAAATATTACGATTTCAAAACATGTTGCTACGGAGATATATGATAAAAATATAGGAGAATAAAGCACAGAAAATCAACAGTACGACTATTTGTCAGAATTTAAATCGAATCCACATCTGGTTCAGTTTATTATTAAATGTCATGGAAATTAAAATCAAACTATGAATACTGAGCTAGAAATTATGTACACTATAAATTAAAAGAAACTTGAATACCTTGGACCAAGAGCGGATGGGCCATATAGGTGTTTGGTGCAATAACTGGTTTGGACCTAGGTACGAGGGTTACCTTTTATGTTTTTACAAACGACCACTAGATGGGAATATTGAAATGTGTCATTACTATATACGTAAAATATGACACTTGTTATTGTGAAATCAGCAGTGGCGTAGCGTGGTATTCCTGCGCCCGGGGACAAGCAGGTAAATCAGCGCCCCTAATTCAAAATCACCAGGACTGGGGCGAGTGTCTCTGGTTGTTCACTTTTAAAGGTCCCCTCTTCAAAATTTCGAATGAAGACCTAAAAAAAAAGGTCCTCACTTCTAAATTTCAAGAGAAGACCGAAGACCTAAAAAAAAAAGTCCTCACTTCTAAATTTCAAGTGAAGACATAAAAAAAGGTCCTCCCTTCTAAATTTCAAGTGAAGACCTATTTAACCGTTTACTCTTGGCGACCCCCTAACATCAATTCGGCGCCCCCTGATTGCCGGCGCACAGGTCATTTGTCCCCCCTGCCCCCCTCCGCTTCGCCACTGGAAATCAGTGGTAGCTTATAAATTGAGCAAGTAGTAGTAAAAACACAAAAAATGCGTTATTTTACGAAAACATAATCAGATCAAAAGTTCCGGTTGCATTATTCCGGTTCACACCAATGTAGATTACTTAGAATTTTTTCACGATTTTTAGTTTAAGCCATCTGGGCTGCAGGGTGTGGGACAATTTTTTTTTTGCATAATTTTGGTAAAAATCTCGTCAAAATAATTTATTTTGCAAAAATAAAATTTTGATCGTTAATCCACGTACTAAGGGCTTTTTTCATTTGATACCCTACTCTAGAATTATTATTTTTTTTTTTTTCGATGAGCTCATATTTGTTTATACCTATTTTTAGGGGGATATGTTTTTTAGATGTTTTAGTATTTTTCCTATGTACGGGTCAAAGAGTATAAGCATGCCAAATTTAAACTCTCTAGGTTTAGCCGTTTGGCTACAATTTTACCGAACAGACAGACAGACAGACAGACTACAAAATGACGGTATAAGGGTATTTTGGTCATACCTACAAAACCCTAAAAACATCGATGCTGTGACTTACCGTGAGATAGAGGCATCCTTTGGCATATTGCAGACTGCAATACATTCGTTTTTGTATGAATATTTAGCCGTGGAAAAGATCTGTTCCCGATGGGTTCCGCATAATTTCATCGAAGCCGAATGCGAATATTTTGAAAAGCAATAAAATAGTTTGTTCCAAATAAAAAATTTTCTTAGTTTTTGTAAAAATTTAAAAGGTAGCCCTCGTATGAATCGATACTATTAATACTAGTATGATATCGATACTTTTCTTTTGATAGTAGCATTTTAGTGCCTGATAACTAATTCGATATACTGGTATCGATTAAAATTATTATCTATATTAATAAAATTGGAGCCTATATCTGTTTTTTGGACTCATATTTGGTTTCTACATGTTTTAGGTATCCGTAAATCCGTAAAAAATCAATTGTTATCTGTCTGTCTGTCTGTCTGTCTGTATGCCTGTCCGAGATTCACATAAAAACGTATGAGGAAATAGTAAAATCAGGCTTCGAACATTTATATGGCATCTCAAAACTTTTATTTCAGGGAGCTGTTTCTTTAGGCACTTTTCGTCAAAAATATATCAAAAAACTTCTATCCTCCACACTGAATCCAGGAGGTGTTGATCTAAAAATCTGAAAAAAAATCTCAATAATAGATTTTTTTCATTCCGGCACTATTCCGGCAATCGGAATAGTTCAACGCGAATTTTTGTTCAGACTAGTTTTTCAAAAACCAATTTTTTTGTGTCGTTGGAAAAATAAATATATTTTTTAAATTTATTGTGTGATATCAAAAGAAAGCACTTAAGATGTAGATTAAGGAACGGAAATTAGAAATTGAGAAAAGTCATTTATCAATATTTTTCTTACTAAATTCATTAAGATTTAGATACGAAGTAAATATAGTGTTAAGGTATTATTAATTTTAACACCGAAAAAGTAATATTTCATAAAAATAACACTATCTGAATAAATTAAGGTTTACAGGTGATTTGGTTAAAAATAGTGAACTTAATACTATTTTTAAAAGAAAATTTTAACCAAACAGAGAATTTTACATTTACACTTATGATTTTTACTTGCCCGACCTTAATATATAAGGGGCAAGTAGGGTAACTGCAGCGAATTTCGACTATGCAGGTAATTTCGACTATCCCATTATTTCTCTAAATATTTGCTGCCATATAGCGGTAGTATAACGTAACACTATGTTTATGTGAAAAACTAACATCACTTTATTTTAAGCCACGTGTGAATATCGTTAGACGAACAGTGTAGATATTTATATTTTTTAAGTTTTAAAATATTTTCTTATTGGTTTTAATCAGCAGTTGTTTATCAAAGGAAAGTTAAACAAAATATTTTGCATTGAATAAACTGATAAGAACTGATCCAAATACATATATATTAGCTGGTAAAATTTGATTTTCATAATATTTTGTTACAATATCACAGGCTAAATAAAACAGATTTGATTGCAGGTAATATCGACTAGAGGAATGAAGCTACTACGGACTAGTCGATATTACATGCATTCATGTTTCACTTACCTAATTTGACGACAGTTAAAATCACGTCTTACTAAAAGTCTCTATTATTATATTCTTTTACCTAAATAAAATGTAAAAGAGACAAGAAACGTTGAATATCTTAAAATTTTAGGGTAGTCGATATTAACTTTTTTTCATATTTTTTTTTATGTCGAACTTATGTTGTAATAACAGCTTGTTTCATCGTGAAAATATTTAGCACCTAAAGATAAGTGAATGAGGTATCAATTGGGACCACTTTCATACCAAAATATAGAATAGTACGTAAATTAAAAAATAAATAAATGTAGTCGAAATTCGCTGCAGTTACCCTATTGTAATCGCGAAAATTGTCGATGTCGAGATTTTTACTGATGACCACGTTTCATGGTCCAGGGAATCCAAAAAACCTATTTTCGAAGTGCCGTCCGTATGTGTGTGTGTCTTTGTGTGTGTGTCTGTGTGTCTGTCTGTATACACGATAACTCAAAAACGGTTTAACTTAAAGAGTTCGTTCTAGTGCTAAAAAATTCTCCTAATAATTGGGAAGAACCCTATTGTTTTTTATTAAAATCCGAAACCGGAAACGGAAGTTATTATACTTTAAAATTTAAAAAAATTCTTACTAGTAAACCAAGCCTTGGACAAAAAATTGTATAGGACCTAATTTGATGTATTTATGCGGATTTACTTAAATCTTCTTTTAACCCATTTAAACCTGAAACTTTTTTTGAAAACAAAAATTGTTTTTTTGTAAAAATTTAGTTAATTGTGTATAAATATGCATGAAAATGATTTCAATTTTTTTTTTACTGATCAGAATAGTCATAACATGCTGTACTTTTTAAAGGACGGTAGGACTATATACTACTATAAGAATAATAACAACCTATTTATTTAAATGCTTTATTAATTCCAAAATTATTTTATAAACTCTAATATAAACTAAAGTATAAAATCATTTGCTTGTATGATAGTCCAAAAAATAATTTTTAGGATGTAAACCTACATTAGGTACATTTTTTACTAACAAATTTAGCTTTTTTGCTGCAAACAGCGCAACGTCTCTGAGCAAAATAAATGCATGGTCAGGGACCTCAAAGAGATGTGTTTGTTTTGTTTGACTCTGGATGGTCAGGGACCTCAAGGAGTTGTTGGATCTAAAATGGTCGTGTTTGTCTTGTTCACTCTGGATGGTCAGGGACCTCAAGGAGTTTAGAGGAACTCTGGATGGTCAGGGACCTCAAGGAGATGTGTTTGTTTTGTTCGACGCTGAATGTTCAAGGACCTCAAGGAGTTCAGTGAAACTCTGGATGGTCAGGAACCTCAAGGAGACGGACAAAACTAACATTATGTTTTCGTATACTCTGTTTTATTTTGCAGTTATTAAATTCTGAAGATGACGCGAGGACGTGGCAGGAGCAGGGCGGCCGTGTTACGATAATAAGTTGTTTTATTTTTCAGTTATTTTGAGTAAATAAAGTTAAATAACATAAATTTAACTAATGTATCAAAAACTTCATAAATAAAATATGGTAGGACATAATCCTACCGTCCTTTTAAAAGGACGGTGGCTTTATTCATTGAATATCGTTTGCCGGTTTCAACAAAATTTAAGTTTTTGAGGTTATGAGCATATAAAAATGTACAGTCTAACATAAAATGTATTTTATAATTTTAAAATTTAAGATTAATAATAAAATAACTTTCCTAGAATTAGCCATTGTCAATGCTCATAAAACGTAAGCGATTGAAGCGCTAATAAAATTTACAAAAATGACAACAATTGTTTGAAACTTGCTATAAATGATGTTTCATAAACACAATGATCATTACATATTACGCCATCTCAAATTATTTGTTTTTACTAATTAATTTAGCACGATTTTTGAAAATCCTTTTAAAAGGACGGTAGGTATAAATGGGTTAAATTAAAAAAAAAAAAAATTATGTTTTTTTTTTTATTATTATTTTTTTTATGGGAGGGCATGTCTAGCGGAGGTCTCCCTTCGCCACTGGTTTTACTTTGTAAAGCATACCTGTTTCAAATTTTTATGGTTCTACATAGCAGTCACTAAGCCATAGAAAAAATAATTTGTAAAACTCGGTCATATTCAACATTTCAACATGAAATTTGATGTGTGCATTAACCAAGTAGTTTATTTTTGGTAGAAAGCATTTCCTAGAGTGTTAAATTCCAAGCAGTTGCCGACTAAACAATCCTAACAATCAGATTTGCATTGCTGTTGACAATGTAATTTATTTTACAATTGGAGCCTGTGCTGGGCTTTTATTAAATATCGATCCAGGAGTAAAGTAGCCTCCATGCAAATATGTATGAATCATTAATGAATTCTCTCACTGATAGTATAAGTTATTTGAGCTGTCGAGACGAAGGGTTACCTCTCGCTTCCGGACGGGAAATTGAAATTTACAATACGATTTAAGGACACTTCAACAAGCTTATTATAAGAATAGATAAAACCGTCACAGTATTGGAGATCCCTAAAAAATATGTCTTTTCAAATAAAGATTTTCTTAAACTTTAAAACTAAAATCAAACAAGGAGGCCACTGAACTGTGGGTCTCCAAAAGCATGCTCAAAATCTCATGAGACTTGAAGAAATCTCTTTTGGTTTCTATTGTTGGAAAGTTGGACTTTCGTCGATATCATATATTTGTAATACAACCTGATCATACAGGACAAGAACTTAACACGTTCGCGGACAGTTTTGTACAATGATGTGTACCCAAAATGTCACTTTTTTAGATTTATGTTTATAATAGGACATTTACTGTGTTTGGTACGTTCCTGATAGGACAGTTTATACTAGTTTTCATATACTTAAATTGAATTAAAACCTGCCCCAGCCGTCATTTGTATTTGAATAAAAAAAAATAGGACGGTTTAGACCGTCATGACCTGAGCTAGGAAAAATATTCGACGGCTATAGCCGTACTGTCCGCGAACGTGTTAAGTAGCGTACACTCAAAATCTTAAACGAGAGACCAAAATGAATAACTACAAATAAATTTAGGACTTTTGTTTTCTATTAAGAGAAAGTTGGACTTTCGACGTGATCAGTCATATATCTGTAGTGAGACCTGGTCGTTCAGGGCAAAATTTGGTGTAACTTATACTCAGAATCTTGTACGAGAGATATAAATGATAGAAATAAATTAGTATTTTTTGTCTTCTATTAAGCGAAAGTTGGACACTTTCGACGAGATCATATCGCACATTTGTAAGAGAGGCGTAACTAAAAATTCGTGATTTTTTCCGGAGATAAGCTTTTAAAGAACTATAACTTCTATGGACGCAAAATCTTGCCTTTTAGCGGATATTTATCCAGGCTGATTTTTGACGCTATACCAATTAAAATTGCACCTTGAAGAATTCCTTTTATATCAATAAGACATAAATGAAAAACTTTAAATGCAGGTAAATTTAAAATTTTATCACAGTATGTCATGGAGTCTGCGACGTTGTTGAAAAATGTTTGATCTGCAAATCTTACTTTGATTTAGATTGTTTTGCTCTTACGTTATATTTATCTTACTCATTTTTCCCTTAGAACTTCTCTCACTCTTGGGTTGGTCCATTAGTTATTAAGTTAATGCTTTATATGTCTTTAGGTTCGATCAACCTAAAGTAATAAAATTTGCCGTCGAACGGGGAACCAGTGATCCCAAACAAACACTGGGGCACAAATCTACGTCGGTTTCAACAAAGGTTTGGTAAATAACTGGTAAAAAGATCAGAGAATATTTTAACCATTTTTGAAAGAATAGTTTTCGGCCACCATTAGAATCGTATTAAGTGTGTAGTAATCTATATTATTTTGTCAGAACTGCTATATACTACTCTTTTGGATGGAGAGGCATTTAACTGTCGTGTAATGAATCTCACTGTTATGTAAATAATACATGTAATTAGTTTTTTCGCTCAATACAATCTTATATGTAGCAAATCTTTAAATTCCATTTTCGAAATCTACGACTTCAATATACACGAAATTGAAATACAACTCAACAAATTTGATGTAAATAGAAAAATTCGATTTTCGAGCGTTATTTCGAAAGCGACTTTTGAGACCAGGTGCTGCGAACAAACTTAAGCAAATTGATGCATTCCGTATATGCATAGAGTATCTTACTTAAATGTCATAATTTACAGCCGTTCCGGCCGGATATGTAAAATTTTTTATTTCATTTCGGGCAAAACCCGAATAATATCAAGTCATATGCCATTTTTTATTTCATTTTTTGTAATTTACAGCTCCGATTTGGTCGAAAACGATATAAAGAGTGTCAAAATAATACAAAGTTGAAACTTTACACATTTCGGCCGCTACCTTAATTTCGGCGCCCCGCAGTGAAAAATTATGCACATATTCTTGTACCCAAGGATATGCCCTACAGATTTAGGAAGAATTGAAACAAAATATACAGAGTATATCATCATGTCTCGAATTTGGGGAAAAAATCTATCAAAATTTAAAATATTCGCCATTTTGATAACAGATTCGTAATCTACGGCATTAAATTAATAGAAAACGAGCCATATCGTACGAAATTCGTTAGCCATTTCGGAAATCACTTTTTTTGCGTCTGAGAATGAATTATGGACGGTATCTTGTCAACTAAGTAACGAATATTCGCGTACGATGCAGTAAATTGTAGCTAAAGGTCCATTGTACAAATATGTATTTAGCTATTTCGCTCTATCATAAAAATTAGTTATCGTTATCACAATTGGCGCGCTAGTTTCGCCGCCATCTTGAATCTGCCTCGATTCACAAATAGGTGCTGCGGGTCAAAATGATTTAATTTAAGCTTTCGACGTAGGCACTAGACTATTTGTTCTGTATTATGGGATTTAACGTTTACAAATTACTATATTACTTTGATTTTATGTTTATAATACATAAATAAGTAAGATTCAAACCAGCATATCGCTAATTATTTCAATTTTTATTTATAATTGGCATTAAAAATTATATTTGGTAGATACTATTTAAAAAGTAAAACAGTATACCTACCCAGCAAACATTTTTATACGGGCCAGTACTGGTAAAGCACATACTCCCCGGCATTGAAAGTAATGGGCCAGTACCCCGGTGTCCCCGTGGCCGTTACTGGCCCATTGATGTATCAGCTGCCGGCCCAGCAACGGTAAAGTGCAAAATAATCGCATTAGTTGCAAGATTTATTTCTGATGGTTTTAAGTAAAAAGTATGAGTGAAGAAGAGTGCTTATAAAATGCTGGTAAAGTACTTCGTATAGGCGGAATACAAATGTGAAGTACATTATTAATACTGGCGTTGCACTTACTTTTGGTGCCAGTACTTTACCAGCATAAAAGCAGTTTGCCGGCATTCGGCCGTTAGTTGAATGTTTGCTGGGTACATTTAAAAAATATAGAAATATAGTCAGCTATAAAATATCAGTTTTGATCAAGATTAAATTCAATAATAAACATCTAAATTATTATTTATAACATTTGACCTTAAAATTAAAAAAAAGACAGCCTATTGTGTCTTTTTGCCTCGGGGTTCCAAAGAAAAAGCATTTAAACTGTAGGGTTCCGCAGATGTAAGAAGGTTGAAGACCACTGTTCTAGAGCATACATATATCTATATGTGAACACTTGAACTTTTCCAACAACCAAATAAAAAAAAACACACACACACTTTCTGAAATGCTGCCTCCTCAAATGTTAGATATTAAAAATCTTTTCGTAATTATTGAAGAGACTTGTTTGTAGGTAGACATAAGGTCTTGGGAAAACGGAGAGTTGTTCAGGATATTACGACCTCATCTCTCGTCTAAATTATTTCAGGGAGGAGGTGTTTGTTGAGTAATTATCTGAGCTGTGACAGAGCGCTAGCACTGAAAATTAAAGCACTGTTTGTTTTGTTAATTAAACTTCAGCCTCATCAACTTTTATATTATCTTCTTAAAGATATTTCTTAATATTTTATTAAGATTTAGCTCTTACAATACAATTTAATTCAAGTAAATATTATTTTAATTGCCTTATTTAATACTACACTGAAAATTATATTCCATTCATACGCACAATGGAGAATTTTTACAATTTAATTTAATTTGGATTTGTCTATTTTTAGGACTCATGGACTGATAAGCTTTTTGAGGAAATTTTAGAGGATCCTACTTTGTACACGCTATAAAATCACTGTATTTTGTAAATAGTTCATGAAGAAAAACGAATTTAGGAAAAATAAGTCAACAAAATCAACAAATAATACATGATCTTTACTTACATTTTTATCGATTGAATGAAATAAGTAAAATCTATCTAATTATTATATACCCAGCAAACATTTTTATACGGGCCAGTACTGGTAAAGCACATACTCCCCGGCATTGAAAGTAATGGGCCAGTACCCCGGTGTCCCCGTGGCCGTTACTGGCCCATTGATGTATCAGTTGCCGGCCCAGCAACGGTAAAGTGCAAAATAATCGCATTAGTTGCAAGATTTATTTCTGATGGTTTTAAGTAAAAAGTATGAGTGAAGAAGAGTGCTTATAAAATGCTGGTAAAGTACTTCGTATTGGCGGAATGCGAAATACAAATGTGAAGTACATTATTAATACTGG
The DNA here is from genome assembly GCA_963971575.1 of Liopterus haemorrhoidalis. NCBI lineage: Eukaryota > Metazoa > Arthropoda > Insecta > Coleoptera > Dytiscidae > Liopterus > Liopterus haemorrhoidalis. The sequence continues at coordinate 14,564,317 of OZ020613.1, read as the reverse complement.
CGTTGCACTTACTTTTGGTGCCAGTAATTTACCAGCATAAAAGCAGTTTACCGGCATTCGGCCGTTAGTTGAATGTTTGCTGGGTATGTTATAAAATCTCTCTTTTTCAATTTTTGCCCCTACTACGCAACTGATAAAAATCAAACAAAAATATATGTAAAAATCATGTATTTTTTGATTCTATTGTATTGTTTTTGTAAAATTCGTTATACTTTATGAGTTATTTACAAATACAGTGATTTTCTTTCCTGTACAGTGTAGGATCCTGTTTACATATTGAGTGAAGTCTTGCACCTTAAGGATTTTGTAGGTATAGCAAAAAAAAAAAAAAAACTCGTATAACGTCACTCACGTGTCTGTGTGTACGGTAGAAATTGTAGCTAAACGGCTAAATACAGAAAGTTGAAATTTGGCAAAGAGTTGTAAAAGAACTCTTTGGCCCACATGTAGGAAAACTATAGGGAAAAATTGCTAAGCGTATGACATCTGGTGGGATTTTAGCAACTACAGAAATAGACATTCTATCGCGCTTTATTTTATAAAAAATGTTTGCATAAAAATATAATTGCATAAAAACAGGTATTAATATTGTAGCAAAATTACAAAAACCACCAGTAAAGATTAAAATTCACGTTGTTTATATGTAAGGAATGTCTATTTTGAAGGTTCCAAGTATGCCGCAATAGCGCTGCGATCTTAAAATACTTCCTCTATAGAGATTTCAAAAAACACATCACGGGATAAATATGAACAAATACATATTTGTTCATGAAAAAATAAAAATAAATAGGTTTTACAGTGTTTTGACCAAAAATGTGTCAAAAAACTTTTGTTCCCCACCTTATTTCGCAGAGATGTTGACCTAAAAATCTGAAAAAAAAAATATATCAAGAATGTACATTGACTGGAACCGGAATAGTTCAACAGGAATTTTTAGTCAGATTAGTTTTTCGAAAAACCGATTTTTTGTGTAGTTGAATAAAATAATTATTTTTGTAAAATTTATTGTGTTATATCAAAAGAAAACTCTTAAAACGTAGATCAAGAAACAGAAAGTATATTTAAAAATTTCTTTAACAAGTTTTTTTTTACAAAAATTAACTAAAAAACTGTTCTGCACCTTTTTACGCAAAGGAATTAAACTTAAAATCTGAAAAAATTCTAAGTAATGTACATTGATCTGAACCGGAAACATACGAAACAAATTTTGGATCAGATTGCGATTTTGGAAAATATTGCAGTTTTAGTGTTTTTGACAAAATTTATATTTTTTTTATTCATGGATAAATTATGGCTAATAATGTTTTTTTTTATGTCTAAGGCAGCGTATATCTTATTATGATATTAAAAAAAATTGACAGCTGGGAATCGAGTTCATGTGAGTTCCTTCCAAATCTTTTACGTCATGATTCAACCAATTGTTTGAATTATTTTAGTTTTTTGTTTTTAAGGTATCAAAGAGGAATACATCATTTATAGTAGCAAAATAAATCAAATAACACATTGTTAAAAACGAGAAATACGTTCCTGAAATTGAAAAAAATTAAGCCTTTCATCAATATATTTCTTATAAATAGAGCCCGGGTAAAAAAAGTTTTTAATTGTCTATTACTTCCTAATTAGATTTGCCAGTGGCGTGTCAATTTATTCGATAAACTCATATATTTTAAATTTATATTAATAAGAGAAAACTAATAATTAACTAAAATATATACTATTTTATACACAGGATTGTCCAAAATTTTTTTACCACTTATGTTGTTAAAAAGATGCTTCATTTGGACTTGTGTCCATATTCAGATCAATTCTGTAAAAAGTTACTGTGTAATAACGTTACTACAACATAAAATATTATAAAAAATACAATGACTTTCATTCATGATAGTAACTGATCTTGCTCATAGTGACAAATTTAGTAACTATTATCATAGTAACAGAGTTACAGAATTGGTCCGTATATGTGTTATTATATTATTAAAATAAAAGTCAGTCCAATGTAAGTGGTAACATCTTTTTGGACAACCCTGTATATTATATTAAAATGTATAAATTCATTAAAAAAATACAGAAAAACTTATACTTATTAAATACCAATAAATTCCTGAAATGTGTGAAAATTCACACTTCACATTAATTTTATTTAATGAGGAGCACAACCATACAGTTGCTTATACAAAACTAACAATCTGAAATAAAATTAGGAACTATCAATGCATCAAAATTTACAGCGATTTTTTTATCTATCTAATAGGATATTTTTAATTGTAAGAAAACACTGTTGTATAGTTGTAATTAAACAAATTGCATTATACATGCCATCTTGTAAACTATTAAACGCATATTTGCGTACGATGTGGCAAATTGTAGCTAAAGTTTCACTCTACAAATATATTTCAAGCTATTTTGTTCTATGGTCAAAACTACTTATAGCTATTGTACTTTCTAATCTATTTTTGACGTCATCTTGAATCTGCCGCGGTTCTTTATCTAGGTTCTGAGGATAAAAATTATTTAATTTTCGTAAAGGTCACGAGTATCAAGTGGCATTCCATTATCATCAAGTATAATAATTGTCGCCGAAGGTTCTAAACTATAAACTAGGGCCTCGAACCGTTATTTTTTTCGATTCGGTTTTCGTTCCGGTTCAATTAAAAATATATATATCGGTTCGGTTCCGGTTTTCGTTTCGGCAAAAATAACGGTTTTTTTCGGTTTTCGGTTTTCGGTTCAGTTCCGAGTGATAAATTTGTAAATGCTTGTATTTGTATTAGAAATTTATTTTCTACTATAATTTAGTAGAACATTTTATTCCTTATTTTGTAATAATCATACCAAGGCCACTGCCAGGGGGGGATTCTTGGCGTTCACCCCCCCCCTCTCGAAATAATAGAAGCGCATTTTTTTACTTATCAGTAAAAAAAATTACGATATTTTTTTCTGCTCATCAGTTTAAAAAATAATCTTAAATAAAATGTATTTTATATTCACTCCCATAAACTTTATCTGAACCGAAATAAACCGATATTTTTTTTTCGGTTCAGTTCCGGTTTTCGTTCCGACAAAAATAACGGTTTTTTTCGGTTTTCGGTTTTCGGTTCAGTTCCGGTTCGAAGCCCTGCTATAAACAATCATGTCGAAAAAAAGATTGACGTATTATTTAAACATTTCTATATAAAACTATATAAATATAAAAGTTATTTGAAACCTACAAATACATCTAATAAATTACAGAACATCGTTGTCAGATATCTATTCTTAAGTTATTGAGAGATATCATTTTTACAACAATGTTTCCTACAGTTAAAAATATCCTATTAGATAGAAAAAAATTCTGTACAAAAAATGATGTATAGATCAGCGATTCCCAAACTAGGCTACATGAGCACCGTGAAAATATTCCAATATTCCTCCAACTGCGTTAGATAGATCAATGTTTTGACTTGGGGCGCCACGGAAAATTACTGATACATTAAGGTCGCCGGAAAACGAAAAAATTTGGGAAACATTAGTATAGATTGTTACTAGTTTTTTCAGATAGTTAGATTTGCATAAGAAACTTAGAATCTCTGGGGCTTATATGTAGTGTTAATAGTCAAAATAGCCATAAAAGCAAAAATGAGGTGTTAAATCTCAAAATCAGGTCTCTCGGTATTTTGAAAGATGACAACCTCGAATTTCCGGATATCGAAAGATGAAAAGTTATCATCATGCGGTTTAAGAATAATTTCTCCGAAGGGTAGATTTTAATTAATCAGCTAACAGTAATCCCTAATCAATAGATGTTAAACTAATTATTAATTATTCATTTCATCCCCATTAGAGCATGATCACTAACATATGAAAATCCTAGTCTGTACACACATACATATTCAGCGGTATTTGATGCGTTAGTGTGCGTAACTGTAATAAGTTTCTCCGGAAGCGAGCCAGACCGTCACAGTGCGATCGCCCGTCAATATACTCCGATAATGACCACATACAGACCACCCCTGTAAACCACATTGTGCTAGTGCGATCCCACGTCAGACAGACATACAGACGGACGTCAACGGATTGTGTCATTGTGAGTATTGTATCCAATCATGTATAGTGTTGAGTGACACTGCCCTTTGTCGAACACGTGACTCTCCTGAGAACGGGATTATTAGTATAGTTTGATATAACGTGTATTCCCAAAAAAAGGAAATTGTTACAATATAGACAATAAGCCTGATTGGTGGTGGTCTAGAACTAGTAAACGTTATCCCATATAAGATGGAAAGACGGCAACTTACAACAATTTTATTTAACCTTTGGAAGTCGCCAAAAGCTTTTGGTTGTACGAAGGGTGTTTGGTAAGGTAATGACTTTAGAATGAAAGATTTTTTTACCAAAATACGACTTATTTTTGAACATAGTCTCCTTTTATTGTTATATATTTTGCCCAACGAGCTTGCCCTATTAAGCCTTCCCGAATGTACGATTTCTCGAACCCTTAAAAATAGGCGCGTGGTTCAGCGATGATCTTCTAGTTCGATTTCAATCCTTTTCTAGCGAGTAATTTCTTCTGAGTTTGGAAAGAGAAAGACGTCGCAAAGGGCCAAATCTGGAGGGTGGACCAATTTTCGGATAAACTGAAGCATTGTCATAGCGGAACAAAACTTTTTTCCAAACAGGGCCACTTTTTAGTTAGTTACTTAGTTAAAAATTTTGGCGCACAGCAACGAAGGCTATTTGCGCCTAACGCAACCCATTTAAATGACTACACTACATATTAAAAACAATAAATTTAACAATCAATAAAAAGATAAAATCAATAAAATTACGAATTTTATTGATTATTATACAGGGCCACTTTTTCATCAATTCAGTGTGTAATCAATCCAATAAAGCGGGATAATATTGCCATGTGATCGTTTCTTTTCCAGATAATAGATGGAGATTATGCCTTGCGAATCGCAAAAAATCGTGGCCATGTCCTTTCCTGCCGAGGGAACCCTTTTTGCCTTTTCGGAGCTCGTTTGCCATGAGAAATTCATTGTATTAACTGTTCTTTCATTTCTAGTGTGTAATGATGGAGTCATTTATCAACAATGGTTATGGAACGCGGCAAAAACTCAGTTGGATTGCGCTTTAATGTCCAAACATTACTTCAAAATGGTCATGCGATTCCGTTTTTGATTCAGCAGACGCGGCACCAATCTTGTCGATGACGTTACTATTTCACAGATCTACTTGAAACTTGGTGTGTCTATACTCGGTAAGAATTTAGATAACTGATAACGGTTTACTAAACCTAAGGTTCCACCGTGTATCGAATATAACAAACAAAGATAAAACTACGGACGTACGTTGGTACGAGTAGTTCAAATACATTATTTATAATTTACATAGAATTGTGTGAAACAGCTATATATTTGTTTATCGGTTCCCAATCGATTGAACGGCCATGTAAATTCTAGCCGAAAATACAAAAAATAGCAAATTTATGTTGAAGGTTATATCTGTTTTTTTAATTTTTTTTGGCCTCATATTTATTTGGTTTCTACACGTTTCAGATGATTATAAGACAATATCTGCAAAACATATATTTGTCATACAGAAAAATAATAAAAGAAATATAGAACTAAAATTGTTTATAATAAAAAATTGATGTGAAGTGTGAATTTTCACACATTGCAGGGTTTCGCAGGTATATAATAAGTGAAGGCGGCATGCTGAGTGTGTAGGACAAATTTTGCTTTGTAGTAACCACGGCAAAATTAACGATCTTTTTAAAATAATTTATCGTCTGTTAATCTCAGAGCTTTAAAAACAAATTTTATGTTAAAATATTCTTTTGTTAATTTTAATTCGAATACCTAATATCATTATTTAAGTTTCTAAATAAGTGCAGTATTTTTTTAATATAACAAGGTTCATTAAGATTTTGAAAATTGGGCCTATGGCTTTCATTGGTTGTCTTAAATCAAACGCTCCGCCCCTCTGGCTTCGTATAAATGACACAGAATGAAAATATAATTCCAATTGGTTATTAAATTTAAGCTCTTGAAAATTAAATTCAAAATGTGCTAAAATATAACTAGTATTTTAACAAATTAATTTAAACATAATAAATATGAAAAAAAAAAACAAAAAATAAAATTGACTCTAGCCAGGAACGAACCTGTGTAGTGAATAACGATCCTGTGTGGTTGTCGAGCAACTGAGCCACTAGACCACCAAACGCTTATCAACTTAGTGTGTTGTAAGAGTATAACATGTATGCATCAAAAAACACAAAAAATGCGTTATTTTCCGAAAACATAATCTGATCAAAAATTCCTGTTGTACTATTCCGGTTCACACCATTATACATTACTTAGAATTTTTTCACATTTTTAGTTTAAACCATCTGGGCTACAGGTGTGGGACAAAAATTTTTTTGCACAATTTTGGCAAAAATCGCCTCAAAATAATTTATTTTGCAAAAATTAAATTTTGATCGTTAATCCACGTACTAAGGGCTTTCATTTGATACCCTATTCAGAATTTTAAAAAAATATTTTTTTTTTCGATGAGCACATATTTGTTTATATTTTTAGGGGGATATGTTTTTTAGATGTTTTAGTATTTTTCCTATGTGCGGGTCAAAAAGTTGTACAAGCATGCCAAATTTCAACTTTCTAGGTTTAGCCGTTTGGCTACAATTTTTACCGAACAGACAGACAGACAGACAGACAGACAGACGACAAAATGACGGTATAAGGGTTTTTTGGTCATACCTACAAAACCCTAAAAAGCAATTCTTTTTGTTCAATGCATTTTTTCAATTAGATGAATATTTGGGGTGTTACGGAGGAACACCTTAAAACAAAACTTTTGAAATATCCCTCTACTTATTGACTTACAGCAAAAATGTATACTATTTTTTTTTTTTTTTTTTTCAATAAGAAAACAAATCTTTTTAATTCTATTACTTTTCGATTTAATGAATATTTGGGGAGTTACGGGTTAGTACTTTACATCAAAAATATATATAAGGATTTTTGTCTCTTCAATGCAACGGGAGTGTTACTTAGAAGGCTGAAATATCTAAGTTATCATTTACTTAACAAACCAGTGGCGAAGGGAAACCTCCGCTAGACTTGCCCTCCCATAAAAAATATATTAAAAAAAAAATGTAAATTAAAAAAAAAAAAAATTAAATATTTAGATAAATCTTCAAAAATACATCAAATTATGTTTTATACAAATTTTTGTCCAAGGCTTGCTTTACAAGTTACGAATTAATTATCATGACCATGGAAACGTTACATATAAGTATGAAAAAATTGAGAATTTTAAATAATTTTACGCCGGTCGCTATGGCGTAGTGGTCAGCTCATTTGACTGCTAACCGTGGGGACTCGGGTTCAAATCCCGGTCATGGCATGGATGTTTGTATTTGTCATAAAATTAATAAAGTATCCAAAATAAAAATAACAGAGTAGCTGGCTAAAGGTCCATATATATTAGGACTAAAGAGCCAAAATCAATAAAAAAAAAAAAAAAAAAAATAATTTTACAAAAATTTTTCGAAATTTTTCGTTTTATCAAAAAACGTCTCAAATAAAAGTTATTAGTTATTGCATTTATAGTAACTTTTGTTCAATAAATTTTTTCTAAATATTTTTCTGTTGCTAAATATTCGCAAAAATCTTAAAATCGACACGAGTAAACTCCCATTTCTAGTCAACCGATTTTCATAAAAAAACAATAGGGTTCTTCCTATTTAATAGGAGAATTTTTTAGTACCAGAACGAACTCTTTAAGTTAAACCGTTTTTGAGTTATCTTGTATACACACAGACACACAGACACACAGACAGACAGACACACACACACACGCACACACACATACGGACGGCACTTCGAAAATAGGTTTTTTGGATTCCCTGGACCATGAAACGTGGTCATCCGTCAAAATCTCGACATCGAAAATTTTCGCGATTACAATACTTGCCCCTTATATATTAAGGTCGGGCAAGTAAAAACATATATAAATATATGAGAAAGAAACTTTCCTCTCTTTTTAATGTAGTTTTTTAATAAGATATATATTTGGGGGGCTATAAGAGGAGCTGCCTATAGACGAAGTATCTCACTTATTATTTACTTAACATCGATAAAATATACAAAAGGTGGACTAGAATAAACAAACGATAATTTGTGACCTGCTTGAAATTGAAATATCTCACTTATCATCTACGTTAGCGTATCGCAATCTTTTTTCATGGCGGACCGGCAAGCGACCTAGAAAAAATTCGCGGACCGACAAGTTTAGAAAATAATGGGTATCGCAAAAGTTTTATATTTTTTACTGCACTGATTACAAACACAAAAAAAACAACAAATAAAAAATAAAACATAATTAGTGAAACAAGAAACAAATGATTACTTAAGCAATTAACAGTTTAAAGACAGAGATTTTTATCTCAAAATTAAGTGGGTTAAAACTTATTAGGCGAATCGTTGCATAATAAAATTAAATTTTTTTTAGTGAATAGATTTACTGCGAGGATCGGCAAAAAAAATCTCGTGGACCGGCGGTTGGGAGACACTGATATACGTTACATAAAAAATATACAACACAAAAACCGTACGAAGTACGGGTACTTCAGCTAGTTAGTATTAAATTTTAAAAACAAATGTCTAAAATATGATAATTTAAAAAATGTAAAAAGTGTTCCAAGGTACAACAGTCTCCCCTACCCAGCTCTAATAATTTTCCAGACAACATTTGAATGAATCTTCGGAGTAAATTTAAGTCGTAGAATGAACTAAATGTTAGGGAGAAGATATAGGCAGTTAAACATTAGTTTAATAAAAGTCCGTCTCGCTGGGCTATCAAAGTGCAATAAATTACCATTGATCTGGGGTCTCCCAGTGTGTATGGCCGAGGCTCTCGGCTCGCGGCTCGCGGCTCTCGGCTCTGGGCCTTGAGCCGGGGACCGAGCCAGACACTGCGTCTAGACGGTCCTCGCCGCTCGTGTGTGCTGTGTGCAGGTGCCAAACAATATGATGCATTCGTTCGCGATGGCGGACTAAGATAACGAGGATATTCGCGAGACTTCTTTTTACACTTTTAGAAGGTGGAATTGATAATTTATATACATAGGTGGCAGATATAGTTTTATATTTTTTAACTTTAAAATATTGCACATTTTCTTCTAGGTGAAGGTAAGATTGTTAATACATTTTTTAAATAAATTTCAATCGTCTCAGTAGAAAGTTTCTGTAATAATGTCTCCCACAATATTTTTTTCTGGAATGTCAATGATTTATGAGGATTCAAAAAATTCAAACCATAGGTCGCTATCTCTTATCATTTTTTTGAAATGTTTTTTTTAAGATTTCTCTAATACTGTTCCGGATATGACAACTTCAGTTGGCAAATCAATTTTGAAGTAATTTCTCCTTTTCTCTCTTCTGGGATATTGTCAGTCGGAAAAAGTTCGGCCTCACTCACGTATATCTTGCACTATTTTAGGTCGTATGTATGGTATCTTTCGGTATTCTAGCCAGTTAGTACTTTGCGCTTCTTCAAAATACAAAAGGCTTCTAAAGGAGATAGAATACGAACATGTAGAAAGAAGGTTACCGTCGCGTACAGGTGTTGGTTAGCCGACGCCGACCCGCGAGAATAAATACTCCTTTACTGTCAAATATACCTGAACGAAAGATTATCAGCACTTGTAGGCGCATGGGCCTATAAGTAAACAAGAATCTTTTAAACATTATGTATCAGCTTGCAAAAAGCTGACCGTCACTTTTTAATATTTCGTTGAATTACACAATTACTTATCGGTAAAACAAATTTTAATATTTTGTTATGAATTTGTTTACAACAATTTTAGTAAATATATTACATACCTAAACTACATTTTTGCCAAGGGCCATTTTCAACAGTCGCCGGTAACCAGTGCCGTAACTAAGGCCCCACGATCTAGGGGGGGGGACATAGAATGTATTTGAGTATACGAAATTTGAATGAAGAAGCGGGCCAAAGGGCCACACCTGTTCCGGTTTCAAGGCCAGATATCCTCTGGTTTTTACTAGATATAAACAGAGCCGTAGCAACGACCTGGCATAGGGGCGAGTGACAGGGGCGCGAGGTCTGACGGGCGGCATTGTGTATCGCGCTATTATATATATAATCAACTTCTCAAATACTATTAGCAGTGTCATCACTTGTATTGAGAACTACCACGCTGGAATACGCTGTCTGGTGGTCAAATATTGTACTAAACACTCTAGTACTGTTTGAACTTATTACGTATGTTTTAGAGTTAATTTTTGTTAGAATGTCGACAGAAGTTTTGAATAAGTATAAAAGCAGAATATATTGTAGTGTTTTTGGCATTTAAGACAGGACAAAGCATGTTGACAGCTGAGTACTAGACCCAACAGCCATATTGCTTTGGATCACAGCGCCGCCACCGGTAATATCACCGCTCAATTTTAAAAGTGAAGACCTTTTGTTTTTGTTGGTCATCACTTGTATTTTAGAAGTGAGTTTTTTTTTCAGGTCATCACTTGGTCACAATCAGAGGGTATTCAAATTACAATCATTAAAATGAAAGAAGATAAAAATTATTGTACAAGTGTCTACTTTAAGAATTTCCCGAGGGCGCGTGTGTTTGCCAAGGGCACCAAAAACATTGTTACTGTTCTTTATATACCAGGTCACAAGTATGAAATGCGGATTTTTTTCAAACTTGCCACGCAAACAGAGTGTATAGTTCAAAGTTTTAACACATATGGCGTTTTGTTAAGTTATCATTAAGTGTCAAATGCGTATAGGTTATAATTTGAAAAGTGATCATATAGTTTTGTTTTACTGTGTTAAAAATGTCAAATTTTGTGCCAAATAAAGAGCATTCGCGGACAGTACTACTGTTTTGTTTTCATTTGAAAAAAACTGCTGCTGTATCATACCGACTGCTTCTAGAAGCTTATGGTGAATATGCTCCAATCGCCAGATACGTGTGAACGATGGTTTTGGCGTTTCAAAAGTGGTGACTTTGATCTTACAGACAAAGAACATGGAAAACCTCCAAAAAATATGAAGATACAAAATTGGAAACATTGCTACAGGAAGACGATAGTCAATCACAAAATCAACTAGCAGAGCAGTTAGGCGTTAGTCAACAAGCTGTTTCCAATCGCCTACGAGAGATAGGTAAGATCCAAAAAGTCGGCAGATGGGTTCCACATGCATTGAATGAGAGGCAGATGGAAAAACGCAAAAACACTTGTGAAATTTTGCTTGCACGATACAAAAGAAAGTATTTTTGCATCGTATCATTACTGGCGATGAAAAATGGATTTATTTTGAAAATCCCAAACGCAAAAAATCATGGGTGAACCCAGGCTCACAATCCACATCCACTGCAAGACCGAATCGCTTTGGCAAAAAGACAATGCTCTGTACTTGGTGGGACCAACAGGGTGTGGTCTATTATGAATTGTTAAAACCTGGTGAAACAGTTAATACTCAACGCTACCAACAACAACTGATCGAATTGAACCATTCGCTGCTCATAAAACGACCAGAATACGAAAGAAGACAGCACAAGGTAATCTTGTAATCTTTCTTCACGATAACGCTTCATCACATAAGGAAAAAGCAGTTTGCAACACATTGTAGGCACTCAAGTGGGAAGTGCTACCCCATGCCGCTTACTCACCAGACTTGGCCCCTTCAGATTACCACTTGTTCGCATCAATAGGTCACGCACTTGCCGAGCAGCACTTTTGTTCATATGAAAATGTGAAAGAATGGCTAGATGAATGGTTTGCGGCGAAAGGGGAAGAGTTCTACTGGCGAGGTATTCACAAATTGCCTGAAAGATGGGAAAAATGCATAACTTCTAATAGAGCATACTTTGAATAAATAAACTTTTACTGTTCTTTTGAGTTTAATGTGTTTTATTTTTTAAAAAAATCCGCATTTCATACTTGTAGACCTGGTATACAGTATACCCTCTGCTGATTTTACGACTACAGCATTGAAGGTAACATACTCACACACACAAATGAAGGAATTTATACATTAGTACCGATCAGTTCAACAAATTTGTTCTAATGTGTTGAAACTCAATTATATAAACTCATTAATTGATTTTTTTTTAATTATTTGTATTGTTCGTTTTGTGGTATGGTATGAAATTGCGTGTAATCATTATTCTTGCGTTGGTCTGTGGTGGTTGTGTGGTTGTGTCTGGTCTGAAAGTCATGTCGGGTGCCGTGGATCCGGTGGAGAGTCTTGCCTACAACAAGACCAAAAGTAAAAGTAACTTGTTGTCTGAACTGAGTAAAAAGCCTGTATAAGTTATTCCCTGTCTGCTGGCGAGACTTCTCTCATTTACCAGCTTCACTTGCTCCACACAGCCCTCTCACAATCTTGCCTGCCTCACTCTCTTGCTCTTTTATTTGCATACAGGTGTTTGATCTGACCATACCCTGCAAATACAATTACTACAAACGAATATTTCTTAAACAAAACATTTGTTACACAGCAGATTATCAGCGCCGTAGCTAAGGTTCAAAACGCGCAACAATGCGGGGGGATGTCGAAATTTTGGGGCCCAAGATTAAAAATGAACAGTGCAAGTCATTATCATTATTTTACAAAATTTGAAACGAAATTTTCTTGTGGTATTAACTTAGATCAGGGGTTCCCAACCTTTTTTCTCTCACATACCCCTTGATTAGATTAATTTATGAGTACCCCCAATCTTCAATACCCAAACACATCACTTAATTATTTTTATTTATTTTTTTTTCTTAGTTTAGGCTAGGTTAGTTAATTTCTTCAGGGATTGGCCCCCTAAGACGTTGGTTGACGTTGATGGACTATAGATATAATATGCCCGTAAAAAATTTTCCGGTTGTCGATCTGTTCATCTGTAAGAGAGGACAGATTGAGCCTCTTAAGCCTCTCTTCGTATAAGAGAACTCTGAGACATCTTGGAAGACGAGTGGCGTATCTCTGGACTCCTTCCAGTAATAGGTTGTTGCGTACGGGGACTAGACTACCAAAGCAAACTCAAGAAGCAGACGGATATTTGGTGGAATGAGAATGGGATTAGGTGAAAGAATGCTTTCTTAATAATGAAAAGGGATTTATTTGCTCTTCTAACGACGTTTATGAAGTGTGTAGACCATTCTAAAGTAGGTGTGATGGTAACACCTATGTTACCTGAAGATTCAACATGTTTAAGGCCCAGTCTTTCCACCTTCAGGTAAACCTCTGGGTAACTATCTGACAGATGAGGTTATGAAATACTTTCTGTGCTGAATAAATGTCATACCGTCTTCCAATACAAATTTATCTATCAGATAGTTATCTAATGGATATTGAAACTGATGTATTGAATTTATTGATTGGAATCGACATTTAATCAGCAGATGAAGTTCCAGATAACCTTATCAGTTAGATAGTTACCTAGAGATTTACCTGAAGGTGAAAGACCGGGCCTTAGTGTCATATACGTGTTACATACTTAGGGACGTTTTACTTGGCAAATGCCTGTTACAAAAAGGGTATAGTTCAATCTAGAAAGTCATCTAAATTAACCAATTCCATTCATTCGGATATTGAGAAATAAATGTGGCTATTTTTCAGTCGCTTTACCCACAGCTGCAGTAGAAGCGCTTCAGATACAAAAACACACATACGTTTATCTGGATATATTCAAAATAAAATAACAACCAAAGATAAAAATACGGACATACGTGGAGTATGAGTAGCCGAAATAAGTTATTAATGGTTTACATAAAATTGTGTGAAATAGATATATATTTGTTCATCGGTTCTCAATAGGGTGACCAGATTTCAGTTAAGGTAAACCCTGTGAATGAAAAAAAAAATTATATTATTCAATTTTGATTTTATTTCCTAAAACAATAACAACATCAACCGTCACCGTCAACCGCTACTGTCTGACTCGCACAACCGGCTGATAGTTGATAGTCACAGAACAGTCAAACAGTCGGCAACTGCTGCAGGCTCTATATATCCGGCTAATCGGCTTTAACCGTTAGTGTGATTGGAAATAGAAAGAGTTAGATATACGCAGGCACTGCGCGCGAGATGTGATGATTATATGAAACGTACCTATGTTATTTTCATTGCATTCATTTTATTTACATTAATTTAATTACATTTACATCAATTTTAGATAAAATTATTTTAACCCGGATATTTTATAACAAAACCCGGCGCCTGAAGAAACGATGTTTAAACCCTGAGACCTGGTCACCTTGGTTCTCAGTCGATCAATCGGATTTCGTGAACTATAGCTCATGTTATATGCTTTGGCACCCTAAACGATATGTTTTTTGGTAAGCGCTACCCCGCGTTCCATATAATACTGAGCTTCTCATATTTTTCGACGTCTTTGACGGACCTTTCAACGTCCATCACAGGACCAGAAATGGAATCGGGTTGTGTTTATCGACGAAGCCTAATTTTGTGTAAAAATGAATTAAATTTATCGAAATAAACTCCAAGAATCGGGCCGCCCTGCTCGATTTTTTCCTTTGCTAGCAACTCTTTTGCTTCAACTTTCGAATTTAGTATCACTTTTCCTCGATGCGTTTTGTTTTCTTTGCAAGAGGTTTGAAATACCGAACATTATTAAGAAACTAATGAAAAATGTTTAACGATATTTAGTAGTGTAGAAACTTTGTCAATGTATCTTATCCGAGAATATTCGAGCGTAGTTTAAGTGCAATTAATCTAAAGTTAACGAGCCCGTTAAAGAAAATAAAGTTTTATATTCGGCCCGAGCTTTAATAGAGAATTTAATTTTACAGGACTGTCCCGAAGTTCTATTGTGCATCTCTCCTTAATGATTAAACGTTTAGTGCACTGTGCACGGGCCCCGTGACTCGAGTTTCCTTTAATTAATGTTGGAGAATTATAATTAAACAAATTAAAGCGCTGGTGTATGTATCTTCGCAATGGACGCCTGCTCACCGACTCAACACGACCAATGGAAAACAGAAAACTCACTATTTTACTTGTAAAATGTTCACTTTGTAGCTCAACTAAAATTCAAAAATATGTGAAAAATAAAACTTGCCATGCTGAGACTATGAGAGTTACCTTTTATGTTTTTACAAACGACCACTAGATGGCAATATTGAAATGTGTTATTACTCATATTCGTAAAATTTGACATTTATTATTGTGAAATCAGTGGCAGCTTATAAATTAACTTCGTAGTTTGTTGAGACTGAGCGTTTAAAAAAAAACAAGTCTGTGCAAAAATGGATATTACTCGTGAAGGTTTTCGTTGGATGATTTTCTACTATTTTAGTAAAGGCCTAACTCAACAACAATGCATAGATTCGCTTCTTTTTTTTCCTTTATTTGTTGGCTTTAGCAGCTTTGGCTATTAGCCAGATATAAATAAATGCATTACAGAATTTTAAAAATATATTTATAATTTGATATTTTCTGCTTTAATATAGTTATAAATATCTAGAGAGTTAGTAGCAAGAAGTGTCTGAATATTGGTAGGTAAGGATATTTTTTGGAAAACTAAATTTTGTATGAATAAGTTACGATTGCGAAAATGAATTGGGCATTAGAACAATAAATGGTTCGAATCACTGACAGACAAATTATCACACGGACAGAAAGGAGACGAAACCATATTAATTCTATGCAGATGATATGGAGAGAAGGTGTGATTAAATCTAAGCCGGATAAAAGTGGATATAAAAAATCTGAAGCACTTCCAAGAAAATGATCACTTTTTTCTTCGGTTGTACTGGACATGTCGCAGCCATTCCTTTAGAAGATCGGAGAACAGTTAATGCTGAATGGTATACAATAATTTATTTGCCAGAAGTCATCGACAAAATCAGGAAAAACAACCAAAAACGTCGCAGCATTCTTCATCATGACAATGCAAGCTCCGACACAACAATTGATTATTTGAAGCAGGAAAACATCGAATCAATGTCTCATTGCCCATATTCATCCCCTAACGACTTTTTTTTTGTTCCCCAATATCAAATAAAAAAAGCGTGGACTGCGATTTTCATCACCTCAAGAAGCTTTTTGTTTTTTCTCGTTAAACTATGTTTTTGAGATACCAACTTCAGAGTGGAAAAAATGTTTCGAGAAACAGATTTTTAGTTTAAACCATCTGGGCTACAGGGTGTGGGACAATTTTTTTTTTCACAATTTTGGCAAAAATCGTACCAAAATAATTTATTTTGCAAAAATAAAATTTTGATCGTTAATCCACGTACTAAGGGCTTTCTTTTGATACCCTACTCAGAATTTAATTTTTTTTTTTTTTCGATGAGCACCTATTTGTTTATATTTTTGGGGATTTGTTTTTTAAATGTTTTAGTATTTTTCGTATGTGCGGGTCAAAGAGTTGTATAAGCATGCCAAATTTCAGCTTTCTAGGTTTAGCTGTTTGGCTACAATTTTTACCGAACAGACAGACAGACAGAAAATACAAATCGTCACAAAGCATTTTTGAAACAAACACCCCGTTTAACCCTTTCACTGCGCCATACGCTTTGAGATTTCGTGCTCGCTGTGCGCACATATTTCGGTGATTGCGAGTTTATTCGTGTAGAGCAGTTGGCGTGAACTTTTTGTGTAAGTTTTCATGACATGTAAGGACGAATGATGGTATATGACTAATGTTAGGAAAAAATGTAATGTGAGTGAATGAATACAAGAATACAATCAAAAAGATTTTATTTAATCGATATAAATAAGTAGATATACCGAATGTAAGACCCTATCTAACTGAACTGAACGGCACAGCAACGTATACCAACGCAACGTGCTCGCAGGTACTTGAACTGGTTGGGGTACCCAGCGAGAATAGTCGTGTTGAGCAGGGAACAATTTAAAACACGGCGCGAGTTAACTTGTTCGGAGCGTATCGGGCCACACTTTCATTTACGAGTATATACGGTTGGAGCAGCGAAAGGGTTAATAACCTATGCGTGTTCTGGGACACTTTTGCCTGTCCCAGAACACGCATAGGTTTTTGCAGGCCTGTAAAAAGCTATGCGTGTTCTAGGACAGGCAAAAGTGCCTCAGAACCCGCATAGTACTCCTACTTTTTTGGTCATACCTACAAAACCCTAAAAAGATTAAAACCCCGATAAATTTTCTATTATATTTTTTGATGTTTGTTTTCAACACTTTTGAAAAAACTAATGACTTTTTGAGACATAGTACTAGTTTTAATTAAAACAGATCTTTTGTTAATAGACAAGGGGTATTTTTTGTGCTAATCTGTTAAAATAAGGCAAATTTTAATTTCACAGATCATATGGCTGCTATTATTCAACGAGATCACTTAGCTTTGATCTTGAAAATAAAAACCGTGGAAAATAATACCCTTTAGGAAAAACTAGACAATGCATAGAAGGCATGCACTATTTAATACATAGTCGATTTTTCTCTGCCGAAAGATCATAGTGTCCCTTTGTACCAGTACTCAGATTATAAATTAGTCATAGTCTAGCACACTGGAGCTTCAACATCCAAATGAAATATGAATAAAAGACGAAATACTGAACTTTGGTTTCCGGAGCTTCGCTTCTTCCGGCTTATTCTTATACACTTCACTTACGGCTTTTTCTACGATTTTTCATTTCAATGAAGAATAAAATATAGAGATCTTTCTACGCCTCAATGATTACAATTGCTCTGTAATTCATATTTTAAATTCTTTCAAAAGAAAATCTGTTAATTTCAATGAATATCGGATTTTTGCGGATTTCATTTGAATTTTTCATTACTAGAAATAGATGAATATTAAACCAATTTCAAGAAATTACATACCAGATATAAATCAAGAATATATTTACAATTTTACAAAAAAAATAAGACATATTGCATATAATTATACAGGGTTCTAAAAAAGGTGGTCGGAAATAGCAGTATTTCCCAAAGTGTGCTGCGGCACATTAGTGTGCCGCAAAAACTTAAAGAAAAAAAATCAGCTATGGCCACCACAGGGCCAACTGCCATCACAAAGTACTTGTTTAATTTATGCTGCTTTATCAAAAAATGTCTCAAATAAAAGTTGTTACTTATTGCTTTTATAGCAACTTTTGTTAAATAATTTTTTTCGAAATATTACTCATGTGCAGTGTAAATTCGGCTAAAAGAATTTTAATGAAACTTCATATTTAAGCTTTTGACATCAATGGCACGAGTTGATCAGCTTTGGTAAAAATCGGTTAACTAGAAATGGGAGTTTACTCGTGTCGGTTTTAAGATTTTTGCGAATATTTCACAACAGAAAAATATTTAGAAACAATTTATTGAACAAAAGTTGCTATAAATGCAATAACTAATAACTTTTATTTGAGACGTTTTTTGATAAAACGAAAAATTTCGAAAAATTTTTGTAAAATTTTTTTAAATTTCAAATTTTAAAAAAGTCTCAAATTTTCATACCTATATGTAACGTTTCCATGGTCATGATAAATAATATCTCTGTTATATCTGAAAATATTAGGCCAAGTTATTTCTACTTTGCTGCTATAATGTATTTTATACAAGTACTTTATGATGGCGGTCGGTCCTGTCGTGGCCACAGCTGATTTTTTTCTCTCTCTTCAGGTTTCTTGAATTTCTTTTTTTTTGCTCGTTAGATTTCTTGAATTTTTTGTTTGTTTTTTGCTCATCAGAAATTCTTTTTTTTGTTTTGTTCGTAAGTTTCTCGAAATTTTTTTGCTGTCAAGTTTCACGAAATCCTTTTTGTTTGCTCCTTAGGTTTATCAGAATATTTTGTTCTTTGTTAGTTAGATTTTTCGAAATACTTTTGTTCTACTCGTTAGATTTCTCGAAATCTTCTTTTTTTCTCGGTAAGTTTCTCGAAATCCTTTTATTTTGCTCGTCAGATTTCTCGAAATTCTTTCTGTGCTCATCAGATTACTCGAAATTCATTTTTAGGGTTTTGTAGGTATGACCAAAAAACCCTTATACCGTCATTTTGTCGTCTGTCTGTCTGTCTGTCTGTCTGTTCGGTAAAAATTGTAGTCAAACGGCTAAACGTAGAGAGTTGAAATTTGGCATACTTATAAAACTCTTTGACCCGCACATAGGAAAAATACTAAAACATCTAAAAAACATACCCCCTAAAAATATAAACAAATATGTGCTCATCGAAAAAAAAATATATTTTTTTATAATTCTGAGTAGGGTATCAAATGAAAGCCCTTGGTACGTGGATTAACGATCAAATTTTTATTTTTGCAAAATAAATTATTTTGAAGCGATTTTTGTCAAAATTGTGCAAAAAATTTTTTGTCCCACACCCTGTAGCCCAGATGGTTTAAACTAAAAATCTGAAAAAATTCTAAGTAATGTACATTGTTGTGAACCGGAATAGTACAACAGGAATTTTTGATCAGATTACGTTTTTGGAAAAAATCGCATTTTTTGTGATTTTTTGCTAATAATGTATACAAGTTATAGCTTTGTAACACGCTATGCTAGAACGTATATGCTGGTTTTGTGGTTTTAATGCTGGCTTTTTCACCCAAGTAACTCGATCCGAAAGGGATCGAACCCTGCGAGAAGAGACAATATTATTTTTTGTTTTTTTTTTTTAAATTGTTATATTGTTTAAATTATTTTTTCAAAATTCTAGTTATATTTTGGCAAATGTTGCATTTAATTTTTAAAAGCGTAAATTTAATAACCAGTGGAAATTGTTTAAATTATAATTTAATTCTGTTTCAATGTACACGAAATCAGAGGGGCGGAACTTATAACAACCAATGGAAGCCATAGGCGCAATTTTTAAAATTCTGAATGATCCTTGCTATACAAAAAAAAAATACTGCACATATTTAGAAACCTAAATAATGGTATTAGGCGTTCGAATTAAAATTAACAAAAAAAGTTAAGTTTCTCGTAATAATTTTGTTTTGCTTGTTTCATGAAATCATTTTGTTTGATCATTAGGTTTATCAAAGTCTTTTTTGCTAGTTAGATTTTTCGAAATCATTTTTTTTTTTGCTTGCCAGGTTTCTTGAAATCCTTCTTTTTCTTTTTCTCGAAGCGCGAACTGAAAGGATTGATATTCATTAGTATAGACGAACTTCAATATGCCTATACACTTCTTTATAAAATTACTGAACTTTGACTGAAACATCGCTCTAATTTCTTTACTAGCTACTTACGAAACCCAGATTTTTATAATAATTCACATTACACATTATTTAAAATGATTTAGTTTGGCACACTTTGTCAAAGCTGTCATTGGATATGATTCGCAAAAAATATAGTGAAAACAGATCGAGAGATAATGCTGTCTACTGTTTCTTTTCTCTAAATACGTAGTAAGGTTGAGTTTACACCGGTCGTAGCCGTGTTAAATGTTAAGGGTTCATTACCATCACACACGAACTCCGTGCTTGAAGTGCAGACGCGATATTTTAAAAAGATCTTTGCCAATTAAATAGTTCATTTCATATTCCCTTTAGTTCGTTGGCCAATCAGAGTACACTACGTCATTCAACTCTTTTTCTTATAATCTTCAAGTGTAGTTTTTTTCTACCTTTTGTTCCAGACAAATCATATTAAAGATGATAAGGCAGGCATTGCTCAATGTACTAGAAAACAAGATGTCATTATTGACAATTTGCGGTATGAAAGCACGTGATTGGACAAGTCGGCGGCAATTTGTGAAATCTTTTACGAAACTACAATAAAAAGACGTTTTGGAATGTGTTTACGCACGAAAATAACAGAGAAGACAATGATTAAAAGAAATAAATTTAAGTTTTTATAATAAGTTTTGTTTGATTGTTTTTAAGACGAGACATTGTTTTTCTACGTCGTTATATTTTGGAGACAGTTTAGGGAATTTAACGAACTACACAATTACCAACATTTTTTTAGAACTTTACTTGCAGAACACAATTTACGTCACAAGAATTATTAGGATTGTTATTTTCTTAAATTTCGAAATATTCAATTCAATATTTCTTTCGTCTTCGGAGCAGTCATTGTCTTTGGGCTTCAACAAAATTCTTTATTATGCTGTTAAGTCCAATTCTTTTAAAGTATCTTTTATACCAATATTATAATTCTGGGGTTACTGCCTCTTTCTCAGCATAAACTGGAATAGTATACGAGGGTTACTTTTTATGGTTTTACAAACGACCACTAGATGGTAATATTGAAATGTGTCATAACTATATTCATAAAACTTGACATTTGTTATTGTGAAATCTGTGGAAGCTTATAAATTGACCGAGTAGTCTGTTGAAATATAAATAAAAATTGATATTGCTCGTGAAGGTTTTCGTTGAATGATTTTTTACGATTTTAGTAAAGGCCTAACTCAACAAAAATGCATAGATTCCGTTCGTTCAACTTTTGGTAATGAAGCACCAACAGAAAATACTGTTTACCATTGGTTTGTAGAATTTCGTCGTGGTCGTGCGTCCGTCAGTGATGAATCTCGTGAAGGTCGACCAAAATCGGTTTTGATTCAAAAAAACATCGATGATGTGCACAAAATGATTGAAGAAGATCGGTATGTGACTTACCGTGAGATAGAGGCTTCCTTTGGCATATCGCAGATTGCAATATATTCGATTTTGCATGAACATTTAGCTGTGAAAAAGATCTGTTCTCGATGGATTCCGCATAATTTGACCGAAGCTCTAAAAACGGCTCGTGTTGATTAGTGTAAGGGAATGCTAAAAAAATTCAACCTAGACTGGAAAATCCGTATACAACATCGTTACAGGTCACGAAACTTGGATTTATTCATATGAACCGGAAACTAAGCAACAAACCACTGTTTGAGTCTTCCAAGATGAACCGAAACCCACATAAGTTGATCGTCCACAAAACACTTCCAAGAAAATGATAGCTGGTTTCTTCGGTTGTACTGGACATGTCGCAATCATTCCTTTAGAGCAGCGGTTCCCAACCTGTGCTCCGTGGAGCCCTAAGTGCTCTGCATGTACTTCTCAGGGGCTCCGCAGACGTTCCACTAAATAAAATAAATAAAAATTGAATAAAACGAAAAGAATTAGAAATAAAAAATATGATGTGAAGTGTGAATTTTCACACATTGTAGGATTTCGCAGGTATATAATAAGTGAAGGCGGCATGCTGAGTGTGTAGGACAAATTTTGCTTTGTAGTAACCACGGCAAAATGAACGATCTTTTTAAAATAATTTATCGTCTGTTAATCTCAGAGCTTTAAAAACAAATTTTATGTTAAAATATTTTTTTGTTAATTTTAATTCGAATATCTAATATCATTATTTAGGTTTCTAAATAAGTGCAGTATTTTTTTTATATAACAAGGTTCATTAGGATTTTGAAAATTGCACCTATGGCTTTCATTGGTTGTCTTAAATCATACGCTCCGCCCCTCTGGTTTCGTATAAATGACACATAGAATGAAAATATAATTCCAATTGGTTATTAAATTTACGCTCTTGAAAATTAAATTCAAAATTTGCTAAAATATAACTAGAATTTTAACAAATTAATTTAAACAAAATAAAAATGAAAAAAAAAAACAAAAAATAAAATTTACTCCACAAGCCAGGAATGAACCTGTGCATAACAAATCTGTGTAGTTGGCGCGCAACGGAGCCACTAGACCACCATACGCTTAATAACTCAGCGTGTTTTATGAGTATAAGCTGTATGCATCGTCAACCAAAAAACACAAAAAATGCGTTATTTTCCGAAAAAATAATCTGATCAAAAATTCCTGTTGTACTATTCCGGTTCACACCAATGTTCATTACTTAGAATTTTTTCAGATTTTTAGTTTAAACCATCTGGGCTACAGGGTGTGGGACAAAAAATTTTTTGCACACTTTTGGCAAAAATAGCGTCAAAATAATTTATTTTGCAAAAATAAAATTTTGTTCGTTAATCCACGTACTAAGGACTTTCATTTGATACTCTACTCAGAATTAAAAAAAATATATTTTTTTTTCCATGAGCACATATTTGTTTATATTTTTAGGGGTATATGTTTTTTAGATGTTTTAGTATTTTTCTTATGTGCGGGTCAAAGAGTTGTATAAGCATGCCAAATTTCAACTCTCTAGGTTTAGCCGTTTGGCTACAATTTTTACCGAACAGACAGACAGACAGACAGACGACAAAAACCCTAAAAACAGAATCTATATAAGAAAATTGGAAATTACATTCTGAAAGATAATTGGCCAAGTTGTATGTATGTATGTCCGAGGGATTTCTGACTCTAGCCGGTTTATGACTCTATGACTAGCTGGAATGTGATCGGCGAGTTAAAGAGAAAAGTGAATTTATATTAACTAATAAAATCTACCCCCTGCCCCGTAACATTACTTCCAAACACCATTAATGTAAGTTAATTTTTTTTTCACTCTGAAGTTGGTATCTCAAAAACATGATTTTCGAAGGCTTCCACAACTTCTTGGGGTGATGAAAATCGCTGTCCACGCATTTTTTGTTTGCCATTGGGGAACTAAAAAAGTCGTTAGGGGATAAATCTGGTGAATACGGGCAATGAGACATTAATTCGATGTTTTTCTCCTTCAAATAATCAATTGTTTGACGTGCTATTTGGGAGCTTGCATTGTCATGATGAAGAATGATGCGACGTTTTTGGTTGTTTTGATGCCGCGATCGACTGGTTGGGCAGCCCTGGTATACAACCTTATTGGGATAATCTAATTTAAAACCAATGTTGGTTGTAAGGTTCATTTATTATTTTTTTCGTTTTTTTAAAGTTGTATGAAATATGAAAAATCTCTTTTCAGCTTTTTAAACTGGTCAAATACGTGTATAAAATCCATCTTTCATCTATTCTAACATCTTACGTCCCTGTAGATTCAAACACTTGTTTAAATATTCTTATATTCAGAAATATTGTTGTCTGCTTGAATTGGCAAAGTAAAAAACAGTCGAGTTCTTGTACTCACTTTTCCTCGTGCAGAATATTTCATTGCAATTCAAATATTCGTCATAACGGGAGCCAGAGACTCGTTGATCGGCTGCGTGTACGTATAGTACGGGTACCGACTAGAGGCAACCAAGGAGTATTTCTTTTTATCTTATTTGAACGTCTGGTCAATTTTAAAATCCCTCTATATTCAATACCACCGCTGCAACATTGAAACGAAAAGCCTGAGGGAGTGTCGTTGCAATTTCACTCTGCTGGTCCTCAAATACTCAGAGCAGGACTTGCCCAAAGAGATTTAGGGAAAAATTGGAACGAAATCCGATTTTGGTTGAGCTTGGAAAATTGTATAAAATGTCACAGAAACAGTAGCTGATATGTGTTTCTCGTGGCATACAAAACAATTTGTGAAATACTATTTTATAGACGCAGTGAGACAAGTGATGAGTAGTTAGTAATCTTTATTTATTTACTGCCTTTCGGCTTTAAATAAATAAAGGCTCGAAATAAATTTACAAATTTTAATTTAAATAAATTTTAAAATTAAACTCTTACAATTTAATTATTAAACTCTTTATTTAATATATACAGTCCGTATAATAAGACGTCCTTGTTGAATTTTGGCGAACTATAAGAGAGAAAAGGAAAAACTAAAAATAATTTAAAAATTTACTGTAAATATTATTACGCTACTACCTAATAATTGGTCCAATCTCCATTATTATCAATTATTGCTTGGCATCTTTTCAGTACACTTTCTACCAGCTTTTCGACAACCAACTTTGGCAGTGATTTCCATATCTGCCATATTTGACGAGTTAGCTTATCCAAATTTTAACGTTTTTTGTTCGAAACTTATATTTCATGTACCCCCATATTCATCCAGGCATAAAAACTAGATTCATCAGAGAAAACCAAATCACTCCAAGCGCAAATTTTCCTTGGCCCAAGCGAGTCATTTTTCAACATGTTTCACCGATAACAATGGTTTTTGTTTGGTGCTCCTGAATTTAATACCATTTTCAATTAAACGACTTCTCAGGGTCATTAGGATTAACTTCCTTTTGAACAAAAGTGTTCCTTTTTAACTAATTTGCCTGATATTTACGTAAATATAACATGGGATTATTTTTAAAAACGTTAAAAATCACTTTATCTTGTTATTTATTGGCCACTTTTTACTTGTCCGACTTTAATATATAAGGGGCAAGTATTGTAATCGCGAAAATTTTCGATGTCGAGATTTTGACTGATGACCACGTTTCATGATCCAGGGAATCCAAAAAACCTATTTTCGAAGTGCCGTCCGTATGTGTGTGTGTGTGTCTGTGTGTCTGTGTGTGTGTCTGTGTGTATACACGATAACTCAAAAACTGTTTAACTTAAAGAGTTCGTTCTGGTACTAAAAAATTCTCATAATAATTGGGAAGAACCCTATTGTTTTTTATTAAAATCCGAAACCGGAAACGGAAGTTATTAAACTTTAAATTTTAAAAAAATTCGTAACTAGTAAATCAAGCCTTGGACAAAAATTTGTATAGGACATAATTTGATGTATTTTTGAAGATTTACCTAAATCTTCTTTTAAATTTAAAAAAAAATATTTTTTTATGTATTTTTTTTTTTTTTTTATGGGAGGGCAAGTCTAGCGGAGGTCTCCCTTCGCCACTGGTTTAATTCCCGATTAGGTAAATCGTCAACTACTTTATTGGTTTATTAATTTTATAACGTTTCACCCAGAACTTCACAAAGTCTACTGACTTGTGCATATATTTTCTGCACTTGAAAAGAACATTTTTGGCCCTTTTGGGTGGGCACATAAAAATACCGCTTCAAAACGTTTTGCATAAATTTTACTCAATAGCACTCAATTACACAACCACACTAGTGGAAGACAAAACACTAACTAAACAATTTTTATCATCGGGCGTATTAGGTCTTGATGTTCTTGTCACGTTTTTGAACCTTTTTATTATTTGAACCTTTCTTGAACCTTTTTATTATTTGTGCACATGCCTGAACATGAGTCATAAGCATGTATGTCTTATTATACAGACTGTACTCTGGCTTAGATAATTCTAGGGCCCGGTCTTTTCACCTTCAGGTAAACCTCTTGGTAACTATCTGACAGATAAGGTTATCTGGAACTTCACCTGCTGAATAAATGTCAATACTAATCAGTGAATTTAATACGTCAGTCTCATTATCCGTTAGATAAATTAGACAAAACTTGCTGTCTATAAAGCTGTGGTGCTACCAACCCTACTGTACGCGTCAGAAACATGGACCCCGTACCGCCGACACTATCGCATTTGGGATCGATTTCACCAACGATGCCTAAGAACAATATTGAAAATAAAATGGTAAAGTTAGGTAAGGTGACTAGACGTCCCGGTTTGACCGGGACAGTCTCGGTTTTGCATCATTTGTCCTGGCCTCCCGAAAGGTACACATTGTGTCCCGGTTTAGAATTCCAAAAAAATAAACTTGACAATTTTTTCTTGACAATATCTCGCAAGTCCTCAAAATATTACTTTATTTACAAATATATCTATCAAATATTTTACAAGCTAGATAAACGAATTTTCAAATAAAAACAAAGATATTTAAATATCAAGAAGTGAAATTTATCGGTTCTAAATTATCGGACATGATCGATCATCTTGTTGAGGAGGGTTTACTAGATTGAAACACATTCTATCAGACGGTTGATGAATTCTTTGGCACATCTTTTAATTATTTAGAAGAATGGACAAAATGTTTCCAATTTGGATCCATATTTCAATGGGTTTTACTGAAAGCAATACCAACATGGAATGATGTTACAAAATCAAGAGGCTTGATGAATAAATATCTGGATATTTCAGCGCATAAATCCTCCGCAATTGATGAAGAATTGCTATTTATGGAAATAAGGAGGATAAAGAAATTTTTGGAAGAAAAATCAAATGAGGATGAATTTAAAACTGACAGCGTAATAAATAAGTGGAAAAAAGTTTTCAGTCATTTTGATGAGAATTCTTTCCCTTGTCAGTATACAAAGCTAATCGTCGAATTTGCTTTCAGTGAACCAGCAACCAATAGTCCAAGTGAAAGAGTATTCAGTCTTGTAAATTCTTTTTGGACAGAAGAGAAAAGTAGGATGCATATCAATACATTAAAAACAGTCATCTCAATAAAAATAATTTCGAAAGATAAATTCGAAAGTTTGGATTTCTACGATAAAATATCCAAGAATAAAGTTTTGCTGGAAAAAATTCACAAATCCAAAAAGTATTCGTATAAGTAAAATTTCTTTCGTATAGTATTGTTTGTAATTATTAATTTTTACCGACCGTCAACATATATAAGGGAGGTATTGTGATCATACTGATTTTGACATTTCGAGATTTCGATGGATCTCCACGAATTCAGGTCCCTACATAACATTTTGACTATTTTTAGCATGATGTCTGTCGGTCTGTCTGTCCGTCTGTCTGTCTGTCCGTCTGTCTGTCTGTCTGTCCGTCCGTCTGTGTACACGTGTAGAGCAAATTCGGCTGAAAGGATTTTTATGAAACTTCATATTTAAGCTTCTGCCATCAATGGCACGAGTTGATCAACTTTTGGTAAAAATCGGTTGACTAAAAATGTCGATTTTAAGATTTTTGTGAATATTTCACAACAGAAAAATATTTCGAAAAAAATTATTGAACAAAAGTTGCTATAAAAGCAATAACTAATAACTTTTATTTGAGACGTTTTTTGATAAAACGAAAAATTTCGAATAATTTCTGTAAAATTTTTCGAAATTTTTTCATACTTATAAGTAACGTTATCATAGTCGAACAACAAAACTATAGAAGCGCAGCTGCTTGATATAAGTGATTACTGCATTTGACGTTCACTTTGTCGACTTGTTTATTGGCCAGAGCACCCCCGTCCCGCGTCTTTTTCCAAACTCCAGCAATTTCAAGTAGATTGTAAATAATAAAGACTTACATTCTATGTAATAATGTAATACAGATGTTTTCCGCCTAAATATACTTACATAACAATGTAAAATTTTTGACTATTAATAGCACGTCCACCTAGTTTGCTTTTTGTCTCCATGATTTTAAATATTTAATATATTTTGAATCTTGCACTTATGCACTTGACTGTAATAGCGTGTGTAGGAAATAATGCAATTCGCCAAAATTATAATCCCCACTACAAATTTCACGCGCATTTTTCACGCCCAGCCACGAAATATCTGTCGGACAGTACGCCATTATATATTTTGTATTAGTTTTATTATACTTTTGTACAGTTTTCCTTAATGTACAGTTTAATTTCCTGACGTGGTGCTGGACCAGAATCACATTTTGAAGATACTGAACTGGAGTAGATTAAAACTACACCAAATTACAGAATTGGTAGCCTGTTAGTAAATAATAAGTGAGATACTTCGTTTATAGGTAGGTCTTCCCATAAATAAAAATAAAAATTGTATTGAACAGAGAAGAATAGTATCATTACATATTAATTTTTGCTGTTAAGTAAATGAAATATTTAAACATTTACCCCTTAGATAATCTTCTTATTAGAAACTGCATTGAGAAGATAAAATTATCCTTATATACATTTTAAATGTAACTGATACAGGACGCATATGTAGATTTCATTTTTGGGATGTCCCCGCGTAATTCCACAAATAGTTGTGCTTTATTTAAACAATTGTTGCTGTTATTTTACTTAACGCTAACATCAGAAGTAGAATAGACTCATTCCCATAGTGGCTGTGAGATGAATTGGTTCATTCCCATAGTGGTTGTGAAGTGGATTGGCTCATTCTTATA
This sequence comes from Liopterus haemorrhoidalis, assembly GCA_963971575.1. Classification (NCBI taxonomy): domain Eukaryota; kingdom Metazoa; phylum Arthropoda; class Insecta; order Coleoptera; family Dytiscidae; genus Liopterus; species Liopterus haemorrhoidalis. The sequence goes on along the minus strand of OZ020613.1, from coordinate 14,535,564 downwards.
GTGGTAGTGAGGTGAATTGGCACATTCTCATAATGGTTGTGAGTAGGGTTGTACATCGAAGACAATATCGAGACAAAGACAATCGAAGTTAACATCGGCGCTTACTATCGATGTTGAAAAAACATCGAAGGAAAAACATCGATGTATCGGAAACATCGATGTTTTATTAATATTAAAAAAAGCTATTTATTTATATTATATAGGTTTTATTTAATAATGTAAAGATAAAATACGAAAAAAGTAACACATAATACACAAAAAGCATTTATTTGATTTTGAAATAGAAATATTCCTTTTTAATAGTAATTAATTTCACATTAATATTATTATACCCAATATAATAATCCTAATTTGTACCGACAGTCTATTCCAAACGATTAGGCGGTACTAATACTAACCGCTTACGTACTAACCGCAATTTTCATTTTTGTAATTTGTCATTAGATATTTTTTTATATATTGAAGTTGACTTTTCCTGAACAAAATGATCAAAAGCTTCAATCAATCGGTAAAAGTAACTAGAATTGAAAATCTAGTTCCACCTAAACCAAAGGAACAGACCTTACTATTTTTACATTTCTAAAATGAAATATTGAATTTTATTACAATACTAATATAGTAATCTTAATGTTAATTTTATATTATTTAACATAAAAATAACACTGTCGTACATAATTATTTTTATACTTTTTTAAGTTGAAATAAAGTCTGTTCCTTTGGTTTAGGCGGAACTAGATTTTCAATTCTAGTTACTTTTACCGATTAATTGAAGCTTTTGATCATTTTGTTCAGGAAAAGCCAACTTCAATATATAAAAAAATAGCTAATGACAACTTACAAAAATCCAGGGATTGGAGGAATAACAACTGGGAAAGTGTCAACAAGACTCAAAAAGAAAAAGTGTGTTGGAGTCGATGCTCGTTCGCATTGTTTGCAAAAATTAGAAGTTTCTTCTTATTTTTTCGTATTCTGCTAACTGCTAAGAAGAATAAGAACTAACACTATTAGTATTGTTATACCACAATAGATGGCGCTAATATTTTGTGTACTAATTTAATAAAATTTTTTTTTTAAGTTTCCAGCGCCTCTACGGTAGTTTCTAAATTTCAAAGTTTAAACATCGACATCGGTAGTAGACATCGATGTTTTATCGATACTATCGCCAGCTGACCATCGATGGTAAAAACATCGATGTTTTTAAAACAAACATCGATGTTTTCGATACATCGATGTTTTCAATACATCGATGTTTTTCCCATCCCTAGTTGTGAGGTGAAAATTGACTCATTCTAATAATAGTTTGAAAGCTGGAAACGCCAGTGGTACGTTGTAATTAATCCATAAAATAAACTTAGCTTACCCGAGCGATAAGTACGCTCGTGGTGACTGTATAGTATTAAGTACAGTATGTTTCATGCGTATAAAGATACGCATGAAATTGATGAATTCGAGGCATAGTTTGTTTTCATGTTAAACGAAATTATTATTCCTTATGAAAGTATTTTGAGGGAAAGAATCGACAGACAACAGGCCTTATTGAAAATTTTATAAACTATTTTCAAGTTATTTATGATTTAACGGTTCCGTTTTCAGTGATATTATTGAAAGGGTTGAATGTTTCTTATTCCTACCCTGTGTATTATAGCAGCAGGCACTCGGCCTCTGAAGGTAAAATACAGCCTCGCTTCGCTTGTACTAGCTAACCTCATCTCCACTCGTGAATTCAAACTCGAAATGGATCTGTACTTATAGTGTTCGTTTTTCAGATCTCAGTAGTAGCGGGCGAGCCCAGCTTCTCACTGGTAAATAAGTAAATTGATTTGTAAAGAAAATGTGTGGATTGAAGAGAGAATATTACTTTTCCTCTTCTATTTCTCTATGTGATAAACTTCGCACGAGGACTTTATATACTTTTTTGTTTGTGTACCCTCGAGGTTTTCTCAGTTAACGAATTTAGGGAGAGGTATCAGTTATATTTTGACAACAAAGAATGTATAAATAAAAAAATATTTTGTATTTTCACAAGAACAAATCAATGATAAATAGAAAAAACACAAGAACTAACATATCGGTGTACAGGAAACGTGACTATGTCATCATCATCTCAAGACTTGTTTATCATCGGGTGATGGAGTGGTTAGATCGTTTATCAGTTAGAATTTTCGCTAACCAAATAACATTCATATTGGCCCAGATTATTACCATTCTATCTGTTATTCTTAACATGTATCCCACACACAGCAATCGTCTGCCTATCTCTCGCATCCTGTGTGACAGCTTTGATCATAATTTTCTTAGAACTCATCGGTATAGTGGATATTTTCTTACGACATCGCTATTTTCCATTGATCTTGATATGACCAAATATTTTAGTGTGAAGTTTTTTTCAGGTTCTCGTATTTCAGTATTCGCTAGATCTTTTGTAAGATGATCCAGAAAACTTCTTTATCGTTCTATTCTTCATCTACTTCATGTGTCATATCCACTACAATTGGCCCTTATTTCTCGTGCTACTCAGCTTTGAGTATAGTTATCATCATCAAGCCTTGTTCGTCATCGGGTGATTTTGGACTGCATCGAAAAAGAACATAGGTTGTCAGTAAAATGTTTCCATCTAACCCATCTATCTGCCATTGGCTTGATGTTTATAGAATCTTTTGTCTTGATTTTGGGACAGTGTTGAGTGACGCCATACATTCTGGTAACGTCCTCTTCTCCTGCTGCCTTGAGGATTGTGTGCTACTGCACAGTAGCACACCTTGTTAGGAGCTCTTCGAAGAGTGTGCCCTAACTGGGGTTTCTTTTAGTCTGTTTACATGTATTTGGTCATTTATTTCCCTCAATTCTGCATTTGTTATTCTTCGTGACCAATAAATGCGAAGGATTCTTCAAAGATATCGATTTAAAAATACTTGCACCTTTCCACCGAGCTTCCGTAACGAGATTAGTCTTGCTTCCGTACAGAAGTACTGACATCACGTACTGAAGATGGTAGTTTTCGTGGGAGTACTGTGGATCGCAGAATTCCATATACGGTTGTTGAATGAAGACACGCACCTCTTGGTTTGCGGGTTCTTCACATCTTGCAGAAACTTTAATTCGATTCGAATGCAAAAGCTTTAATTTTCCAAGTTTAGATAATAATATTAACTCTAGTATGATAAGGCCCTTAAATAGTTCCCATAAACATTCTGTATTTTTACAAGTTATTTTTAATTTTTATAAGTTTCTTATGCAATATGCACTATAGTCTATTTTTTAATGCCGAGGAGTAAATGCAAAAAAAAGATTTACATTAGAACATTTTAAGAAGCATTAATGTTTCCAAAATAAAGGTAACATTTCCGCAAGTATTAAATTTAAAAATATGTTGCATCTGAAAACCAATCATGTGATTCATTAATTTCTCTTTTATTTTGACGGAAATTTCAGGTTGACATTTAGAATTAATAGCTGTCGTTGTCATGAATATTTGCTGTGTGTAAAAACGACTCACCGGCAGCTAATCACAGATCAGCTTTCGGGCACGGAATTTTTGAATTGCTTCCTCGAATTAAAAAACAGTGTATAATAATATTTTAACTTTCAATGATTTTACTGATATAAATAAATATGTTTTCTATAACTGTTTGATATATTATACTTGTTTTATAAAAAATTTGGATAATTCTAAGGACTCCCAAGCTCTTCGGGTTTCAAATTTTCAATTCCGAATGTCGGGATAATATTTTTTCCAAAGATGGGGAGTTGGAGTTTCATAGCACGCTGATTCCTGTGCGATTTGATTTAAATTAATGTCTATTTTATATGCACTTTTCCCAAAATATTTGTGACGTTGAATTCAGAATAAAATTCCCTTCCAAAAAAAAATATATATATACAGTATTGGCCATAAAGATTGCAACTTTTAACATCTTTCAATTTTTCAAATTTTAATAATAATATTGGAAAATAAATACTCTTAATTCTATAATTTAATAATATTTTGTTTGTTATATCAATCAATAATCAAATAATCTGACTTACAGATTAATAATAAATTATTTCTTCATTTTTGCTTGGACAAAAATATTGCAACTACTTGAATTTTCTTGTTATATGCAGATTTTATCCATAAATAATATGTTGTACACAAGTAATATTTCAGTTTATATTTGTCAATCATGGGTCGTAGTAAAACTGTTTCAAGTGAAATTAGAAACTTCATAATTTCTGGTTTTAAAGACGGGCTACTGCAAAATGTGATTTCACAAAATTTAAATGTTCATAAATCTACTGTGTCGCGAATTATAAAACGATTTTGAGAAGAAGGTACGTTTGAAGTTTCAAAAATGCCAGGACGGCCACGAAAAACTACAAAACGAACTGATAAAAAAATTATTTATTAATCTACCAATAACCCCTTTCTGTCATCGGAGAAAATTTTGGGCCTTTTGCCACAAATGGATCAAGAAAACATCTCAAGAAGAACTATTCGCAGAAGATTAATTAGTGAGAATCTTTTTAGTCGCCTTCCTGCTAAAAAACCACTTCTATCCAAAAAGAATGTGAAGGCCCGATTAAAATTTGCTAAAAATCATATTGACTGGACTGTGGATCAATGGAAAAAAGTTATTTTTAGTGATGAATCTAAGTTCAATTTGTTTAAAAGTGATGGTGTAAGTTACGTTAGGAGGCCTGCTAATAAAAGATTTGTTCAAAAATACACCTTGCCAACAGTTAAACATGGCGGAGGCGGTGTGATGGTATGGGGCTGTTTCTCGGGATATGGTATGGGTCCTCTATACCACATTGAAGGAATAATGGATCGATTTAAATATATAGACATCCTTCAAAATGTTATGAAACCTTATTCTGATGAGTTCATGCCTTTAAAACATATTTTTCAGCATGATAATGACACAAAACATTCTTCGAAGTTGGTAAAAAAATGGTTCGAGGATTCAAAAATTAACGTAATGACTTGGCCGTCACAGTCACCCGATTTAAATCCAATAAAAAAACCTTTGGGAGATTGTCAACAGAAAGATTAGAAATAAAACGCATTCAAATATTGAAGAATCGTTTAAAGCTTTGCAGGGTGCCTGGTCTAATATTGATAATGAAATGATCACGAAATTATTAGAATCAATGGCGAAAAGATGTCGGGAAGTTATAAATACTGGTGGTTACTATACAAAATATTAAAAATGATCTGTTAATAATAATTCATTTTCTTAATTAATAAAAAAAAAGATTTTTTTAAGAGTAGTTGCTATCTTTATGTCCAGGTAAAAATAATAAATACTATAAAAAAAAATAGATTTTACTATTAAAATTTAATTTTTTACTATAATATGTGTAGAGGATTGTTAAAGGTAAGAATTACATTTTTTTAATTTTAAAAATATTGAATAGAATAAAAATAAAATAGGATTATCAAAAGTTGCTATCTTTATGGCCAATACTCTGTATATATATAAAAAAAATATGTTCTCATTTAAAATAAGAAAGTTGGGTTCCATATTTGGAGAACCACTGATCATAAAAAAAATTTGTGAATAGTTTTGTAATAGACTTGCAAAATGGTATTTCTTTGTAAATTTAACCAACCTCGTAGCTCTTATAGTTCTCAAGATAGCAATGATGGTACACTTAGATTGAACACCCTGTATACATAAAATATAAAAATTTAGGAAAACTAATATATTCGAAAATTTGGATTAAAAATGACACAAAAAGTGAAGATGAAATGAAAATGATTTATTTATAAAAAACAGCTCGCCTCAACCCAAGATACTTAATGGAAGTATAGTCTATTTCTTTAGTTTCAGCGGAAGTATATATTGAAACTTTTAACGATTGAATGAGGCTTTTTATCATATGGGCTTACCAAAAGCCTACTTCGATCGTTAAAAAGAAAGCTTAAGTGATAACTTTAGAAAATAAAAAATACATTTAGTCCCGCTTAAACATTTGGAATATACTTTACGATTTACGAGTGAAAGGAGTCGGGAGTCGGAGTCAGTCGAAGTCAAAGTAGGGAGTCGGAGTCGGAGTCGGAGTTGGTAATTTTTCTGCTGACTCCCCAGTCCTGATTTTTTCGGGATTTTGTTCCAAAAATATAAGCGGCAAAACACCATCATATCTTATCCAAACCGATTCTCTGAGCACAATCCAATATATCCAGCAGACGTACAACCGAAACCACATGGTCCAACAAATTCAAAGTAACTTCCACTCAGCATTAGATAACGGTAACCAAATTATTCTGTTATGGATCCCCTCACCTGTGGGAATTATGGGTAATGAAAAAATAGATCAGGCAGCAAAAAACGCAACTTCAAGCAACGTTATCGATACAACAACATACCATATTGCTTTAAAAGCTTTGTAAAAAAGAAAACCAGCGAGAATTTCAACTCCTTCTGGAATACCTTAAATAATAATAAGATAAGAAGAATAAAATCATCCATCAGCCACTGGTATACTCCTAATTAGGGTGACCAGATTTCAGTGAAGGGAAACCGGGACACAGGAAAAAAAAAGAAGGTCTTTGTTTCCTCCCAGATCCAAGTGAAGAGCAAAAAAAAAAGGTCCTCACCTCCCCAAATTCAAAGTGAAGAGCAAAAAAAAAAGGTCCTCACCTATCCAAATTCAAACTGAAGAGCAAAGAGATTCAAAAACCGGGACAATCGGGACAGTCTTCAGGACACCGGGACAATTGACCGAAAACCGGGACGGATGGTCACCCTACTCCTAATGACAGAAAAGAACAAGTTATAATGTCTAGATGGCGAATAGGCCATACTCTCATTACCCACAAACACCTCATGCAGAAAAAACAATAGGAAATATGCCAAACATGTACCAGCCCAATAACTGTTAATCATATTCTCATTGAATGTGTGAAGTACACGAGAGAAAGAGCCCAAAACAGCATCCCAAACTCTTTGAAAGAGGCCCTATCTAACAATATGGAAGCTACAGCTAATATTTTAAAATATCTAGAAGACACTAACCTATCAAATAAAATATAGGCAACAATGTAATGAACGTTTATTGTAAAATATTCACTGTGTAATGTACCTATGTAATATGTAATTTTATGTAACTCAAAATTCTTGCTTACACCTAAGTATAATAAACTTAAAATTCAATGTAATATTTGTAACTGTTACGGGGTGTTAATAACCATGTAGTTGATACATCCAAAATAAATTTTGATTAAAAAAAAAACCACTATTAAATTGTAGAAAGAAGTATAATTTTCTCTTAGTTCTAAATATTTTACTAATCTACTTCAAGGACAACAAACTCCTTTTTGAATTAAAATTACTTTTCAGTACCGTTGATTTGATATTTTATCTGTTTCTGTTAGGTTAATCCCGCGATAATTCCCCTTTTACAACCCGCCAATATGTCTTGCATGTAGTTGAATATGCAGAAATTTTAGTGGGTAAGTTAGACATGTCCCTGAGGAAGTTTATTCCCGATCCGTCCTCCGTACAGTTACCGTAATAGACGATTTCGTTTGCAAAGTCACGTAGTAGCAAGGCATAAAGTTCACTTCTGTCTCTTTATGCCAGCCGTTTACAAAACCGTCTTCCAAATGAAGGCACTCAAACAACACAACGTTACAATTTGCACATGCATATCTTATTTGTAGCTTCTGATTTTGTTACGGTGTGCATCGCGACGCCTGGCGCCAAGCTTTTGCACAAGCTAAAGACGCCACTCTCACGTCAGATTTATATACGGAAGCATAGTCACTTGTACAATTCTACCAAATGCCAATTTGTACGGAGATTTTGTTTTTACCATTGTTGTTTTGGTGTGTTAATCATTATTTTCTCAAACTTGACACAAGGGCCATTGAATTCTCCTGCAGTTCTGCAAATATTGTTTCGTATTTTTAGCTCTATTTACAAACTATTCTTGTTCTTTTTGAAATCAAATTTGTAGCAATAAATTTTATGTGAACAAATAAATATGAACAAAACAACATATGTGAAAATGTGGGAGGTAAAAATTAAATACGTCTGCCTCCTCTCCAGTCTTCGTTCGGAGACTTCAGTTTTTGTTTTCTGTCTCTAGACTTCGACTTTCTTTTTCCGTTTTTAGGGTTTTGCAGGTATGACGATCAAAAAACCCTTATAACGTCACTCATGTGTCTGTCTTTCTGTCTGTCTGTACGGTAGAAATTGCAGCAAAACGGCCTAACATAGAAAGTTTGGTATGCTTATACAACTCTTTGACCATATAGGAAAAATACTGAGAGGACAAAAAAAAACACATTTCGAGATAAATATAAACAATCTTAGTAAAATATGAAGAAGAAAGAAATTCATAAATTGCATTATTATTATGATGATTTTTTTTTTAGGATTTTGTAGGTATGACCAAAAAACCCTTATACCGTCATTTTGTCGTCTGTCTGTCTGTCTGTCTGTCTGTCTGTCTGTCTGTCTGTCTGTCTATCTGTCTGTCTGTCTGGTAAAAATTGTAGCCAAACGGCTAAACCTAGAGAGTTGCAATTTGGCATGCTTATACAGCTCTTTGACCCGTACATAGCAAAAATACTAAAACATCTAAAAAACATACCCCCCTAAAAATATATACAAATATGTGCTCATCGAAAACAAAATTTTTTTTTTTTTAATTCTGAGTAGGGTATCAAATGAAAGCCCTTAGTACGTGGATTAACGATAAAAATTTTATTTTTGCAAAATAAATTATTTTGATGCGATTTTTGCCAAAATTGTGCAAAAAAATTTTTGTCCCTCACCCTGTAGCCCAGATGGTTTAAACTAAAAATCTAAAAAAATTCTAAGTAATGTATATTGGTGTGAACCGAAATAGTACAACAGGAATTTTTGATCAGATTATGTTTTCGGAAAATAACGCATTTTTTGTGGTTTTTGGTTCACATAGTACAAAAGTTATACCAATGTAAGACACTCACATGCAAAGCGTGCGATAGCGTAATGGTTAGAGCTCTGGTGTCGTAAGCTAAAATGCGCTGGAAACGAAGGGTTTCGAGTTCGAGTACGGAGTGAATTTTATTTTTTCTGTTTTTTTTTTGCATTTTTATTATGTTGAAATTATTTTGTCACAATTCTAGTTATATTTTGACAAATGTTGCATTTAATTTTTAAGAGCGTAAATTTAATAACCAGTCTTATTATATAATTAATAGACGATAAATTATTTTAAAAATATCGTTCATTTTGCCGTGATTACTACAAATTAAAATTTGTCCTACACACTCGGCATGCCGCCTTCACTTATTATATACCTGCGAAACCCTGAAATATGTGAATATTCACACTTCACATCAATTTTTTTTTCTATTCTAATGTAGTAGCAAAACCCTACACGTCGCAAGGCCTAGGGGAAATTAAGAATTATACATAACTATACAAAGAAAATATAACAGCATATCAATTAAGAAAAAGAACTAGAAAGGATATGCACAAAACGAATAATAATACCTTAGATGTTCCCAAACTAAACATAAAAATGTTACCCTATATGCCATCGGTAGATCATCAATATTATATTAAAATACTTCTGTCGTTTTTCTGAATATATTTTTTGTTCTAGTTTCTAATTAATTAATTAATTAAATTAATAAAAGTACTATGAATATTTGGTTCTCTTAATTTTAAAAATATTAGTTCTTGTATAGTTAAATTATAATTTACAATTCAATAGTAAAATATTAATAATTTTTAAAAATCTTGAGTGGTATACCAAATGAAACCTCTTAATGCGTGGATGCACAAATCAATTTTTATTTTTGAAACATCTTTTTTTTATGGAGTTTTTGTCAATATAATCGCAAAACACTTTTATCCCCCACCCTATCTCCTAGAGGGGTTTAACTAAAAATCTGAAAAAAATCTCAATAATGTACATTGATGGGAACAGGAATAGTTCAACAGGAAATTTTAATTAATTGTTTTTTCACAAAATATTGATTTTTCTGGGTCGTCGAAAAAAAAAATTTTTTTTTAAATGTATTGTATGGTATCAAATTATATTTTAATACTCTTAAGACATAGATAAAGGAACGGGAAGTAGTTTTTTTTTATATTTTAATACGATTTTTTCCAAAAAAAAACTAATAAATTAGTGGCCCGCACCTTTTAACCCTAAGGGGTTAAATTAAAAATCATAAAAAATTTTAAGCAATGTATATTGCTTGGAACCGGAAATGTACGAGAGGAATTTTTTATCCGATTTCGTTTTTGGAAAATATTACAGTTTTTGTGTTATTGAGATTTTTTTTTTTATGTGGACAGACCCATGAGTGACGTTATAAGGGTTTTTTGGTGGTAATTAGAGATGGGAATTTCGGCTCAGTTTGCGGAACCGGATCAGTGGAGGTCGTTCAGTTTGTTGAGCCGGTTCATTGATCCGGCTCAGTGATCCGGTTAAGTAAACATGTTTCCGAGACACAGGTCGGTCGTTAGTTCGTAGGTAGAACGTCGCTTAGAGCCGGTTCTTGCAATATATGAACTGTAAACATGATGCCGAGACACAGGTCGGTCAGTCGTTCGGTCGTAGGTAGAACGTCGCTAAGAGCCGGTTCTTGCAATATATGAACTGTAAACATGATCCCGAGACACAGGTCGGTCGGTTGTTCGGTCGTAGGTAGAACGTCGCTTAGAGCCGGCCCTAGCTTAGACCCGGTCAGTTGTCGGTCGTTCGGTCGTAGGTAGAACGTCGCTTAGAGCCGGCTCTTGCTTAGACCCGGTCAGTTGTCGGTCGTTCGCTCGTAGGTAGAACGTCGCTTAGCCCCGGCTCTTATCTAATATTTTTGAAACAAACAATTCACTTTATGTAGCTACTGTAATTTAAACCAGATGTGTTAAGTTTATGGCGATGTTTATTGCCCTTATAAATCGGACATCTGAGATTTGGGCAATATTTTTATACAGTACGGTTGTAAGAAAATACAGACTAAGCCTATTAGTTTCAAATAAACTGTCCTACAAATTGATGACAAAATACACTTTATGATAATACATTAGAAACCGAGTTCTCGCGAAGTTCAACATGACATCGATCCAGATCCGGATCACTCCGGTCACTGCTCACAATCGCCCGACCAATCGTATCCTTGAAACTTGAAACTATACAGTGAGCCGTGAGCCGGCTCATTTCAATTTCTCTAGTGGTAATACCTACAAAACTCTAAAAAGATCTACCAGCAAAGAAAAGGAGAGGCAGAGGGGCTATTTGATGGATTAAAATATTCATTATAAACAAAACGTTAATCTTTAAGGATCTGTATTTTATTTTAGAAAAATAAAAATAAGAAAACATTTATTTTGCAAGATAGATATTTAAAACTTTATATATACAGATATAGAAGTAAACATTGCGTATCATATTCTTAATTAAATAATATTTAATTAATAAGGACGGCGATATTGTTTTGCACCTGGGTGGCCAAAAACCCAAGAACGACACTGGATGGACGATAGAATTAACCAATAAAGCAAAACGATTATAAGTCAATTAAATTTTTTGACTGAGAATCAAAGAACGTTAAAGAAAGCATCAAAACCGACAAAATAATAAAATATGTAATGTATATAATTTTGAGATATTATTCAGACAGTAAAAGCTCGAAACAAGAGCTACTAACTTTGTAACTATAAAGTAAACGCATGTAATTTTAAATTCCTCATTTTCCCTTGTTAATTGCATCATTTAAGTGTTTAATTTTTTCCGTCAGTACACGTCTACACTAATTATAAAACACATTAAAATTGGAAATATATAGATTCATTAAAAAGTGTATAATTTTGCCAGCATAGAACCATTTACATCAGCATTGCATGTGTGTTTAAAACCTTCTATCCTATGCATATGTCGGTGCTTAATGCAACAATAATAACATGCCATTAAAGGAAAAAATCATATCTCGCACCGGGATCATGCAGAAAATCATAGCGCTACGAATATTCTGAGAATACAAGTATTACAATACAACATTGTACAACTTTAAAAAATGCAGCCTCTATATAGGTGTTCCAAGGATTCTTCCTCCTCCCTACACATTCTGCACAGCCTATCCTCTGGTTTTGCCCAATACCTATTACTCCGTTCTTCATTTCCACATCTTAATCTGGCAATCCTCCTAACTCTGCCCCCTGCCTTTCCTCTTCTCCCTTTCAAATATTTAGGTATTCCTACCGTCCTTATCTCTCTATACCTGTTCACATTCCTTGAATTGTCTATTCTTACTGTTCTTTCCTGCTCCTGTACCTCCTTGTCTCTCCTCCTCAATTCTTCTATTATGTTTCTTCCTCCGTTTGTCTTTCGCTCAGCTTCCCTTGTGTCCATCCCACATCTCCAATAGTACTCTTTCCTTGTTTCTCCCCATTCCGACAGTTTACCTTTTTGTTCTTCCTTCATTCTTTCTTCCCAGCATTATCTTAATATCTTCCTTCTTCCTTCCCTTCTGATTTTCTCCTCCATACTTCGCCGCCCTCGCCCCGGCTCCCACTCTCAGCTTTTCAATCAATGTCAATGTCAATGCTTTTTCAGTCCTCTTCCACTGTTATGGAATAACTATCAGCGACGTTGTTGGAGCGACCAGTACAGACGGTATTTCGACTAGGTCCTGTGAAAATGTAGCATGAGGGAGAACTTCCCAGCCCAAGGAACCATGTTCATTTTTGCATATTCACTTTATTCCGTGGTTGGTTGTTCGGTAACGCTTAAATTTATCTGTTATTTTAATTCTTCTTCAAATTAAGCGTAATAAAATATAGTTTTTTCGGACTCCAACGTTTGGGTAGGTGATTTTCTGCCTGGTTTTTTTGTTGTAGCCTGTAGTTTTTATAAGGCAGAAATAACAGTCATCTGTGTGATTTTTAGGCTCTCTCCAAACCATGGGAATGCCGAATTCCATTTTCTTACGTTTTCTTTTCCTCCACTGTCGTAAATTTTCAACACAAGGCTTGCAAACTTTATGTGGAGCCCAAGACTTGTCCTGGTCGCCAAGTCTAACTTGAAAATATGCTAAATACATCTTCGTCAGAAAATCACTAATGTTCATCCTCTAATTTGGAACAGTAAAGCTTCCACATATATAACAAAATGTATCTGCTGTATTCAAACACTTTCTAGTAGCCCTTGTTTATTTAAATTGTGCACGATTGCTTGTATAAAATTCAAAACACTAATTTATACCAAACAAGTCTAAGACGTTCGATTTGAATGAAACAACTGACCATTTAAGGATGTAGGCTGCTACTTAGCACTGATACTGTTTCCTCTTCCCGCCATTGCAAAAAGGTTGCTGTCTGGTACCTGCAACTAAGCCCTTTCTGGGAAACTTATTGAACAACAAGTACAAACCTGAACATTTAATGGATGCAGCGGTCATACTAAGTACCTTGCCCTTGACCTTGCAACCCCCGTCGCTGTGAAAAGGTCTATAACAAGTACCTGTATGTATAGAACAAAAATTTTACGTGATAGGCAGAAACTGTTAACATTTTTGAAATCAGCACCCCAAAATTAGTCAAAAACAAGTATCAGATCTAAGTCAGCAAAAAAAAGTTTAAATTTGTTGCCCAGTGTAATTTATGTAAAAATATTTGTACAAATTACAGTTTCTGCTAAGCTGTTCGCAACAGGCTATGAATTGAAGATGCTTTTCTGTGTACCCTAAGGGACGTGGACCAAATGGCCGTAATGCTGACCATATTAATCTTGAATGTACACAGATTGAAAATATTTTCACGATACCGGGAAACCGGAAGCCTAAACCCATTTCAGGATGTCGCGCCAATGAAGATGAGTTTTCATATTATCAGATAGAAACCTATAGAACCTCATATTAAATTTTAACTGTTCCCTGTATAGTGGATGTTTAATTTAACGAGATATTCACTTAGCTTAGGGTCTACTGTAAATGGTTCAATGTAAAGATACTAAATTAATGTGTAAATCTCATAGTTATGGCAATTTTATTATTGAGATACTTTAGGAACTTAAATTGAGAAGTAACTTTATTCTTATTCTTAGGTAGACTGGTCTTTATAGTCTCTATTCATCTTTGTGTCTGAAAACCGCGTTATTCCGTCTGTTAAAATTCTCTTCAAGACAATGATGTCTCAAAGCAATAAAATCACTTATCCCACTAAATCCTCCCATTTAACTTCGATATAAAGTTATCAAAGCAGAGTTGTAGAACATGCCGAGACATTGGCGCAGAGCTTCTCCTTCAGTTTGTATGCGTTCACAAAGCAGTCTCCATTAAGCAAAACAACGTCGCCACCAATGCACTTGCATACTACGTGACTTTGTGAAATTACTCTTCAATTAATTAGTTTTAGCCCCGAACCAGAGCGACTGCCCTGGCTCGAACCCGCGGGATGAACCGACAGATACTAGCAATCTGGGGAAGTGTTGACGTTGGATGCATTTGCATTTTCAATTCGGACAGGATTCTAAGAGACAACCATTCCACGCAGACATATTTGTTTAAGGAGTGGCACAACAGTCTAGTTGTTACAAGTTTCTTATGCAAAACTGACGATCTGAAACCAAATTAGTGATTATCCATACATAAAAATTTGCAGCGAATTTTTATCTGCCTAATATAGGGCTACCATTCGTCCCGGTACACCGGGACATGTCCCGGTTTTGAGGTTTGTGTCCCAGTGTCCCGGTCCAAGAGTCCCGGTCGATTTAAAATTAATGAGAACGTGTGTTCTCATTAATTAAAACCCATTGGACAGATGAGCGCAATTCGCTTTCTATTGACACCGTGAAAAGCATAATTCAATGTGTTTTAAATTATAAAATGTCATGCATTGAATTCTATAATTATATAAAAGGAAAAAGAACTGCTCCAAAAAACGAAAAGATCGGAGAAGTATGATTGGGCAAAGAAGAGCGATGATAAAGAAGCCACCGAAGTCGGGGAAGGGGGAGAGTAAAGGCAAGAGAAGAATGGAATGTAAGGTTCTATTTGGTTTTATTAAATTGAATCGCCCATTAATTTATATTATATTATTTTATATTTGATACAGACGCATCCACAAAAAAAACATCAAATTTTTCCAGTCGAACTGAGTGTTCCAAAATGATTCACCATTGATCCCAACGTTTTGCTCTTGGAATACCTATTATCAATCTCTACTTAAATTATTTTTTTTTGTCTTTAAAATTTTTTATTTTTTTAAAATATTGTGCAATTTTTTATAGTAAAGGTATTATTGTCGATAAAAGTTCTTTTTAAGTTTTGGGGGGGGGGGTCCCGGTCGGTAGTCCGACAATTATGGCAGCCCTAGCCTAATAAGATATGTTTAACTGTAGAAATAGTTATTTTCGTACATTAATATTAAATATTACATCCAGTAACTTAATTTTATACTAATTATTTGCTAAATCTATATAGTTTTCGAAATAGTTTACACTCGAAGTGAATGCACTGGCAGTTAAATTGTTCCAGGGTTTAAAAGTTACTTTTCAAGTCCAATTTTTTTCAATTTTTCACGTTTCACCAAATTACATTTAGTTTTAGTACCTAGTTTGAAGGCTAAATAAAAGCAACTACAGGTATGATATAACATGCATTAAACTCATTTTGTCGTTGACAGCATTGACAATATGAAGTTTATTTGCAAGAGATAGCAGAATGCATTTAAGCGTGTTCTACATTATACTTTATTCATCAATTTTCTAAACTTTTTTCTTTGAACTAGAAGTTGTCAAAGTTTTAATACAATTTATTTTTCAATTTTTTGGTAGAGAATGAAATTCTTACACGTGTTCAGTTCATTTAAAGTACCAACATAAAAATATAATTCATATCTTGTCAAGTGTTTATAACCTAGCTATTAGATTTGTAAAATTACTGATTTACGTACAAAACACAATTTATATATTCGCTTATTCAAACCAATGATCAACAAAACACTATTAAACACGTGGTACTACAAAATATTTACAAGCGTAATTTTAATGTTGGTACTATTGTGTAAAGTGTCTACTGCGCATGCACCGAGTTCCAAGTTGGATGTGTTTTCAAGAAAAGTTTGATCAAATCTAGTTTTGAATAAAGTTGACCTTGAATATATAAAGTGTTCTACACTGTACAATTTCACTGATTTATTTCTAGTACAAGTTCTAGTCAAAGAAATAAGTATGAAAATTTGATGAGAATTGTATAATGTAGAACACGCTTTATAGTTGGAGAGTAAAAGAAGGTATTTTATTATTATTTTTTTACTATACAAACAGACCATAGTTAAAATGACATAATTATTTTTTAGCGATTTAATGACGGAGAAAATTTGGTCCGTGCAAAATAAGATTCATTGGAGCAGCTTTCTGCTCCAATGAATCCACATGAAGAAATCCACAAATTGGAATTTAAATGACAACGACTGAAGAATGTGGCTTATCTCTGTAGAGAAAATTAGCCTTTACTAGTTTTGTTGATCTTAAAGGTGGTGTTTGCCATGTGCGGGTGCCAAAAACTTAAAAACAATGTTTTCTATTTTAGGTTTATCAGGTGCTGCCGGGAAGTTTTTAATAGGGAAAAAAAAATGATAAAATTTTTGTGTTTCACAGTACCATAAAGCGTGTTCTACATTATACAATTCTCATCAAATTTTCATACTTATTTCTTTGACTAGAACTTGTACTAGAAATAAATCAGTGAAATTGTACAGTGTAGAACACTGTATGTAGTCAAGGTCAACTTTATTCAAAACTAGATTTGATCCAACTTTTCTTGAAAACACATCCAACTTGGAACTCGGTGCATGCGCAGTAGACAGTTTTAACAATAGTACCAACATTAAAATTACGCTTGTAAATATTTTGTATTACGACGTGTTTAATAGTGTTTTGTTGATCATTGGTTTGAATAAGCGAATATATAAATTGTGTTTGGTACGTAAATCAGTAATTTTACAAATCTAATAGCTAGGTTATAAACATTTGACAAGATATGAATTATATTTTTATATTGGTACTTTAAATGAACTGAAACACGTGTAAGAATTTCATTCTCTACCAAAAAATTGAAAAATAAATTGTATTAAAACTTTGACAACTTCTAGTTCAAAGAAAAAAGTTTAGAAAATTGATGATTAAAGTATAATGTAGAACACGCTTAAGCTGGATAGTTACGATGAAGAAGAAACAGACTTTTTCTCAGATTTTTTAGAAGTTAAGTTATTTTTTGTATGCAATAAATATTTTTATATTAAAATATAAGTTCATAATTATTTTTTGCCCACATGAATTTTAAAATTTGTACTACAGATTTAAAATAGTAGGTACTATGAACTAAAAACAAATGAAGAAATATTTTTCAAAATTATTTTTTACTTAATATATATATTTTTTCTTTTATTTTTATTGTAAATTTGTTGACAATTCAATATATTTTAAATTAGAATATATGTAAATGCAATCATGTCATGATTCATTTTGAACGATTTTGGTTAAAAAATAAAAAACCTGTTCAAAATACCTCTTAACACTACTCTACTTTCAATTCCGTCAAGCTTTTGCTAGCGGTTAATCTAACACCTAAAATGTTACCTCACATCGACGAATGTTAATATAGCGACACTTCAGAATACCGTTTTTCTAACATTAGGCAACCTCGGACGTATCTGTCGATGTACGATTTAACATTTCACTTCAGAATACCGCCATTAAGGGCAGGCGCACAGTAAAAGCTGGTTGCTGGTTGCTGGTAGCTGGCTGCCAGCGTTGGCGAAGATCAGTGTGCAAGCGGGAATATCCTGCGTCATTTATACCGTGCATAGTAGGGCAGGCGTTGGTTTCCCGGAGTCGACTGCTAGCGCGAACCAGCGTCGGTAATAAGCTACCAATAACCAGCAACCTGCTTTCACTATGCGCCTACTCTTAGTCAGACGTTACTGTGATTCCCAGATCAACCTGTTTTTCAACCACTTGAAGCACTTCCTTGTTAATATAGCACAGATGTCTTCCATTATTTCAAAACATGTACAGTGGATTTAATGATATTAGTGGTAATTATCAAGTGATAGTTCAATCGTAGATTTTATTAAGATCGTCTTGCATAACTAAAAAATTGTTATTGTATATTTTATCAGCATACATGGAATATGGAGAAGGTATAGTTTTTTATTACGTTGATTACCTACATCAGGAAACGAAGCGGGCCTAAAACAGAGCCTTGTGGAACTCTACTTAGGGTAGAATGTAACTTTAACACTAATGCGAATCTGGATTGACATAATAATAAATAATATGAAGAATTCAGCAATGAAGTTTTCCTCGATTGTCATAATACTCAAGTTTACTGAGTCTGCTTAGAGGCTATCGAAGGCTCCAGAAAAATCTCAAAAATATAATGTCTAAAGGAATAAAATTCTCCAATGACAATGATTGTACATGATGTATAACAATTTACATTGAAGAAGATTCGATATTACCGAGCGTCCTAGCAGAAGTCCATGCTGTTTAACAGGTATTGTATCGATTTTAATAAAAAAAATATAAAGTTTTTATTGCTATAATGGGTTTTATATTTTATATCCTATATATATATATATATCCTATATATTATTACTTACATATAAGTGTGTAAATTAAGTATCCGGACTGATTTTAAATTTATTTATTTTATTCGAATAGAAGTAACGGGTGTTTTTTTTAGAGGTATAGAACTTTAAATTGCAATAAAACAACGATGGATTATTCGATTGACATGAATTTTTTTTTATTCGAAAGATAATCTTGTGGCATTACATTAAATCATACCAACAAGACGGCGCAACATGTCACACAGCTCGTGCCACAATCGATTTATTGAAAGACACGTTTGGTGACCGCCTAATTTCACGTTTTGGACCTGTGAATTGGCCTCCAAGATCTTGTGATTTAACACCGCTGGACTACTTTCTGTGGGGCTATGTAAAGTCATTGGTCTATGCGGATAAGCCACAAACGCTTGACCATTTGGAAGACAACATTCGCCGTGTTATTGCCGATATACGGCCACAAATGTTGAAAAAAGTCATCGAAAATTGGACGTCCAGATTGGACTACATCCGAGCCAGCCGTGGCGGTCATATGCCAGAAATCATATTTAAAATGTAATGCCACAAGATTATCTTTCGAATAAAAAAAAAATCATGTCAATCGAATAATCCATCGTTGTTTTATTGCAATTTAAAGTTCTATACCTCTAAAAAAAAACACCCATTACAATTCAATATTGTCTCCTTCAAAATAACTTACTTGTGAAGCCACACAGCGCTGGAGATGGTTCTTCCAATCCTCATAGCAGTGCTGGAACTCGGATACAGACGTTTGAATGTGTTAGAGTGCCTCAAAATGACGTCCCTTGAGGTGATTTTTCAATCTTGGGAAGAGGAAAAAGTCACATGGACTCAAGTTAGGCGAATAAGGAGGCTAAGGAGCTGCATGAATGTTTTTACTAGCCAAAAACTCGTTTATTAAATGCCTTCCGCTGCGTGATTCGTCTTCAATCAACTCTCTTCTCTCTGAAAACGCCTTAAAATCATAAAAATCATAGAATCATAGAAATAAAACTAGATTCGTGAAGAAACCAAAGTCTGCAACGTGGCAGACAGAATAGCAAAATTGAACCTTTTCCTATCATATTCTAAATCAATTTTTCGTATTCTTCTTATCTAACATTTCATATTTTATGATTAAAAGTATTTAATTTAATATATCACTCACGATTACCCTCAAATAAAATATATATTTTCCCATTATTTTAGAATTTTCCATGAATTTTTATAATCCAAATGTGTTTATCTGTTTGTTTGTGAATGCAGGCTAGTGCAATCCACAAGCGCATCATGGGCTTTCACAGATCGCGGTCGTTGCACATACTGACGCAGCTTAATCGCAAAACCGTATTAAATTGTAAAAGCAAAGACATGTCGAAGAGATAAGTTCTCATACACAGGGTGTTACGTTAAAAAGATAATACCTACACACAGAGGATGTGTACACTTTCATTAAAGTTATTAAGTGGTGAAGACTTTCAGAATAATTAGTAAACTGAAATGGTTAATTGAAAAGAACATAAAGCCTTCATCAAATAATGCAGGATGTAGAAACTTTGCATCAATCTATCTATGTATGTATGTGTCGTTCGTTCTTTGGCTAAAGGCTTTCTTCCAGCAAGACGGGGAGCGGAAAGTGAAACGATATCTGATCCAGAAGGGTTAACCCTGTTGAGAACGGTTCACGGTAAGTTAATCGAAAATCAATTCATCGAAAATCAATTCATCGAAAATCAATTCATCGAAAATCAATTCATCGAAAATCAATTCATCGAAAATCAATTCATCGAAAATCAATTCATCGAAAATCAATTCATCGAATGATCAATTCATCGAATGATCAATTCATCGAAAAAAAATATTTTGTAAATATTTAAAAAAAAAAAAAGAAAGCCAAAAAAGCAGTGGTCATTAAAAGTTGACAGACTACACTTATTAAATAATTATCATACTTGGTCTATTAATAATTTTTAAATTTTCCATTCAGAAAATACGCCAGGTAAAAGATACCTTAGATCAGAAAACCCCGGTTAATGGGATCATAAATGTACTTAATACACCCATTCTTAAAGGATTATAAAAATGGTATTTCCCCATCTGTTAAATCTTAAGGGTTTTGTGTTACGTACATAGTTTTACTATTCATATTTACTATACCACACATGATTTGTTCTATGTACGGTGGTTCTAAACAGGTGGCATTGTTATGTTAGTGTGAGTTTGTTTTGTCATTAAACTAGATGATGGGTAGCTCGCTTCGCTCGGCTTCTTCTAACCAAACCCTTACTAACATAATCTAACCTAAGATAGTGTTTTGACATTAAACTAGAAGATGGGTAGCTCGCTTCGCTCGGCTTCTTCTAACAAAACCCTTACTAACCTAACCTAACTTAAAATAGTGCTTTGTCCTAAAACTAGAAGATGGGTAACTCGCTCCGCTCGGTTTTAGACTTTTACTAACTAAACCTAACCTAATTACCTTGTTTTTAGGCGCATAGTACTTATTTTCCCCCATATTAGCCCAATTAAAATGCGTATCATTGTGTATGAATTTATAAAAATTATTTGCGTGTAATTGCCCATAACCTGTCTTATTAAACCTTAAAAACAAAACATTTATTTCTTTTATTATATAAGTTTTCTTTTTATATTTCTTTATTTATATTCAAACACTATGTCACTTTATTTACCTTTTTTTAAACCATATAAAAAATTTTACGCAATTATTTCTTAGTCTGTCTACTTTTATTGACCACTGCTCTTTTGACTTTCCGATCCCCTCGGCATTCCTCTCAAATATTTACAAAATATTTTTTTTTCGATGAATTGATCATTCGATGAATTGATCATTCGATGAATTGATTTTCGATGAATTGATTTTCGATGAATTGATTTTCGATGAATTGATTTTCGATGAATTGATTTTCGATGAATTGATTTTCGATGAATTGATATTCGATGAATTGATTTTCGATGAACTCGTCGGTTACCATTGAGAACTGACAATAACTGAAGTGACGCCTAGCGGATATTTTGGAACTTAACGGAATAAGATTTTGTTGGATGTTGCTCATTTAATTGCATTGTTTGTATGTGTTAAAGTGAAGAAAACTTTAGTAAAATGCCTTTAAAATCGCAACAGAAAATTAACTGCAATGTGAATTCTTGTGTATCAAATGACAAATGTAAAAAAATCCTATTCCAATCGCTATTTTGTAAGCGAAAACAGCGCCTCTTAGGTAATGTCACATCTCAATTGCCTCGGGGCATTTTTATCATTTTGGGGGTCGAGCTTATTTTTATTTAAAGGAAAACATGTATTTTTGAGCGGTTTTTTAACGTATTTTCTGTAAGTACGAGGGCTACCTTTTAAGTTTTTACAAAAACTAAGAAAGAAAAAAAATTTTTTTGGAACAAACTGTTTTATTGCTTTTCAAAATATTCGCCTTTAAGATTTATACACTTTTGCATGCGTTCAAACCAATTCGAAGGCTTCAACAGTTTCTTGAGGTCAGGAAAATCGCTGTCCACCCATTTTTTGTTTGACATTGGGGAACAAAAAAAAGTCGTTAGGGGATAAATCAGATGAATACGGGAAATGAGACATTAATTTGATGTTTTCTCCTTCAAATAATCAATTGTTTGACATACTTTGTGGGAGCTTGCATTGTCATTGTCATAATAATGCGACGTTTTTGGTGACTTTTCCTAATTTTGTCGATGACTTCTGGCAAACAAATTGTTGTATACCATTCAGCATTAACTGTTCTCCGATCCCCTAAAGCAGCGGTTCTTAACCGGGGAGTCCCGAAATTAAAAGAAACATTTAATTTTTACCAGTTTTTGCTTTTAAAATTACAACAAACCTAATTATTAAACAATAAATTATTAAGAACATTAAAATATTATTTAAAAAATTTTCTTGAGGGGTCCAGAATTTTTTAAGGCTAGTTGGGGGTCCAGAAAATATTTAAGGCTAGTTGGGGGTCCCGAGTATAAAAATGTTTAGAACCGCTGCTCTAAAGGAATGGTTGCGACATGTCCAGTATAACAGAAGAAACAAGCGATCATTTTCTTGAAAGAGCTTCGCGAATGAACAACTTTTGTGGGTTTCGGTTCATCTTGGAAGACCCAAACAGTGGATTGTTGCTTAGTTTCCGGTTCATATGAATAAATCCAAGTTTCTTCACCTGTAAAAATGTTGTATACGGATTTTGCAGTGCCTAGGTTGAATTTTTTTAGCATTTCCTTACATCAATCAACACGAGCCTTTTTTTGAGTGTTGGTCAAATTATGTGGAATCCATCGGGAACAGATTTTTCACAGCTAAATGTTCATGCAAAATCGAATGTATTGCAGTCTGCGATATGCCAAAGGATGCCTTTATCTCACGGTAAGTCACATGCTCATCTTCTTGAATAATTTTGCGCACAGCATCGATGTTTTTTTAATCCCAACCGATTTTGGTCGACCTTCACGAGATTCATCACAGACGGACGCACGACCACGACGAAATTCTGCAAACTAATTGTCTTTTCTGATGGTGCTTCATTACCAAAAATTGAACGAAGCGTATCTATGCATTGTTGTTGAGTTAGACCTTAATTAAAATCGTAAAAAATCATCCAACGAAAACGTTCACGAGTAATATCCATTTTTCACAAACCTGTTTTTTTAAACGCTCACTGTCAACAAACTACTCAGTCAATTTATAATCTGCCACTGATTTCACAATAACAAATGTCAAATTTTACGAATATAGTAATGGCACATTTCAGTATTGCCATCTACTGGTCGTTTGTAAAATCATAAAAGGTAAACCTCGTATTTTAAACATTGTTGTAGATGTGACGTCAGTTCTGAAGTTTGACAATTCAGACTTCTGTATTTATATTAAATGTACTAATTCTTTAATGATAAAACTATATAGTTGTAGATAAAATATTGTATTTGACTGTATAATGACAAAGTATTGAACGTGAAAAGTATTGAACGAAAAAAATTGAACTTGTAGAAATAGTATTTTATTTAACAAGCATATGATAGAGGCTATATTTCACTCGAATGATTACAACCATCTCCTACAACTCGGGTGGTAAACCTCATCCTCGTGAAATATAGCCTCTATCTTATGCTTGTTGAATAAAATACTATTTCTATGTTGTTATAATCATACTTTTTGTTCAAAATTTATCCAAAACCAATTCACGTTTTTTAGACATTCACAATCGAACGGGCGCTAAGACAACAATGTAACCGTTAAATATTTGTTGCTGCTGATGAGGACTGCATTGAAGATCGAAATGTTACATCCAGTATTTTTATAAATACAATTTCTGCCGGTTTATTATCATAAGACGCAAGAGCAGAATTCGTAGGTGTGTGTTAAAATAACTCTGCGTTTGCGTCTGACTATCATAAACCATTAGCAACGGCTCTACAAACAGACCTATTATGTCAGATAATAAAATCAGATTCAGTTTAGTGAGAGCGGGGTAAAATGGATAATGTCCGAAACCAACCCATCGCATCCCCTTAAAAGTATGCAACACGTACATTTTGTTGAATCTTAATAATTATACGTACAATAAATACTAATAAAGTAAGTAATCTGAGGCACAAAGTACTATAAATTAAATGTGCTGCAACAATATATAACAGTTTTCAGTGTAAGTAGTATTTAATAATGAAAGCCGAGGTGTTATTCTTGGTTACCTCCAGTGTGTTCTTAAGTAAAAATGCTCTGCTAACGAGAGTTTATAGGCGCCGTTTGCCCTGCCAGAGATACGAACATTGGGAGCAAATTTGAAACATGTTAGAAAAGTGACTGGAAGTCTTGATTCCAAGTTTAACCATTAGCTTCATTCAATTGCGTTTCCCAACTGGAATAACGTGTAAAGAAACTGTTAGGCTGGAAAAATCAGGGGCGTAACAAACATTTGTAAAAAAAATAAGAAAATAAATAAATAACTGGATTTGTAACAACTTAATGAAGCTTCTAAAAATTTATAAAAATGTTGATAGTAATGTTAATGTTGATAGTAATAGTTTTCAAAATTAAAACTTATTAACAATGTAATCACTCACTCTCTCTCTCCATCTATCTATCTCTTTCTCTCTTCCTACTCTCTCTTTGTTCTCTCACTTCTCTCTCTTCCTTCTCTCTCTTTCTTTTTCTCTCTCTTTCTCTTTCTCTCTCTTTTTCAATATTATCAATAGAGTTGGATTTTGGCTTTATAAATATTTCATTTTGGCCTGCAAAGAGCAGGGTACCATACACCCAGGGTTTCCCAAACTGTGCTCCGCGGTGCGTCTACTAGTGCTCCGCGAACAGATTAGACAGAAAAGTAAATAAAATAAATCTGATCAGATGTGAAAATAGTGTTTTTTTTTTTTTTTTCAAAACAAATGTTTCACTCAGAAATTATACGCTACTGAAGATAACAAAAGCCAGTACAGTAATATTATATTGCCCCCAATAAATGTTAATAAAGACACTCGAATCTCAGTAGTTCAACTGGTCATTGAAAAAGTTTTAACCATTATGAAATACAAATATACAACTGAGTGACTGTTCCATTACAGGGCTGCTATATTACAAGAGCGGCATATACAGTACAAATTCCTTAAAATTTGCCAAATAATAGATAAAGGATGTTGTGACGTTTCATGCAATGGGAATGTGAATTACCTAAATTCTTTATATCTCTTATAATTCAGACAGGAAGTCAATAAGTCATAGTGGTGCAGTGTTATTTATTTGTTATTGCTGCTATTATTTTTCGATGGATCGCTGGCTAAAGTACGGATTCTTAAAAAAAGCTGCCAAATTCTCCGTCTCAGAACGTCCAGTAGACGACAAGTGTGTTCAAATATTATAAAGTTAGTATTTCAATAGTTTCTTCTTACGCTTAAGACTTATGGATTAAGTTTTTACCAACCGCTACACACACATACATACATATAAGGGAGGTATTGTGATCGTACAGATTTTGACATTTTTAAATTTCGATGGATGTCCACAGATTGATGTTCCTATATAATGTTTTTACTATTTTTAGCATGTCTGTCGGTCCTTGGACACGTGTAAAGATAATTTGGCTAAACGGATTTTTATCAAACTTCATTTTTAAGCTTCTCACACCAATGACATTAGTTAATCAACTTTTGATAAAGAAGGGTCATCTAGAAATAGAAAATTTTTGGCGGTCAGTCCTATGGTGGCCACAGCTGATAAAAAAAAAAACGTTATTTTTACTTTATTTATATTATATTAATAATACTTAATAATACTTACTAAGTATTTATTTTGTCATACGTATATGTAATGTTGTCACGGTTATGGTAAATAATTTCTGTGTTAGAGAGTATTTTGTTTAAGTACCTATTTTGTGATGGCGTTCGGTCTTGTGGTGGACGCAACTGATTTTTTATTAATATTTTTGCTTTTAACTACCAAAGCATTCTTACATTTTGCTCAGTTTATAATCCGTACCAGATAACTTTTCAAGATCAGCATAAAACAATTATCTTGTATCGATCAACTGAGAAATATATTTCCAGAACATATCACACGTCAAGATCCACTAAAATATATATATAAATATGTAGCCAGTGGTGTACGCATAGGGGGAATTAGGGGGATAAATCCCTTCCCCCCGAAAATTCTAAAAGAACTAAAATTATAATTACCCCATTTCAAGATTGTTCGCTTTCTCAATACGTATAAATTCCGATGTTGTGAACCCCACCCCTTCGAAATATTTTACACTATAGCAACGATAGTGTTCCGCGACGAATTCTTCTCAAGAAAAGTGCTCCGCGGCTCAAAAAGTTTGGGAAACTCTGTCCTAGACTATGTCTGGTATCTACAATTAAGTAATTGAGGGATAAAATTTTTATTAAATTTTTTCACTATTAAAATATCCTATTAACAAAAATTCATTGCAAATTTTGATGCAAGATTGTTACTAACTTTATTTCAGATTGTCAGTTTTATATAAGAAACTTTTAAGAATTAACTGTAGATACTTTCAATTTCAATATGATCAATCTCGAATTTAAACAAAATTTATTTCAAATTTACATTTATTTATGCATTGGAACAGAACATCTTGCCCAACATGAATGCTGCCGCATTGCGAAAGCGAGGACCATTTTTTTTTGCTCTTCACCACTTGAATTTTGGGAGGTGAGGTCCTTTTTTTTGCTCATCATCTACATTTTGGGCGGTGAGAATCTTGTTTTTGCTTATCACTTACATTTATTTGCCAAGGGCGCCAAAACGTAGTTTTGCCCCTAGCGCAAGTTTTCCTTACTACGGCTCTGAGTGCACCCCTTGCATCCCCGGGAAGACGCGCCCCTGAATTTGAAAAAACAGAGACATAGAGGATAGAAAAAAATTTAAAAGGGATATTCCTAATGTCGCCCTCTCTGTTTATCAGTACGTGGATCAGAAAGCAATGCTAGAGAAAGAGCGTAGAAAGTGCGATAAAGAAAGAGAGAGGTTTGATCAACGCTTTTCTTTCTTGAAGTTTATATTGCACCTTCGTACCGATCCTGGGATTTAACGAACAATTGCTCGGACGCAGTTTTCATTCATTTCGTTTACAAGCGCTACAAAAAGTTTTAAACTTTAATTTGAAAAGAAAAACTTATGGTCCAGGGACTTAATCCTAGATACGTACTGCTAGGATGTGCTCCTTACTGATCAATTTTAGTGTGAAATTGCAACTGCGCCAATAGAAAAATTCTATCAAGTAGAAAATCACAAAATGGACAATGAGAGTTCTTCTTCAACTACTTCAAAAACTACTAAATTCAACTAAAATTGTTAGGAACACCAGGCATAAATACACAGAATGACATAAGAATACTGAAAAGAGATAACATGGACCTTCCAATATTTTATATTTGGTTGTTTTTACATTTTCTGACTTAAATATTAAAGAGTGACATTGAATCTTTCCTTCAAATAGTGTATTATTTATATTAATAATGCATGTTACATTTCGATTTAAAAGGCAACCCTCATCAGCAGCAAGTGACTTGCTCCCCCTGGAGTCTCCACTATTAAGTTATTTATTTCAAACGCTTTGTCTTTTTTGTTCTCAAATTTATTTATTTCTATATTTATTTATTTTATGTTATTATATTATTAATATTTATATTAATTATTATTACTTACTTAACTTAATCCTAAGCCTTTCTACCTTTCGGTGTAAGGCTGTGTGAGTTGAGTCACTTGTCTCTATGTGGCACTACTTTCCAGAACTTACGCCATCGCTTTCTATCTCGTGCTAAAGTTTTTCCGTCTTGCCAAGTTCCTCCTCTGTCCTTTATGGCTAGTGCCACCTCCGTCTCCCACGCTTTTCTTGGCTGGTCTCGGGGTCTTTTGCCATCAGGTCTTGCTTCAAACGCTCTCTTCGCTGTTCTTTCTTCTCCCATTCTTTGAACATGTCCAAACCACCTTAGCTGTCCTTCTTGGATTGTGTTTTCTATTGGCTTTGTGTGTAAATTTTCCCGGAATGTCTCGTTTCTTATGTGGTCTTTCATTGTTTTGCCTTCAATTTTCCTCAGAAATCTCATTTCGGTGCTTCGAATTCTGCTTTTATGTTTTTCCGTCATAGTTCATGCTTCACATGCGTAGGTCAGTATTGGTTTTGCGACTTTTTTAAAGATGTCTGTTTTGATTCCTTTTGCTATCTCTTTTTTTGGCTAGGAAAGGTGTTTTAATGCTATTGAAGAGTCTGCCTGCTGCCCCTACTTTTTCGTTCACTTCGTCATCTAAGGTGTTTTCCTCATTTATTATGGATCCCAGATATTTAAATTTGCTGACTTGTTCTATTGTCGTTCCGTCTATTTTAATGTTATGTCTCGGTCTCTTTCTTCCTGTAATCATTGTTTTTGTTTTGTCTTTGTTTATCTTCATATTTATATCACTCAGTGCTTTATGGAACAGGTCTAAGTTGTGTTGGAGATCTTTTTCGTTTTTCCCTATAATCGTCTGCATAACATATTTCTGTGACTTGTACTCTTTCTAGTTTCCAGAAACCTATATCATATGGTTTCGCTTCCTTTTTAATTTTTTTAATGGCTTGATCTAGAACTTGCGAAAACAGAAAAGGGCTCAGTACGCAGCCTTGTCTCAGTCCTATTTTAGTTTCAAAATACTCCGATACTTCATTTCTTGTTCTGACGTAGTTTCTGTTGCAACAATATAAACTTTTGACGGCACTTGTCAAGTTTTCTGACACTCCTCTTTCTCTTAAGCTAGTCCAAACATCTTCTCTGCTTATGCGGTCGAAAGCTTTCTCTAAATCATTGAAGCATAAACGTACTTCTTTTCCTGTGTTAAAAGCTTTCTCCTCAATTTGTCTTAGCGTGAATATTAAATCTTGTACGCCTCGGTTTTTCCTGGGCATTAATTATTATTATTATTATATTATATTATTATATTATATTATTATATTATATTATTATATTATATTATTATATTATAATTTGTCTATTTTATCTTTTCTATCAAATTTTAAACAAATTTTAGTTCATGTTCATTTACTCATTTCAAGTGTGCATTAAGAGTCCTCGCAACACTGGATCACCACGAGCATCAATATCAGTGCCGGCGAAAAGCAGTGGCGAGAGGGGCACAGGTCCAGGACGCCACGCGGTTAGGGGCGCCAAAACGAGCTCTCAAATATACACATCCTCAGTAGATGATTTCACTTATTTTTGTTTGGAACAAAAATATATTTTTTTATTTCTATATATGCACTTATTAGCTGCCCCACCAGGTTTCGCTCGGAGACAGTTCATTATTATTGACCAACATTTTCTTGGAACTTACAATATACTTACTCGTAATTAATTAATTAGGTAATTAGCTGACAGCACAGAAGACAATACCGTAAACAAGTGAAAGACCAGGTTTAAACTGAAAAGTATTACTTATCAAAGAGCCTTTTTAAAAACAATGTTTTTAGTTTTACTATAAGCAGGTAAAAGTTGTTGCTAGATACACGAACGCGCTACATAGAATTGCCCTTTCGAGAAGCATAGACTCCGCAAAACAACGCCAGTTATCTTCAGAGGCTGACCCTGCGACTTCTGAATAGTGTATGAATCGTGTACCTACTTTGCCGCTGACGAAACGTATTTTGTCGCTGATAATCTTAAGAAAATACGTTAAATATGAAACGAAAAACATGAATTTCATTTCACCCGCAAGCACAAATTTCATTATAACTTCGGAACTACTGAAACAACTTTAATAAAACACAGCTGAAAACCTGACCGGATCAGAAGTTTTGGACTGAAATTTTTAAAATAATATTTATTTATTTCTGTTGATATTGTTTTTCTTTGAATATTTGGGGGTCGGGGAAAGTTTTGCACGTATTCCCAATCTCTTTCTTCGGTACGCCGCTGCATATTTTATTAAAAGGTCGCAGTTTGGCTGATTTTGCCCGGCGCCAAAAGAGATTGCGCCGACTCTGCTCGGAATGGGTAATCTTGGGCCCGGGCCCCGGAAATACAATAATTCTAGGCCCGGAAAGACTATTATTCCGCCCCATCCTCCAGAAAACGATAATTACGGACCCAATGATAGCAAAAAACTGCGCATAGATAGAAATTATACTTTATTTTGTTTGTTATATAATAATATATAACATCCACTCGGAAGCAACCGATATAAATTTCACAAAGGGGCCCAAATATTGATAACTGATGACGGCTAACTACATAAACAAAGTATGCAGTCAAATCCGGTCTGACTCGGACCTATAAACACTATTATTTGAATTATTATTATGTGTAACTATAACGGATGATCGTTTATTCGGTTCAAGTATGTTAACTGGCCACAGGGGAAAAAAATACTAATAATAGAGAATATTTTATAGAAAAAGTCATTAATGCCAATTTCCAATGTGCCAATGATCGCAGAAGATGAAATTTTATTTAATAAATTACTAAATATTTTCAAAAATATATCTCCATATTTTGCCCCTCTAGAAAAAAAAAAAAAATCTATGGGCCCTTTAGCTCATAGCTATATTATTGGTTATTTTGAATTTTGTGTTTTAATCGACTATTACAAATATTTAAATATGTCAGTTGAACTGATGTATTTTACAGAATTATTTTCATTAACTCATAACTTTTATTTACGTATTTTACAACATGAAAGTGTACATTGATACAATTTGTTGTTGGCATCGACAGTTAGCTACCATGGCAACACTTTACGCACTAGTGCTTAAAGGTGCCATTTTATCATAGATACTGTAATAATGCGTGTGAAAAGTACCTACCTTACGCTGTGGTAGTTTTGGTCTACACTAGAGATGGGAATTTCGGCTCAGTTTGCGGAACCGGATCAGTGGAGGTCGTTCAGTTTGTTGAGCCGGTTCATTGATTCGGCTCAGTGATCCGGTTAAGTAAACATGGTTCCGAGACACAGGTCGGTCGTTCGTTCGTAGGTAGAACGTCGCTTAGAGCCGGCTCTTGCATTATATGAACTGGAAACATGTTTACGAGACAAAGTTCGGTCGGTCATTCGTTCGTAGGTGGAACGTCGCTTAGAGCCGGCTCTTGCATTATATGAAGAGCCGGGTAAACATGTTCCCGAGACACAGGTCGGTCGGTCGTTCGTTCGTAGGTAGAACGTCGCTTAGCCCCGGCTCTTATCTAACATTTTTGAAACAAATAATTCACTTTATGTAGCTACTATATTTTAAACCAGATGTGTTAAGTTTATGGCGATGTTTATTGCCCTTATAAATCGGACATCTGGGATTTGGGCAATATTTTTAATATTTTTATATAGTATGGTTGTAAGAAAATACAGACTAAGCCTATTAGTTTCAAATAAACTGCCCTACAAATTGATGACAAAATACACTTTATGATAATACATTACAAGCCGAGTTTTCGCGAGGTTCAACATGACATCGATCCAGATCCGGATCAGTCCGGTCACTGCTCACAATCGCCCGACCAATCGTATCCATGAAACTTGAAACAATACAGTGAGCCGTGAGCCGGCTCATTTCAATTTGGTGAACCGTGTCACTTCGGTCAGTGTACTGAGCCGGCTCAGTGAGCCGGTTCGTTCATGAACTACCCATCTCTAGTCTACACACCAGCGTCGCGGCGTGGGTCCTTTTTCAGCCTGGGGTCCGATTTGGACAATTTGGTCCAATCGGCCATACTTGCCATCGGTGGTTAAGACCATGTTTCTAAAAACATTTATTATATTCATGTTTGAAACTTCTGGTGGTTTTGTTAAAATCTTTTTTGAATAAAATTAAATTCAGAAGTTTCAGAAGTTTGGCTTAAATAAATTATTTGTTTTGTTCAAAATAACAATTTTATCACAAAGAATATTTTCAGAGTAATTTAGCAAAGAGGAAATTATTAAAGAAATTAAATTCAACAAACGCCTTGTATTTTAATTTCAAAAACAAGTAATCTTAATTTTGGTGGTTTGATCTTATATTTCTTTTGACTAGATTTTACTGTTTATAAGCTATAAAAAATGTTTCTTGTCCTTGTAGGTGAAAGACAAAAATTCTTAACTCTCGTTAGCACGTATTGCAGGTACTTTATACTCTTCACTTCTTCGATTTATCTTCCTGATCTTCCCATTTTACTTTCTTTATCTTT